>LD351705.1:77672-87958 GCA_001465055.1 Ptychodera flava | reverse complement strand
GTTGTATATAAATGGATGTCAATCATTAATTTTAAAGGGAGAAAAAGCAGTAAATCAAAATTTTTGATGGACGTTTGGACTTGCCAGTCATTCAATTACATCTCCCGGAAGCCATAGAGAGCTATTTTTATGAGTTGTAGCCAAATAAGACGTACAAAGTGTCTGAGAGGACCTTTCTGTTAACATTGAAACCATAAAAGCACTTTTGTTAACATTGAAACCATAAAAGCACTATAATAATGGCAAAATCTGCTTTATGTTTACTATCATTTTAGTCATGAAAAAACACCTTGTCATTGAAAACCTGTGACAAAAAGGAAATTAGTTGCATCCATGACAACGAAATTAAAATTATCCTGGCATTTAACTCTTTGTAAAATATGTCACTGAATCAAATATATTTTAAAATATTAGTGCACGTTGCTTTCTTATACTGAATTCTCACACAAAACAGAAGAGTATCAGGAATTTGTCATGCTCTTCACGTGAACTGCAGATTTCATAATGATAAGTACACTTTGTAAAACACACTTTCAGTTCGCAAATATCCAGATACCTCTGATATATATCTCTGATATATTAAAGTTATACGCCCGAAGAGCACGTCGAAAACTGTGACTGAATGCTGCAATTTCTGACTAACCCTAATCCTAGCCCTAACCGCACCCCTTTTTTTAACAACTCTTTAAAACTAAACTAAACTGAACTGAACTAAACTAAACTACAATAAAGGTTTGCATTTCTCTTCTCCTACTCATTCCTCTTTATTTTCTTTACGGTTGTTCTTACCCTATCCACGATCTACTTCCTTGAAAATCTTTGCAAATATCGTGCCAGAATTTCGTCCTCTTCCAGTTTCCTATCCACATCAGAGGCTAAGATATGTCTGGCACTGATTTGCTCCTTAGAGGCGTCGTCGATTCTCTCTCTCTCTCTGCTCGACTGAGAAGGGTCTGCGACTATGCTTTTTTGCCTGTGTGATAAAAACATTGAAAACGATGTTATTTTCCTGGTATTCTTGCATTTTATGGAAGAAATAGTTATTACTATATAGAATATACTTACCGGACTTCCTTGACTTGCCTGACTGCCAGTAAACATCTCCAGCTCCCAGGCATCGCCATCTCCTTTCTCTGCTATTTCCTTCTCAGGATCCTTAAAGATATACTGGATCATCTTTTGCTCCTCGGCCGTTAATGTCCATCATCGATGAGCAGTTCTTCAGAAGGTTCTTGTGCTCAGTTTAGAGAAACTGATAAAACATCCTGAATGAGTAAAGATACGAACGTAGGGTCGATGCACCAAGGTCTTTTGCACCATCTTCGAAATACTGCCTTACTTGTGTCCTATCATCTAAGTTCTTAATTCCGTTTACAAGTTTAACATAGCAGCAGCTTGCTGCATGTGTTGTTGTGCATTCCTTTCTGATTTTCAGCCCCTGTCCATGCCCATCAGCCACTCTAGGAAGTAGGCTATTATTTTTCTATCTCTTGCAGATAACTGAGACGATGGCTACCCCCACTCTGTCTGTCACCCCTCTATTCCCTTCATTTATCTCGCTGTTTCCTTCATCTCTCTGTCCACCACTGACTTCCTCCTCCCTATCCCTCTGTTCTTCATGTCTCTCTCTATTGCCTCTATTTCCTCCACCACCGACTTCCTCTTCCCTGTCAATCTTCACTTCCTCTCCCCTGTACACCTCTAAATTATCTCCCCTCTCTCTGGCCTGGTGAAGTAGCACGTAATGCCGTCTGGTCTCACGGTGAGCCTTAGCAAGAATTAAACTTTATCTTGGGCTTGATGAGTCGAGCCCATGGACGTTTTTCATGCGGTCGTCCGAGCGCTTGACTTTGGCCATGCAAAAGTCCATGGGACACTTGTACAAGCGGCCAGAACGAGATGCGAGGTCAAGAGACCTATACTGTTCTCGAGTTTTCTTCTCATGGTATTCGTTCAAACCCAGTGTTACGTTATGCCACTGTACATAATGTCTTAGGTTAAAGATCTTACATTTACAGTCAGGGCATGTCATCTTTGTCCTTTGTTAGGTTGCATTACCTCTCCGTTTCTTAAGGGAGAACCATTTCATTTCTTGGGAGGGGAATTTGGAGGATTTTGAGAAAAAAAAGTTGTCACCAGGTGAGATAGAAGAAAAAAATAATTGATCCTGTCATGGCCTGAGAAAAAAAAATGTCATAACAGACAGAAGAGAAAAAAAAATTGTCACAATGCACCAGAAATTAGCAAAATTTGGAAACCTTATTCTCATGTATTCTTTGCCGGCGCGCCGCTATAGGCGGCGCAAATGTTTTTACCACAAGCAATTCTTATGTTTTTTCCCCAGCACTTATGATATAAGCATGCATTACATAGGTCTACTTTACACCTCAGTACACTCAATGTTTTCCTTCCCTTTTCTGACCCAAGAAATCATATTTCAGGATTTCTGTTGAAATATCTCAATGGCATAGGCACTATCTAAAGGGGACTATTTGACTTCTGTAAATTGTGAATATTTAAAACACAAGACAGGAGTCAATAAACTAGTGTTAAAACCAATATATTATTTTCTCAATATAAATATCTTAGAAAGATGTACCTTGACAATGAAAAATTGAGGAATAACAAATATAATGAAATACAATGTGTGAGCCTTGTTTCTCTGACCACAAAAGATAACATCTTCCCTGAGAACTTACATCGATGCCTTAATTATGATATGACACCACACACCGGATCGCTCACTATAGAGTCCGTCAATAGTGGCGAACTCTCTCAATAATACAAAACAAGAGAGCGACTGATGAAGGAGCCCCATTTTTGGTTCTTAAACACCGTTAAGACGAATCACTCAATCAACATCATTGTTTAAACATCCATCATTTAGTTTTGTCTTCTCAGCGTCTGTACATGTGTAATGAACTGTTATTGTTTTCGTTCGAATTCGTGTCCTGACTAAAACTCACTAGTCAAAAATAGCAATACAGTCTGTACATGTACAGGCTGAGTTGACAAGCTGAATACTGGGTAACTCAACATGCTTAGGGTGTAGAACAAGAAACTGTAGTTAACACCGAAAATAGTGAACAGAAATCATCAAACGTTACAGACACTAGCCCTCTAACTAAATGTCTAGCAACGAAGATATGAAGCCCCGACTCTGCCGATAATGAATACTAAATTGGACAGCGAACTCAGACGGCCGTCATTCCCTATGGACAGGCTGATAGTGACAGTACTTACATACATTGACTACTTAAACCATATACAAGTCTATGTTCGATTTAACAAATTACCAAGGTAACGGCCAATTCAACCCCTGACGAACTAACACAGAGGAAGTGGTATGGAAAGCCGTAGCTGTCTTAAGTAAAGCAAATTAATTATGTGATGCGCAGTTGTTATACAGTGATGGGTATTTGTTATATGGTGCTGTGCGTTTGTTATATAGTGATGCACGTTTGTTATATGGTGATGTTGATTTGTTGTATGATAATGTGCATGTGTTATATGGTGATGCACGTTTGTTATATGGTGCTGTGCGTTTGTTATATGGTGATGCTTGTTTGTTGTATGGTGATGCACGTTTGTTGTATGGTGATGTGCATGTGTTATATAGTGATACACGTTTGTTATATGATGCTGTGCATTTGTTATATAGTGATGCACGTTTGTTATATAGTGATAGACGTTTTTTATATAGTGATGCACGTTTGTTATATAGTGATGCACGTTTGTTATATGGTGCTGTGCGTTTGTTATATGGTGATGTGCGTTTGTTATATAGTGATGCACGTTTGTTATATGGTGATGCGCATTTGTTGTATGGTGATGTGTGTTTGTTATATCTTGATGCGTATTTGTTATGCAGTGATTCGCATTTGTTATATGGTGATGTGGATTTCTTATGTTGTAATTTTGATTCATTATATAGTGATGTGGACTCTTCATGAAGTGATGAGGACCATACAACCCCTATTAATTGGATGCAAATACGTGTTTGTATTTTAATGAGAAGTCTAACATCTTGAAATTTAGTTTTTAAACGTTAACTATACATGTGATACGATGTAATGAAATCAAGAATAAGTGGTCTTATTACACTTTGTGAGTTTATTGATAAAAAAGAGTTGGTCTCTAAATAAACGCCTGTAGGCATAATATGAATTTTCCTGTAGGCATGGGCCAACAGATTGAGCATGCGCATAATGCTTTCACTGTCCATGGGGAGCAAATGCGTGCACCCTTTTGAGCCTTCCTTTGCCCTGCTGCCTGCCATGCACACAGCTTCTTACACTTAAAATATGGAGAACATTCTGACAAGACTAGGTCTGTCGACCTTGTGGTCTGTTTTCAACGAAAATGGCATCACCCCACGAATGGTCGACAGAATGTCCGATGATCAACTCAGACGATTCGGTGTGACCAGGTTCGGAGATCTCTTCAGTCTTCGTGAAATGTGTGATGAATATAATATGGCTTCTACGTCGGGTTCTTCTGAAAGTGCAGCAGCAAGAGTCAGAAGAGAGGCTAACATGTTGCTTAGCCCGGCAAATAGACAGGGTGGTGATAGGTGGAAGGGGCGAGGGCGAGGCAGCAGGGCTAGAGTAAAGAGAGCAAGAACGTGGACTCTGCGAGTCATGTGCTTGTCTGACAGACTAGCGAAGACAATTCCAACGAGTTTGGAGCGGCAGGTACTGTTCAAGGCTGGACTGGGCGAGAAGAAAGTAATTTTTTATGAGAATGATGAGGAACAGGAGGTGATGGACAAAATAGTGTCTGCATATCCGCAGTTGAGGGACTGCGGCGGCTTCGAAATATTACATTGCATCTTGAACTGCCGGGAGTTGCACGAGTTGAATTGCCGCTGGAGCGTGCCGGAGTTGAAAGGGCATCACTATATAAAAAATGCGCATCACCATATAACACACGCACATCACCATATAACAAACGCGCATCACCATATAACAAGCATGCATCACCATATAACAAATGCGCATCACTATATCTAACAAACGTGCATCACCATATAACAAACGTGCATCACCATATAACAAACGCGCATCACCATATAACAAACGCGCATCACCATATAACAAACGTGCATCACCATATAACAAATGCGCATCACCATATAACAAATGCGCATCACCATATAACAAGCGCACATCACCATACAACAAACGCGCATCACCATATAACAAACGCGCATCACCATACAACACATGCACATCACCATACAACAAATGAGCATCACCATATAACAAACAAGCATCACTATATAAAAAATGCTCATCACCATATAAAAAACGCCTATCACCATATAACAAATGTGCATCACCATATAACAAATGCGCATCACCATATAACAAGCGCGCATCACCATATAACAAACGCGCATCACCATATAACAAACGCGCATCACCATATAACAAACGCGCATCACCATATAACAAACGTGCATCACCATATAACAAATGCGCATCACAATATAAAAGATTCCAATCACTGTATAACAAATGTGCATCACCATATAACAAATGCCCATCACCGTATAACGAACGCGCATCAAATCTTCATTTTACTTCACCTAAGACAGCTACGGCTTTCCATAAAGTGGTGTATTTCATGTAACAGGGCGTTGGTGCAGCGTATCGATGTACGCCAATGTTCAGCAAGGAAGTAAACGAGACCTGAATAAAAACTCCTCATGGCAGTCACAATCAATAATTTTTACAAGGAAAGTAGATTAACGTGTAACGTTCTTATGACTGTTATTCACGTATACCTCGGTAGAGTTTAATTTATGATGTCAGCAAAAACGCGCAGTAATCGCGGTGAGTCTCTTGAATGGTCTGTGGCACCATACATGTATTGTCAAGAAATGGTAGTTTGCGCTAATAATGAAAATGTTTCGACGAGAGTAGTACCAGTCTTACGACTGTTTGATCAGTCATGAACTGACCATGAACATGACGTCGTAACTGAATGGGGGGATCTGGTACTTTTAATGGTACTTCAAAGTTTCAAAAGTACTTCAAAAGTTCTTTTTTAAGGATTTTGGATTTATTTGAGATTTATCAACGCTGAATCCAGACACTGCAAAAAAGAATACAGCTACTTACAAGGAATTCCTCCATAGTGTACCAGAAAGCTGCTGCTAGTCGTTGCATAATCAAATAAAATCGTAAAGAAAGAAAATTACGTCCAAACCCCGAAGGGAATGTACATCAGTGTTGCCGCCAGGACGCGCCCTTGCGACAATGTCCCCAAAACGGAACCCGTTGTCCCGCACTACTGCGTACCGCGGGTCACCTCGGGCGCACTCGTGAGTCGACTGTGATGGGTGTAGTCTACAAGTAATATCTGTTACTGACGATGATCTTTGTTTTGAATATCATATTTTTGTAATGCTTTAAGAAAATGTTTCTACATGTGAATCATGTATTATATGGACTGATTTAGTCCGAAATAAAGTGAAATAAATAAAAATAAATAAATAATTATTTTGAGGCTTACACTTACATACTTTCGGAGTATATGATCTAGCTATATGATTGAAAGTAATTAAAACGCTGCACTTGACATCATAATTTGCTTGACTGTAGTCCGTCTGAGCTCTGATTTGCGGCAGATATGGTATACTGCTTCAATTGCCTATAATTCAAGCATAGGGACGCGGTCCCGGTAATTTGTATTTTGTTCAGTGAAACTAATGTGTTACGAAATAATGCAAAATTTGATTAACAACTGCTTGTTGTCCCCAAAATGTACAAAATATCCCCAAATATAAATGGTAGTGGGACACAGTGTCCCCTGATCTAAAATTCCTGGCCGCAACACTGCTGTACATCCCTGCAACAGCCGTAAGAGGTAAAACATAGCTGGTATTATTAGCCCTGTCATAACTTGACGATTAAGCCAGCGTATGCCAACGTTATAAAAAAATTGGCGAATACGCTGGGCGTACGCCGAATGCGTTATGGGTAAATTTTGTTTAAGCTAAGAGCACGCTGAAGCACGCTGGTATACATCGTAGTACGGCAACGTCGTCGAAACCGTTTATGCATGCACAGAACTTTTCGACGTATGCCAGCGTATGGCTCATACGCCCCGCACATGCTGTGTTATGAATACGCTATGTATACGCCCAAAATTGAAAAATACATCGTTAGTTCAGCAAGCCAGCGTTTTAGAGAAATTTTGATACGTCGGCATACGCTGGCTAAATCCCCAAGGTGTGACAGGGCCCTGTACAACAGTTGGTATACCAACAGTAGTTTTACTGAGAACACGCGACTATGACATGGCTTAGTCGTGCACACTATATACGGCTGATATCCTAATGTCATGAGATGTCAATAAACACAGATAAATTAGATGCAATAGGTGTTGGAAAGCCTAACACTAGTAAACAACTCTTGAGGAAACCTTGTGTTGTTGATCTCCGATGCCCGCAGTGCCAGTGTACAACATGAGGGCGCTATACAGCGTCACCCCGGCTCTTGCAACGGTGGCCTACTCCTTCCTCAGTCGGCCGTTGTGGCAAACGTGCGAGCCGCTATAACCGAAATCACTCCAAAAGACAGACGTAAAGATGGGAAGTAGTACGGCTTTAAAAACCCAAGCTACGAAGGATATTAACTTGGGAAAGATTCCGCGGCATATAAGTTATTCTTGTTGGTAAAAATGTGTACATACTCTAACAATGCTTTAATATCGCGAACTTGTTCTGGTGTAAAATTGAACTTCAGGTAAATTGTTTTACTAAAAGTAGACAGTACAAATACGTGTTTTGTGCATTGCTGTTTCAACTCTGGCAGCTGATTGTACTAAAGATAAGGAGAACAACCACTGTTTATATTACTATATAAAAATATTATTTCCTTAGAAACAGTGATATTCATGATGACAGCTCTATATTTAGAATCTCGGAATACCGATACTACGATGAAAACCAAGCTATGGAATCTTTATAAATTTACCGAATCCTGCACCAGCTTGCGGGAAAAATACATTCAAACGCTATTGTCAATCTTTCTCTGCTACGCGCTTATCCCCCAAAAAATATGGTAAATGTGGATGTAGCAACGATAACACGTATAATCCCACAGGTAAGGACTGTTCCTAACGATAGACAGACAGACAGACTATAGAAGCTAATCAGCTTCCATGTATTATAAGGGAGCTAAAAACCGACGTAAAACTTGTATTTCATTTATATTTTACTCTTTAGAGGCTTCTCTCAAGATTTCCTGATCAACATTTCATTGCTCAGCAAAGAATTCACGGAAAAGATTGTTTTGCTTAGGCTGCGTTCACAAAAAAA
Organism: Ptychodera flava; assembly: GCA_001465055.1. Classification (NCBI taxonomy): domain Eukaryota; kingdom Metazoa; phylum Hemichordata; class Enteropneusta; family Ptychoderidae; genus Ptychodera; species Ptychodera flava. The sequence goes on along the minus strand of LD351705.1, from coordinate 79,629 downwards.
CTTTTATGGGGGGCTGGAGGAATTCAGGGGGGATTCGAAAATTTTTTGGGGTAGTAGAGGGGGACTTGAAAATTTTGCTCTGCCTGTAGGGGGACTTGAAAAGTTTTCGGTTCCCTTTTGTGTTTTAGATTTTCCAATTCCAAGTGTTTGTAGGTAATTCAATGAAATGTGAATACCATTTTTATGTCATCCAATTGTTGTAATGTTGGTAATAATTTAAGAAAATCTAGAACCATTTTGTCACATTTCATGACTTTTATCTCGAAAAAATCTGATTTGTCATAAAAAACCAAACTTGAGCCTAGTAACAGGGCAGAAGCTACAACTGTTGATGATTTTTGCAATATTTCTATGCAATATATGCAGTTTCTTGCTGTCTCCGTACAGCAGTCTAAAAACACAATCTACAGCATGCTCAAACACACAATATTTAGTTTGTTGACAAAGCCTGTATATATAAATATGTATTAGGTGATAATTTAATTAGAGTGCAGACTGACAGTCACTTGTCAGTGATACAAATGCATGGTCAAAATTATACATGATAGTTGAAGAAGAGTTTGGGTCAAATGACGCTCATGACAGTCAAACATATACTTGTACCCAAGATCAGGCCAGAGAGCGACACATGAAAGACCAGGAGACTTGAAAAATTATTAGGGATTTTTGAATTCTGGCATATGAGAATAATCAAATATTAAAGAAAAAAGAGAGGGTTACCATGCTTGTTTTCTAAATTTTCAAATTCTCGTCATAAAATAATACAAAAGTAAAATGTTGAACAGTAAAGACTAAATGAAAGAATATATGACTAAATGGAATTAGTGCTGCACTCGTTGTTTTAGTCTCTCCAGTTCATGTCGTTTTTAAAGCGATTTAAGTGTCTTTCGTCGTTTTGATCTTCCTCAAGTTTGTTTATGAATGACTGGACTTTACTCCACAACTGTTACTGACAGCCGTGCCTTCCTGATTTTGGAACTACATTGGTTTTAGTTTGTCTTGTTGGCCGTGACATTTCCACAGTCACCATTTTTTCAAGCCATGCCTCCGTCAGTGTACACAGCTGCCACCTTGATTCGTATCGGCAAGAATGTCATGAATGACCGCCTATTGTCAAGGGTAACCACCACCTTATGGAACCGACTCAAAGATGCGAATATATGTAAGACTCAGAATACCAAGAGAGGCTGCTTTGCAGGCAGATAAAAGCAACGTCGCATTCAAACACAAATAACGCCGCACCACCTGTTTAACTCTTGTGGAACAACCAATCAGATTTCCCGTGCTGCTTATGGCAATCTGATCAAGATTCCTCTCATCGAACATTCAAAAAGCAGAACTGAATCGTCTCAAATCAATAACCAGCATCACAGAAATACCCTACGTTGCTCCTTCATGAATTGCCGATCACTTTGTTATAAGTCCACAGCCATCAACGAATTCCTGCAAGATCGCCACTTAGATGTCTTAATGCTTGCTGAGACATGGCTACGTGACGATGAAAGTGATTCATCCCTCATCACAGAAGTCCTTCCGTCAGGTTATAACATTATCAGTGTCCCGCGTAAAGGTCGTGGGGGAGGCATTGCAACAATCTACAACTCATCATTGTCAGTGTCCCAACATCCAGTCCCTACTTCAATCAAATCAGTTGAATTAATGGAAGTTCGTATAAAGACTCCATCGTCGCATATTACTCTAGCTACGGTTTATCGCCCTCCACCAAATAAATCAAATGGTTTCACCGTCGATGACTTCGTCAATGACTTCACCGATTTTTTGTCTGGTCATCTTACTGATAACTCGCCGCTTATTATCGCTGGCGATTTCAACCTTCATACTGATAATCGGATGTGCTCGAATGTCCGGAAATATTATGACATCCTGGAATCATTTTCTATGCGTCAATTGGTAACTTGTGCTACACATCGTGCTGGTCATACTATTGACCATATCA
>LD351705.1:66223-77482 GCA_001465055.1 Ptychodera flava | reverse complement strand
CAGCCTGTGACTGTATTGAAACCAATATGTCGCCTAGGCGCCTTTAAACCTACAACTGTTGATGAAATTGACAAGTTGATTCGTTCATCACCTTCATCAACCTGCTGTCTTGACCCGATTCCAACCAAGATCTTCAAACACCCTGATACTACACAAGTATTGTTACCTCACATCACTGATATATTCAATAGTTCTCTACGGTATGGTGTTGTACCCGCTCATTTCAAGGAAGCCGTCGTTAAACCTCTCCTTAAAAAACCGTCTCTTGATCATGATGTTCTTAAAAATTTCCGTCCTGTATCTAACTTGCCATTTTTGTCGAAGATCCTAGAACGCATTGTTGCCAAGAGGCTTACTTCCCACATTGTTAACCATTCACTGCATGAGCCATTGCAATCTGCATACAAGCCAGGACATAGCACAGAGACTGCTCTCCTAAAAGTAACAAATGATATTTTGCTTGCTCTTGATGAGAAAAAGGATGTTTTTCTTGTATTGCTGGATCTTTCTGCAGCATTTGACACTGTGAATCACACTATTCTACTTAATCGTTTAAGAGACCGTTTTGGTCTTTCGGATAATGTCCTCATGTGGTTTCAGTCATATCTTTCCAATCGCACCCAGTGTGTACTTGTGAATTCCACCAAGTCACCATTTTATCCGCTTGACACTGGGGTACCACAGGGATCGGTTCTTGGACCTATACTTTTTAATATGTACACTTCTCCATTAGGCGAATTAGTTTCTAACCATGGATGTCTGTATAGTTTTTACGCAGACGACTCTTCATTGTATCTGTCTTTTACCAAAGATAATGCTGCTGCGATGCTTTCAAATCTTGAACTTTGTATTTCTGATGTCAGGTCTTGGATGTCTGCAAATTTCTTGTGTTTAAATGATGATAAAACTGAATTTGTTATTTTTTCTGCTACTTCGGGTGATCTGTCTACTAGAGGGATTACAGAAATTCGTGTTGGCGATGCTCTGATTCCCGTCCATTGTCAGGCTAAGAGCCTGGGAGTCCTCCTTGACTCTTGTCTGACAATGAAACCGCATATCGGACAGATCTGCCGTTCAGCCACTTTTCATTTGCGTCGTATTGCACTTGTCCGTAAATATTTATCTCAACCCGCTACAGAGCAATTGGTTCATGCATTTATTACATCTCGAATAGATTCGTGTAATTCACTTTTACTGGGGCTCCCTAAGCACCAAATCAACCGTATTCAACGGGTTCAAAATATTGCCGCCAGAATTGTAACTCGTTCCAAAACCACCTCTCACATCACTCCAATTTTGTATCAGTTGCATTGGTTCCCTGTCTCAGAACGCATTGTTTTTAAGATTTTAGTTCTTATTTTTAAATCCATTCATAGGCTTGGACCAATTTATCTTTCTGATATGACCACATTGTATGTTCCAAATCGCAACTTGAGGTCAGCTGATCAGTTTAAACTCTGTCCTGTTCGATCACGTACTAAGAGCTATGGTGATCGTGCTTTTAGTGTTGCAGCTCCTATTCTCTGGAATAATCTCCCGTTTAGCATCCGCCAGTCACCAAACCTATTTGTTTTTAAATCAAATGTGAAAACTTTACTTTTTAAAACTGCTTTTTAACTATTTTTAACAACTTTTTTGTGGTGTAACTTTGCTTTTTAACTATTTTTTGTAATGTATTTTTTATTTTTCAGCGTCCTTGATCACAATTTTTGTGGATACTGACGCTTTATAAATAAATTATTATTATTATTATTATTATTATTATTATTATTATTATTACAAGTTTACGGGCTATAAGTATTATATAGAAATCTAATAACAGTTCATTGAAGCTGTGGGAATTCTGAAAAAGAGGTGTTGTTTATATTAATTTTGTAAATAGGGGTGACTTCTAATTGTCGTACGTATATTCTCTCCGCCCAGTTAGGTGTTCCTTTTGAGATCACCACCCTTATGAATATTTATATACTTGCAAAAACTGACAGTCGCTGTGTCTGGCAGAGCCTGCTCACAGCTGCTAAGCTGCACAGCGTAGTCTTCGAATGCAGGCCCATCGTGGCAGTCGTGGGCGTGTAGAAAACAAGGCACAGCGACTGTGGAGAGTCTATGCCAGTGTAATTGGCCTTGTAAACGTATCTTCAGCGTGGCATTTGTAGTTGTGGCGAAAACCATAAACCCTCTCCCTATGCTGACGTTGTTGGTTTTATTTTGTTCATGTGCATTAAGTGTAAGCAATCAAGGAAGTTTTGGGATGGAAATAGAGCAAAGGCATGAGTTTCCGCGAGATCTGTGCTACAAATATAACTTTACGCATGTGCACTCGTTTGCCAGTGTAATCTGCCAATATGAGCTTGCGCAATTGAGTGAACGAGCGCGTTAATGTGCAGTCTGCACACTACGTCTCGTGTCATTCAGCTTTGCGTGTTGACAGAAACTGGAATTACTGAAGAGAATACTTTTCAGGATATCACATGTGAGTCTCTAAGGTAACAAGTAGGACATTTAGGAAATCCTTTCAGAAAGTTCACGCCGCCTGTGGCCATTTTGTGGAGTATAAGCTTCAGTATTTCTACTGTAGAGTGTACTATATTGCCGGATAATATGCGATGGAATTTGCGTTTCACGTCGTTCAATCATTCAGATGGAAATGCTGCCCTTCTCCAAACTTTGAAAAAAACAGGGTGACAGATTTGGAATGCTAACAATTGTATATCAAGAATGACGTAATTTAATGAGAAGACATTTGTATTCGAGCACGGCTACAGTTTTTTATTTGAGAACTCTCATCATGATGGACCGTGGTTGTATTCAACAATCGAGAGGGCAAGGGTGAGTCGAACTTTTTCCTATGTCAATGTAGCACTTGTGCAAAAATAAGCGAATCCACAGGCCTTTGGCGAATCAATAAATGCGTTTTTCACCATGCTGAAAGGTTGAAAGATCCGTCCGTCACTTTGGGACGAGGTAGATAAATGCAGTCAAACCCAGCTGGGCATATAATGTGACTTTGTTCTGGAAATTACGAAGACGACCGGCCGTGCGGTGGAACTTTGCAACAAAGTTTCAATATCTGAACTGACGTACTTGAATGACTGGCACAGGAAACGATGGCCAATAAAAACGCATTCTCGTTGCATTTTGATAATAATGTATCAATCACAATGACACAGAAATTATGCCTCCTCCCGGCAGAAGGGCCATGGCCAATTTTTAGCCCTGCTACAGTATGTCTCAGTGCTGAAAAGGCCATGTTGTTGTCAGGTTGTCAGGGCGACTTTTAAAATTTGCATACAACTCTGAGAGTGAAACGGGTTGTTAATAGGTCACAGAACTTTTGAGTACCACTGTCGTCCATTATACCTGTTTCCTTGGGTATTAAAGGTGTGCAAGTACACACATCAAAAGACTAGAAAATTCACTTCATGGGCAGAATCTCGTAAAGTAGCCTTTTCTTGTCTGGTTAACAAAAAAAGATACCCCTGATCTAAAATATCCGTGGTTAAATAAAACAACTGTGGTTACCTAAATGGTTACCATGGCAACATGAAACAAAAATGAACATGGAGTTCATGCTGTGATAAATATACTTAGGAGAGCATTTGCATAGTAACTGGGATTACTTTTAATGGAATTTTGAAAAACTTTGAAATTTTAAAATGCAAATAGGTTACTATGGAAACACGGGGCAGTAAAAATGGATATAGTGTTTTGTCTTTCTAACCCAAAATAACCCTTTGGTATAATATTTCTGTTGATTACTGGATTTTTACACTAAATATTTGGTCTTTCTAACCCAAAATATCCCTTTGATATAACATATTCTGTTGGTTACTGGATTTTAGGTGGAATCTTTGAAAAACTTGTAATTTTTACTCCTAAATGGTTACCATGGAAACATCTCACATTAAAATGAGTGTGGTTTTATTGGTGTGCTAACAAGAAAAACCCTTATTATAAATTTTTTTACATCAATCAATAGTTTATTTTATTGGAATTAGGGAAAAAGTAACGTTTTCAATCCCAAAATAGTTACCATGGCAACTCGAAACATTAAGATAAGTCTTGTTTTTGTGTTCTCTGACCCGAACTCCCTCACTAGGTAATTTTCATATCAATCAAAGTAACTTTTCATGGGATATTAGAAAAACTGAAATTTTCAACCCCTAAAATGGTTACCATGGAAACATGCGGCACTGAAATCGATATCATATTTGGTCTTTTCGACCCAACATACCTTTAAGGTGAAATTTTCACGGAAATTGAACCTATTATTATTCGCGTTATTATTTCTATATAATACTTATATTAATTATTATTATTATTATTATTATTAATTATTTTTTAACCAAATTTGCCATTATTACGCCAAACATTTCAGAGATTAAAACATTTATTTGATGGAATATTGTAACTTCCCAGTATTGTCAATTATGAGTAGCATCTAATTCATATGTCTTATACTTTGAAACAAATGTTTGGTAGGTCACTGTGCTCAATTTTTTACAATATGGCAATATTGGCAATAATGGCAACTAGCCAGAATTCACAATTTGCCTACTCTCTCATGATTGTCATTTTGTGTGCTCTTCGGCAGGAGCAATTGATCTGGCCAGAGTTGAATTAACTCAAGTTGGCTTAGATTGATAAATCCAAAAAATGAATTAATTTAAGAATTTGCCTTAGGAATATGACTTTACAAAGTGCTAATAACAGGTAGTCTCTAACACCTGTGGGCGGAACGGCGCATATGTATTTTAATTTTTCTGTGTACACATCCTTTACAAATATGAGGGCTTGTGATAGTTGGGGGGGGCTTGAAAATTTTTGATCGTATTGAGGGGGGCATTTGAAAATTTTTTAGGGTATTGAGGGGGAAGCCGAAAGTAAATAATAAGATTTCAATCGCCATTCCTCCAGCCCCCCCCCCCCTAATCGTTATTTGTGAACGCAGCCTTACATTACATAATAAGATTTTCACTTTTGTCATCATGATACCGATATTTGACTGACGGTTACATTTACCGCTTAATTTGCAATGAACCAATTTCGAGCATCTAAAACTTCAGGTAAAGTTACGTTACTTCTTTTCGTCTTAGAAAATTGTCGCAGAGAGTCACAATATCCCCGATACAGTACACCTTTACTGGCGGTCAGTGATGATTCGGTGAAGTCAGCAAGATCAGTATTTAGGGGAAGTTGGAGAGTCTCCATGTCAACGGGAGGTGAGAACTTTGAAAAGGAATTAAGCCTTGTAGGTTTTATATTTACAGGGATGTACTTCCATTGAAAGCAAACTTACCTAGACCTTCTTAGTTTGCAGACAGAAGATACAAGCAGCCCAAATAGAGTTAGTCGAAGATTTTTGATTGGCGCCACCAGCGTCAAGGCATGTGAAAATGGCTCTATCTTCTCAAGCTAAATGCAACGCATGGAGTTTTGTTGAGGGACGTCCGTTTGTTACACTACAGGGCACGGGGGCAAGGCGATGGTAAACTTAGAAAGCAGGTATCTGTGAAACGATGTTTATTGTCATGGACAGAGAAAGCTAGGATCTTGGTTGTCAATTATTTTCGCCCACCCTGATTTCTCAGATTTCAGAAGCTCAATTACACTACAATTTCTATACTCGTGTTTTCGTGCAAACTTGCTCTGAAGTTGATAAAACAGATGGTCTTTGAAAAAATCTAGATCTGAACGTTTTTGGATATCTGTAGCTTCACGATAGTGATCTTATCATGTGGTCACAATGTTTGTCTGAAGTAGAAATGGTTGAATCAACCATTACAGGAAAAATGCGGAACAGCGCCACCTGAAATGGAATGTTGGAGGCAATGGAGAGTCTAAGTGTTGTTACAGCAACCTCAAAAGCGTCTCATCCGTTGACTAGAGATGACGTTATACTCATCGTGACCACAAAGGATAGCATATATTTCGTGAACGATGCTTTGCATTACAACAGAGATCTTTTCACGACAAATTTACTTTCTGTAAACCTATTTTACGTGTATTTGACCCCACTTCCCCGTTATATAAAGGTGAATCTTAAGCTTTGTATTTAATCTTAATCCAAGTTGGTTCTGTAACAAGATCCAAACAGTGCTGGCATGGACGCCCAGTCGACCATACAAGTAGCTGTTATGTTCATGCTGTGTGCTACATCCATGCTATGATCAAACAATGCAGTGTAACAACAGAAAACAATATTTTTATAAAATGCTTTATGCCACGTAAAATGCCATATTCTTATACGCCAATCCAGTGCCATGATTTGTGCGAATTTTTGTGAGAATCACAACCTTGCCAGTGATTAATAATCGACATTTTCGGACTGCCAGGGTACTGTAGAAAATCTATAAGTTGCCTAGTATTTTCCTTTTTCAGATTGTTCCTATCTCTGCACTGGATCATTTTCGATATCTTTGAAATATACTTTTAGATTAAATTTTTAGTCTGAAGATCTACGCCGCGTGCAAATTTCGCCATACAAAAACCGCTTTCTCGATATGAAGTGCTTTCTAGGACCACGGTCGAATCCAGGTAATCGATACCGAAGGCTTGATATGCAGTATCCAATTTTTTTCACGTACACCACAGGTGCTAAACGGTTGTAATAAATTTGTGAAGATAGCAAAAAATCATTTAAGGGCTTATGTGGAACTCATTATTGTATTGAAATAATTTGATAATCCTTGAACTGGGACAACTACATTTCTGTATCTTCTGCGCAGTTGTCTTAGAAATCCTACTTTGTCGGAGTCAAGTAGTAATGAATAACTTAGATTGAGTGACGCACAGTGACTTTTGCGTTGACCTTCAGATCAACGACCATGATCTGATGTGTATGCATTTATTATCGCTGTACAGAAAACGATTGGAACGCAAAAAAAAATAGTTAAAGCTTTCAGCTGCACGTGCTAGTGTAACGAAGCATTCATACAGGTAAGTCTCAGAAACTTTTCAATTGATAATATAGTATGATCTGTATGGTCACTCTGACCCACGACAGTTACAGATCAGTGCCGAACATCACCTTAATTGAGGAAACTTTCATCTCAATTATCATAAAAAGTACGCATCAGTCGTACACGGGGAAATACTTTCTATGTCGCGGAATAAAATGGAAGGGTATATTTGACATGAATCAGTAAAGGGGAGAAAAGAGGAACGAAATTGATGTGAAAATTTCAATCGACCGTTTGGGACACGATGTGAAATATAATGAATACTTCGTTTGTCCTTTGAAGTTTCCGCACAGGCTTGATGCGATGAACACAAGATTAAAAGTTCAGACAAGTTCAAATTCCTTGTAAGCTTACCTTGACGTAGAACACATCATACAACAACATCTGAAGCCGTCACGGATGGAGAGATTTCTTCTTGCAAGTCATCACGGGCGTAGCTCTCAAGGAAAATACCACTTAGTATTTTCAGTTTTTTGAAAATGGAGAGGCCTCTTCACTTCCTCAATCGAATTATTCCAACGACCTCAGTCGAATTATTGAATGTGAATTAAGCGTTTCGTCAAGACAATACATCTTTGGTTGCTGCAGTCTTTCTTACAGTACACGTGGTACCTCGGCCACGAGGTCAAAACGAGACCAGACAAAATAACAGATGTCTCAAACAACAACCGCGAAAGACCCAATCAATAGTTACTGACCAAATTAATCAATAATGTAAATTACTGCATCGCTGTCATTCGTAAGTATCTCTTACATATCTTTCCCGAAATTTGACTTATTTTATAACAAGAGTAGGACAAAACCAAAAATGTTGAAGTTACTCTCCGTATGTTTGACTCGCAAGTTTGCTAAAGTTAGATTACATGTATACTTACAGAAAATGATCGCCGTAGTCTTCTGTTCAAAAAATATACATGTTCTTCAACACCATGTTTCTTATGATCGGTGATGTCACATTTTATTATTTTTATAAATATAAATTAATGCACCGATATCGAACCGTACTTATTTTTTCTGGTCGAATTGAGAGAGTTTTTAGTAGTTCTGTAGACGAAACGATCGGAAACAGCAGAGTATCTTGGCAATAGCACGACGTCTACGCTATCGTTTAGCTGCAATGGTTGTACAGTTGCAGCCAGAGTCCCGTGTAAGCCGAATTCGGAACGTAATAACGTTAGATGCAGCGGCGTCGTGGATTGACTGTACCTTTGTCATTTCTGTTGAAGTACACTTGTCATTGCTACAAGCATTGCGGGCTTCATGAAACGTTGTTTCTCTGTACATGTATACTGGTCTCGCCGTTATATTCAGTGTCGTATAATCTGTTGTTTGCATGTCAACACATTGCAGGGCTCGAAATTAGCGGTAGTCCCGCGTCCACAGACTACCAACTTTTCCCTGGGGCTACCAAAACCCATGAAATGGTAGTCCACACGGACTACCAAAGCCTGGGACATTAAATTACTTAGTGAGCGGAATGATGTTGGTCGCTGTGAGATGACCGACGCTCATACAGTCAACCCAGTTATGAAAATTAAAAAGCGACAGTGCAGTCGAATTTGTTGCGACAAACTTTCAATAAAATGTCATTATATTAACTGATGTACTTGGATGACAGGCTCGGGAAATGATGGCCAAAGAAAAATTATTTTCATAGTTATTTAACCACAAAGTATCAATCACAATTGAACACAAAAATATTCAAACTGCAAAGAAAAAGCTGTCTGGCCATCCACAAATTACGCTTTCCGAAGTGTACCAGATCATCGCATGATAGTGTACTATGGTGGAAAAATATAGTCAAAATTGCCACGAAAGTATTAGGAACATGTCATCCTGAAATTAATAGCTGATCTATTTTAGCCATGTTATGTTTACACGTGTTGAGTGAAAAGTAGTTGTCATGGCAAACATGAAAATTTGCATATAAGCTCTGCCTATGAGTGAATAGGTTGTCTACTATGAGGCGTCACCGTTGTCCACTACACATGATATACCGTTCTCCTAAGGCTATGATCTGCAGGTATTGATGTCAAATGACTAGAGAATTCACTTCCTAGAGAGAATCATGAAAATAAATATTTCATTGTCTAGATATAAATAAAAATATCCTTTACCAAAAAAAATTCTTCATTCATGCATGGGCTACCAGACATTGTCACTGGGCTACCAACTTCAGAAAATGGTAGCCCAATGGGACTACCAGGGAAAAAAGTTAATTTCGAGCCCTGCATTGGACTGTGTACAACCTCCTGTGCACACTAATCGTGACCGTAATTTACACAGACATAAACATTCGATCCCGTCCGTGAATGTCAAAGGTGAACGGGATTAACTTGATCCCGGGTATCAAGTCCCTGGCCTTTAAGGGAGATGCAAAATTCACAAATTTTGACTGCTGCTGAAGCCATATCTTTTCACGATACCGCCAAGTGAGTGTAATCCGTCCCATACAAACATAACATGGTCCCGTACCTCCGAGACTCCATTCTGAAAACATGTCAAAAATCTTACTGGCGAAAGATTTATTTTTACACCTTATTGAAAGAAAATTTCTTTACTGCAAGCTCCTGTTTGAGAAGTAACTTATGGTACTGTCCGCTAACTACCTCCATGTGTCCACGTACGTATGTGCGTAGTCTCAAAACAGCTACTATTATATTAAGCTATTGATATCTACAGTCTACAGTGCTAAAGCGTCCTGCTACGCAAGTGTGAGTACTCGATGTTGTTGTGACACTCGGAGGAGGTGTTTTGGCGCAGAGTAAGGGCGCAGTTTAGGCGGCGCAATATACCGGCGCAAAATGGGGGCGCACTTTGGAATGCGCCGGCGCAGTTTGCCGGCGCACTTTGGTGATTTCAGACCGCTTACATACCTGGGCTACCCACACAATTCTCCATGATCCGTACACACGGAGATCACTCACTAAACTGACGCAAATTTCTTCTGAACACAGAACAGCTCGGTCCATATTTCAAAATCTGACAACATACTTTTATAATACCCGACACCTATTTGGCATGCAGTGACGTTGGTGTTAGGCCCCATCAAACCAAGAGAAGAGAGTTTCACGTTCTCTTGGAGATGTATAGCGCAGTTCTAATTTGGAGCATTTTGGCATGCAGTACTGCATGGTGTCCGAAATCCGAGAGTTATTTGGGGTCCCACGTCGTCCTCTTGTCTTCTAGTTCATTCCCGCAAAAAAACAAATCAAAACCTACAAAAGAACATAATATAACATTAATTAGATATGATGAACAAATTATTATTAAAAATCTGAATTTATATTAAATGATTGACATACCTTTGGGGGAACTCACCAAAATACCAGTCCTTGTATTCGCAGCCCGTAACAACTTCTTCTTCATCTCTGGAAAAGAATCAAACCTACAAAAGAACATAATATACCATTAATTAGATGTGATCAAACAATTATTATTAAAAATCTGAATGAAGGTTAAATTATTGACATACCTTTGGGGGAACTCACCAAAATACCAGTCCTTGACTTCGCAGCCCGTTCCTTCTTATTTTTCATCTCTGGAAAAAATCAAACCTACAAAAGAAAACATAATATAACATTAATTAGATGTGATCAAACAATTATTATTAAAAATCTGAATTTATATAAAATGATTGACATACCTTTGGATTAACTCACCATTGTCTTCACAGCCCGTGCCTTCTGGTAAACACACCTAAAAATAAACATACCTGAAAGAAACAAAATATAGTATTAATTGGATTTTATGAATATCATTGTCCTTTTTACTGTAGATTAAAAGACCAACATACCTTTTGGAGATTTTCAAATACTTATCCTGCTGCGTCTTCATGGCCCAAACATGCCGTCTTGATTTGTAGATTGAAAAAATAAAATAAAAATAAAAGTTTGGTTGTCACTGTAAACCAGTCATTCCAGTTGTGCAAAGATTCTGTAGTTTCTTTCTGTAAGAGTAAATGTATTGAAATTCTGGAGGGAGGGAGGGAGTGAGTGAGTGAGTGAGTGAGTGAGTGAGTGAGTGAGTATGTATGTATGTATGTATGTATGTATGTATGTATGTATGTATGTATGTTGTATGTATGTTGTTTGTATGTATGTATGTATGTATGTATGTATGTATGTATGTATGTATGTATGTATGTATGTATGTATGTATGTATGTATGTATGTATGTTGGTTGTATGTAGGTATGTATGTATGTATGTATGTATGTATGTATGTATGTATTTATGTAGTTATGTCTGTATTTATGCATTTTTTATAGTGGTTTTAATGTAGGTATATATATATGT
>LD351705.1:8593-20529 GCA_001465055.1 Ptychodera flava | reverse complement strand
GAACATCAAAATTCATTAAATATAGACCCTAAGGATTACAAAAATGTAGGTTAAAAAAATACATCCATGGGGTGCATGGGAACCCTACCTTCCGACTAGACTAAATGTACACACATCAAATACTGAATTTGATTCATATTTGCTCAACATTCTGCGCGAAATCCTAGAAAGAGGCAATGTTACGTTTATCAACAAGAACGTCACGCAGACGCAGACGGGACAACGTAATCCCTTTGACGGCAGTAAATGATTCAAACATTCAAGTAATCAGGATTGTTGAGAGCTGGTTTCCATATCGAGAATGTTCACCTATGAGTGAGTTTCTTAATTATGAATCTGTTCAGTAAACTTTGGGAAGGTCAGTTCTTTCTGTTCAGTGTAAGTTGACCTACAGCTCTGACTCTTCCATACTGTCAAACTTTTGTAAACAAAGTTGGCGGACCTGACTCCTCTTGGACAAAAGAAACGTCAATGCTCAGAATTGTGACTAGAGTTACAGTACTATTGATAATATGTTGACTTCTCTGACATACTGTTCCTAAGTAGTAAAGGCCTGTTCCGATAATGATGGCTGTGGCAAGCAGTTTGGTATTGGAGAGGACGTTTGTAAGTCGCACAGTCCATTTCGTTGCAATGCAATTCAGGAATGTCAAGAACACTTGAATGTACCGGAAAGTTGAAAATGACGTGAATTTGTTATTCCACAATGTGTGTGTGTGTGTGTGTGTGTGTGTGTGTTAGCGCATTACTTCACACAACAATTCAGTGCTTGCCAAAGAACTAGACAACAAGAATACTTCAACCTCAAATAAAGAGTGCAACTGTAGACAGAGAAGTCAATGTCCACTATCGGGGAAATATCTCACGCAAGAGCAGTGTGCAAAGCCACGGTAACCAGGGACGACAATATGACACCAGAGACATACATTGGCCTCACGCAAAATAACTTCAAAACCAGATACAGAAATCATATGATTACATTCCGCAACGAGAAATACAGAAACAACACAGAACTAAGCAAAGATATTTGGACTTTAAATTACTCAAATGTGCAATACACCGTCAAATGGAAAATCATCAAACAATGTAAAGCATATTACTAAAAGATGCAACCTGTGCTTACATGAGAATTTTTTTCTCATCTGCCATCCACAAACAGGCTCTCTCAATAACAGAAATGAATTAGTTCCAACCTGTAGACATCGGAGGAAATTTCTATTGTGCAAATAGTGAGAGAACCCGCCATAACCATGACGTTATCACTATCAGTTTAATATATGCAAACTTCCATTGAAACTTCAGCAAGTGTCAAAAGCGTTAAACAAAAGGGGTATTGTATTGGATCCATTTCCCAATATAACATATGCAAGCCCGTACCTTCAATTCATCAGTCTGATACAACCACCCGACTAGACTTGGTTCAAGTCGGTGAAATTTTAAAAAGTAAAATCATTTATAATAGTTTCTCTTGTGTCTCTCCTATTTCGTACAAACCTATTCGGAATTTGGTAGCCCAGGCCAGGTTTTCCCAGCGATTGAATGCGTTACTTTTGAGTCTGCGCAGTATACTGAGTTAGTTTCTGCCGGATTCACCTGGTGAAACTCCCCTGTAGGCCTATAGCGTTCACTCGACTAGCATCGCGTCCACTCCACTCACGGGCGTGTTTCACATGAAAGCAAAATACATATCATTGCGTTCACGCCACTCAAACATTAACAAATCACAGACTTGAACCAAGTCTACCAACCGACGAGTGTAGCCAGCCATTGCTGACTACACGAAACAAATTTGTAGTGGGAATTAGTCCGTGGGCTAGAGCGGGTCTACGTGCACCCCCCAGGATAACAAACCTGTATTTTTCAGAAGCCTTGGCATCCCTAGAATACGAAATGGAATTTTAACAGAAAAAATATAGGGACGCAATAGCTGTTATGGTCATGTTTTGAAGGGTACCGCAAAATCACCATTTTCCAACCCAAATGCATTTTCGTCAAATCTGTCTTCTTGTAAGTCATGTGCTGAGCTTATTTTTAACATAACCTCACTTGTATGGTATCATTGGAAAGGCAATTTATTCTTCTTTAAGAGGACATATTGTACTATGCAATATCTTCTACAGTTTTTGTGAAATATGACCAAAACTTACCCCATACCCCAAAATTTAATATTGCAATTTACAGTAAATCTCAAATTCTACCAATTTTTTAGCTTGGCATAATAAAAAATGCAATGCTTTGTATGAAATCTGTTTTATTTGATACAGGAACATGTCAGAAATATGAAATAGACTTTTAACATATATTACTTTGCTGTGCCGACGCAACCACGATGCTAAGTGTTTGTACTGCTGATAAAATTATGTACACTGAACCTATGGCGGTTATGACCGTTGTTACTTCAACATGGTCTACAGCTGATTTATAGCTTCTAAAAAGTTTCAGAAGGTTATTCCCAGTCAACAGTCCGACAATCATCAGTGTACGCTTGTCTGCACTCTAGTCGGCGTTTATTGTGTAAAGCAAACTTGTACAAAGCAAAGGATTGTAAAATATTTCAACGGACTGTACCATATATATGAACCGGTAATCTCACGTCAACCAAAAACAGAATTTCGATCAATCGTATTAGGTTTTTACCCGTTGTATTTACTTTTTCATTTTTGTTAATCTATTCAATACAGGTCTCAGACTAGTTGAAATATATTATTTCTCTCTGATTTTTTCTCAATTGACGCCGGGACTCGAGCCTTTTCCCTCTTCCGGTTTGAAAGGAGATGAGGGTTTAGCAGAGTCCTTTGAAGAACAACTAAAGTCTTTAATTAAGTTTGAGAGCACACCAAGTTTGAGAATGTTTGAAACGAAGATATTGTCGGCCAATCAGATGCCTTTCGTCACTGAATTTTGCTCTTTATTACTTTATACATTGTCTTCATCAGGTAAAACTAGTGGACAAAATTACAGACACTAAGAAAACAAATGCAAAAGAAATATAGAAATGAACTATCTACTCTGGTGAAAATTTTAAAGAGGTTATGATAACTCAAGAACGATTTAGTAATGACCGAGTTTACACTTAGGGATCTTCTCAGATCGCATAAGTTCAAGAAACGAAATTCCTTCGTATAGATCAAAACCCCCTCCCCTCCCCCTGAACGAAACTTCAAAAGTGCGAAATGTTGATGTCTGCCAGAGAGTACAGTGTAGTATATTGCAATAGCTACTGAAGAATATGTTTCCCCTGACCACATTACATCGTCAAGTAATATAATCGACCATAGCATAACACGAACGAGTTGGAACAGTTACAGCAAAATTTGTTGTCACGAGTGTGCAGTTTTTTGTTTATTTTTACGCTCAATGTAAAGAGAACTTGTGATCACAATATAAAAGTGCGAAAGTGAAGTTCACTGACTGAATGGGAGGTCAAACCACCACCCCGACCCCCCTTCCCCGTAAACGAGCGAATTTCGCTGTTTGAACTTGTGCGACAATCTGAGACGGTCCCTTACTGTTCTGCTATGGATAAGTCAGAAAGCCTGATAAGTGTGAAAAGAAAACATGATATAAAACGGAATAAAATGGCTTCAATTTTAGCCCTCATATTAACTACTTATCAGATAGGTACAAACTCAATGAGTGTGTATTTGAATGTCAATATGTGTCCATGTGTGTGTTAGGCTTGTACAGAGGATAATTGGGTGGAAGGTTGAGCCGTTGGAAACGGCCAACACTCAGCTTGTCACAACCCCCTATATATATGCATAACCACATTGATTTTGATGTCTTGAACTCAATCGTTTAAACTTCCTCAATGTGAGGCTTAATTTCGTTTTTACCTTTTCATTGACTCCCTGTTTCAGTTTTTTTATTTATCTGTCTGAGCCGACTTGAGTAAATCCAACTCTGGCCAGGTCAGTGGCACATGCTGAAGAGCATGTCGATGATGAGAGAGTATGCACATTGCGAATTCCTGGCTTCATTTGCCACATTGTGAAAAATCTGAGCACAGTGACCAACCAAAAATATTTTTTCAAAACTACGGGACATATATGACTTAGATGCTGCTAAAAATTGACAATATTAGTATTAGGCCCAATTGTTTGGTTTTTTTGACCAAAATATCATAATGTTAAGAGTTTTTCGAGTTAAAAGTCATAAAATGTGACAAATGGTTCTAGATTTTTTTTTAATTATTACTAACATAAGAACAACTGGATGACTGGATGATTAATATATTATTCATTTTTCATTGAATTCTTGACAAACCTTTGAATTGGAAAATGAAAAAGTAAAAGGGAACCAAAAAAATTTCAGGGTCCCCCTGTAAGCAGTGCAAAACTTTCAAGTCCCCACTCCACTACCCCAAAAATTTTCGAATTCCCCTCACCTTTTTTTGTGAACGTAGCCTCAACGCAGGAAAGTAAGACACGCTTTTATTGTTTTTTTTCAACGACAACGATCACTAAGTCACTTGAAGACCAGTAGAAGCCAAACATTTGAATTAACAAGAAATAATTTCTTCACCGAGCGGGATATTCGTGTGCTACGCTGACCCGTACCCAGTCATATTAGGTAAAAGACGGACGTCTGTGCCTTTTAGGCTGGTCAGGGCGATAAGCCTCGCATTGGTGATCGGTAGAACATTAAAGCCCCAATATCTGCGAATGTGTAATAAACCGATCTCAAAATATCCTCAGTTTTCCAAGAGTTTTCTTTGAATAAGACCCATTAAAGACTTGAAAGTGTATAACACTGTCATAAGTGTTTTATTGATCATAATTTTGACGAATATTGCTTGCATTACCTATGGTTTAACCGACTACCAAAAAAAAAACAAACCAAAAAAACATATAGTAAATAAACTGTACAAAACAATCAAAAATTAAAACGGGACATAATGTAAAATACTGTTTATGCGACACTTAAACTCTTCTTGTACATGTTCTGCCTCTCTGTTCTTGCATTGGAAGGTAGGAACCAATAGATGATGAGTACTGCCATTGGTAATGGGAACTCGCAGACAACTTAGGGGAGCCGTCATTATCTACGACCTTGGGATCGGAGGAATTTCATCGGAAACTCCCAAATTTCGAGTAACCCCCTTCCCCCGCCAACCATGATGAATTTGAGTAACNNNAAAAAGTCAAATACCAATATACATTTATTTGTAAAATTTACAAAGTAGAGTAATTGTAAATACCTTTCAAATCCTGATGTACCCTGCTAGATTATTATCGGTTATCTCATGACAGTTGAAAAAGGTTAAACTATCAAAATGAAATTCAAAGTCAACAAAATACAGATATAAAAGCTCACGCTATAACCAGTATCTAACTACATAGTATATTGTTTAATATGAGTGGGTATCATAACAGGGTTTTCACTAGGATATCTGACCTTGCAGAATTTGAAAGTACATGGGAGAACACACAAGAGGCTGAGGGGAAAGTGTCAGAGGGGGCTTTCTCCTATCTTGCAAGGAAAATTTTGAGATATTGATGTGTGCAATGGTGTAGTCTGGTGCAATCTGAGAGGTGTTTTTGTTTTTTTAACTAAGTAAAACTGTTAAGAGAGGGGGGTCCCCCTCTCGTATCGAAAATTTTTAGAAATCAATGTGTGTAATGGTGCAATGTGAAAGATGTTTCATTTTATTTTGCACTGGGTAAAACTGTTTCAAAATGACAATGAACACTGATATTTTTATCACATTTTTGCATGATCAGTGTTTGAGTCACAATATTCAACAACCAAACAATGAAAATACATTTTGTAAAAAACTGTTCTTAGTTTGCCTGAGATCGAAGAGAATGAATATGCAGGAATAGAAAATATGTGACCTTCTTGTGTCATTTCTCCAGCTGCCAGCTTCTAATGAAAAGTCAGAAGATTGTTAGTTTAAATTTCAAAAAGGTTATTGAACTGAGGTCAATTAAAATATGTTTCTGTTAATAAAGGACGAATTCACAACAGTTTAGTTTTGTCCTAGATCCTGTGAAAATGTTTAGAAATTGATGTGTGCAATGGTGCAGTCTAGTACGATCTGAGAGGTATTTTCAATTGTCTTGAACCTGTAAAACTGTTAGAACACCCAAAGGATAGAGTACGAGAGAGGGTGTCCCCATCAAAACTTTGAGAAATTGATGAGTGAAATGGTGCAAACTGACAGGTGTTTCAATTTATTTCGCACAAAAAAATTGAGTAACCCACCTTCTTTCTCGCCCCATTGTGATCAAACCCCCCCCCCCCAGTGTTCAATTTTTTGAGTGACCCCCTCACATTCCTCCGACCTCGGGGCCGTAAATAATGATGGCTCCCTTATAACGTTATTGAAACTTGAACCACAGAACCCCGTTATTGAACATAATGTACCGCAAGAGGTGCGTATAACGTTGTGCTTGGCAAGTAGAGCATACATAGGCGTGCTGTGAGCCCGGAAGTTTTGATATAGTGTAGAGGTTATGTTGTGAGTTAATAATACGTTCTAACATTCTCATACATAGACTATAATCACTGCATATGAGAACGTCAGAATGTAGCATAAACTCACAGCATGGACGCTACACTATTAACCCAGCTCACAGCACGCCCGTGAAGTAGAGCCCTGGCTGTAAGAGACTCCGCTACACTGAAAGGTTAATATCTGTTTTGTGGTAAACTGACTTCTCCTATGGTAAAGACAGACAAATATCTAAAATGTGTACTTTAATAATAATAATAATAATTTACTGTTTAAAGACCACTACACACCTTGTCTCAGTGGTCTGTACATTACAGAAAATTACTGGAAGAACTAAAATAAACGCAGAAAATACAAAATAAGTCACAGAGGAAAGAGTGTAATTAAAAACAATCGATAAAATCAAGCAAGCTAAAATCTAGACTAAAGGATCCTATCTAAAAACAGCAAAGAAAGTAGTTTAAAAATTTCACTAAAAATGATAAAAAAATAAATAAACTATAAAACATGCAGGTAAAAATTATATCCAAGTCAACAGTAGCATTGACGAAAAATAATGGTTTTAAGAGACTTCTTAAAAAGAGCGAATTTCATTGAAAGGTTTTGTTACCTCAGGGGTGGCCCATTTGATTTTGGGGGTGGTGAAGGAAATGGGTGAAGACAATTTTTTTTATCAAGCCTGGCAGCATTTTTTTTCTCATAGGTTGCTTCAAAGCAAATTTTAACTTGTAGAGTCAAAGCAATTTTTTTTTTCAAATACAAAATCATTCAATCACAACCTTGTTAAAAATCAAGGCGTTTTTATCATTTAATTATGTGGAAATATCCATGTCTTCACACATTTGTAAAATTGTTTGAGTATAACACAGCTAATTTTTCATTTATTCTTTGATATTTTTTAAGAAGGATTTATTTAAAGACAGTAATATATATTATTTTGATCCTATTGGGAAGTTTACTTATCTTATCCTTTACATTTCCAGTCATTGTTTAAAGTACACCACCTAGGCAATGTCAACAAATGCGACTGAAGACTTGAGTCAAAACAATTACACACCCAATGAATATCACAAATCACACACATTTACTGAAATATAAATAGCAGATTTATATTTTCTTCATCATGACATATCTGATCAGATAGCATACAAGGTGACATTGACATTCACCAGTTGTTTTTTTTCTGGTAAAATTTGAGACAAAATGTTCAACTTTAATAGACATATATCTATCAATGAAGTGTTACCACTTTATGATGAGATTTATTTGTTTATTGATTTCAATCTCTTTTGTAGACTTGACAAACATTCTCACGTTTATTCTAACACTGGCTGCATTGCATTTATAACACAGCCTTGCAGTCGGGGAGTGCAGCAGCAGAATACAAGTACACATTCATGTACGGTCAGCTGTATGCACGGTCACTCCACTCACAGTAACTGTGATTCATGCTACTGAGAAGAGGTCTCTGCTTCTATAGATGCCAATTCATAACTGCCACCATAGGCGGCAGCTCCAAAGACGACATAATTGTTTTCAAAGATTCTTGATCAAAAATGCCACCGTAGGCCACAGCTCCAGAGAGCACTGAATGCTGGTCTACCATCAAAACGTGCATCACAGCAAATTTTTTTGCAGCCTTCCTAGAAGCAATTTATTTTTCTTCCCCTCTGCAGAGACAATTTTTCCAGCATTTGGCCAACAACAATTGTTTTTTTAAATCCTCCAGGCCCCTCCCCCCCCAATCAAATGGGCCACCCCTTAGGCATATCTTTTGATTTTTTGTTTGGACATCACTATGATTCAACACCTGAACTACACATAATCTATGAGTACATAATAATAGGAATAATTTGTTACTTGATGCCGGCACGCCATAACAATAGAATGTTTGAATATGATTTGAAACAATACTGCTAGTATGTCCCTGGTTTTCGTTTTTATCAAAATGGAATTTCATATCACGGAGAATTTGATTCCCATATCGATCAGCGACACACGCGGACAGTGTCATTTATAAGAGGCCATGAGACTGAATGACTTTGCAGAATTGCTGCACTGGTAGGTGTGATTAAAACTTATCTGATGAAAAGCAAAACCAATAACAAAATTGAAGTAATCACACATCAAACATTCACCACACTAAATGATGAAACTCTAGTCCATGACCAAAGTAACAAAACCCTTCCCCTCAATCTGGTCATTTCTGTAGACCGGCATTTTGAGAATGATTATCTATCTACATGTAGCTTTTTATGCTATGGGAATCGGAATGTCTGCAATCATATCAACGGTGGGTGCTGCTGTTGTTACAACAACCATGGTGTTATTTTAGGGCTGCTTATGCAATGAAAATACAAGATAGCCCAGCCTCCAAGAAAAACATAGATAAACCAGATATGAACTGTAAATGCTCAGGTGTTTCGTTATATATTACAGTTATGTGTAAATTTGAACCTTCTCCACGTTTGCAACTTCATTGAAAGTGTTATTATCAACACAATGAATAATATTCACCACAGATTGATTCTAAATCCAAGTATATATCCCCAATCAGGAAAGTTCTTTAAAATATGCAAATTGGGAATTGACTGAAATGTTCTCATTAAAATGCAAATTAGGAATTGGCTGAAGTAAAAATCTTAAATGACTCTCAATAATCTCGTATCATAATATCTTTAATGTAAAAAGCAATTCGTCAACTTTGGTCTAGTCAAGGCATATAAATACCCTTAATTAGGAAAGTTCATTAAGCTTGCAAATAAGGAATTGGCAAAAGTAAAAATTCTTAATGACTTTCAATGTTGTATCATAGTATCTGTAATGTACATACCAAGTTTCGTCAAATTTGGTCTAGTCAATACAGATAAACATCGCTAATTAGGAAAGTTCATTAAATATGCAAATTAGAAATTGGCTGAAGAAAAAAAGTTTAATGACTTTCAATAATGTTGTTTTATAGTATCTTCAATATATGTAGCAAGATTCATCAACCTCAGTCAAGTCAATTCAGATATATATCCCTAATTAGTGAAGTTCATTAAATATGTAAATAGGGAATTGGCTGAAGTAACACTGCTTAGTGATTTTCAATAATGTTATATCATAGTATCTTCTATGTACATAGCAAGTTTCATACTTTGGTCAAGTCAATTCAGATATATCATGGAGGTAGGAAGAGAAGGAGCCTGCACGAGAAATAAATGGATTAACCACCATTGTATAATGCCCAGATAATCCTGTTATCTCCTTTCTTATCCTCGCTTTAGCCGGTGCTGCAAGGCCGCCTAGTCACATAACTGTCAAATTTAATGAGTTCGAAATATTTTTTATCGTGGATTTGAATCGAATGCGTAGACTAAAAATACAGTGATAGCACATGCGCAGTTGATGCTTTTGAACACGAGAGGTTATGTAATTCGTCGGAGGACCGGATTCAGATCAGCCGGACGCATAAAAAATCGAGTACGGAAACATTTGTTCGTCTCTACAGCTTATTTACAAGTCACACTACTTGTACTCTTTTCGGGGGTTTCCGCAAATTTCCGCAAAAAACGTCGACATTGTTTTGAAAGAACGTAACCTTGGGTTGTTGATAGTCATATCAGGTTGACGTTGCGACGCGTTGCGTTTCTGTAATTGAAGTCAGAATTTCAGTCACTTTGCCGACCGGCTTCAGTGATTAGCATAATGTAGCATCAGGAGTCTGTGCTACGTCCATGCTGATAGTAAGTCGCTATGGTACCTATCTTATTTATCGTTTATTAAACATTGCAACTTTGTAGATACTACTACATCCATGTCGTATTAACGATAGGGTATCAGTACATAATTTTCTCCGTGCCGTCGAACCATGGATTGCTAAAAGGTCAAACTAGCTGTGTCCGTAGTCGATCTGGCCACTCTTGCTAATTTGTTTCCAGTGTTTCGTGTCATTTCCTTCAAATTCAGAATACTTAAAAGTTTAATCGTCGATCAGATCGCCTTCTTCTGTCATCCCATGTCTGTTCGCGGAAGACGCTATACTTGTATTAGCGCATGCGTACTTTCTATCCGACTATTCCCGAAGAACATCGAACCGTATCCGAACCGGCATAATCCATTTGTGGGATTACCCGGGCAGATGCGGCATTGTTTGCTTAGCAAACAAGCGGCATGTTTCATCTCCCTCAAAGGAGACAATAGACGTGCAGGCTCCTTCTCTTCCTACCTCCATGGATATATCTAATTAGGAAAATTTATTAAATATGCAAATAAGTATTTGGCTGAAGTAAAAATGCTTAATGACTTTCAAAAATGTTAGATCATAGTATCTTTAATGTACATAGCAAGTTTCATCAATTTTGGTCAAGTCAATTCAAATAAATATCTCTAATTTCAAAAGTTCATTAAATATGCAAATTAAGAGTTTGATGAAGTAAAAATGCTTAATGACTTTCGATAATGTAAAATCATAGTATCTTCAATATACATACCAAGTTTTGTCAATTTTGATCAAGTCAAATCAGATATATATCCCTAATGAGGAAAGTTCATCAAATATGCAAATTATCCATTATCTTTTATGTCACCCCTTCATGCCTTTCACAGCTATATATCTTGATGTGATCAACATTTGTAGCGAATCTCATCAAATTGTGTGCAGTTGTTGTCAATATATATCCGTTTTTTCTAAAATCATTAATTATGCAAATGAGCAAAAAGTAAGCAAGCCACACCCACCAAAAACTAATCAGTTCTTGCCATTTGCTAACTGAATATATGTACAAGATTTGATTCTGATCTGATGAGCCGTTTTTGAGATATTGAGTACACAGACAGACAGACAGACACACAGACAGACAGACAGACAGACATTGCTGCGACAAATGCCCACGTGTGTAAACACGTGAGCAAAAAATTAGACTACCAATACCAATGATACAGGCTTTACATTGGCAACATGAGTTGGAAGGGTCAAAGGTCAAATTCAAAACAAGGGGTGACGGAGGAACTATTGTGATTTTTACATAACATTTTGTTACATTAGTGACACCTAAATTTTTCCATTCACTGAAAAAGTTTTTCACTCAGGGAAGCAAGGAATTTGTCATCAGAGTTTATATTAGGTTTCGGGATTTTAAATTGATATCCACATTCCATTACTGTAACAATTGGTGTGAAATTCCGAACAAATCTTCGAAATATTAATATATACCAGATATGAACTGTAAATGCTCACGTGTTTCATTATATATTGCAGTTATGTGTAAATTTGAACCTTTGCCACATGTTTGCAACTTCATTGAAACCAGATATGAACTGAAAATGCTCACGTGTTTCATTATATATTGCGGTTGTGTAAAATTGAACCTTTGCCACATGTTTGCAACTTCATTGAAAGTATTATGATCAACATAATGAACAATAATCACTGCCGATTAGGTTATGAAGTATACAAATATGTAATAAGCTGAAATAAAAATATTAAAGTTCTTTG
>LD351703.1:125004-138968 GCA_001465055.1 Ptychodera flava | reverse complement strand
CCCTGTTTGCATGTTCAAAATGCTAAAAAGAAAATGGAAGTATTATGCAGCCAGTGATAAGAGACAATAAATGTTGCATCAATAAAAGCCAAACCAGCATGGTTAGGAATAAATAAAAGGAAAATAAAAGGAAAGCCGCGTCGCCGCATTACTTTTGCTGAATGTCGGGGACCAAAACCTTTTTTAGCCTTACATTAGGATAAAAATAAAGTGATTAATGTACTCACTGTTTTCAGGGCAGCTATTCAGTGACTACTCGTGCAGCTAGTATCAGGAGAGCGATTTTCAGCCGGTCAGCCATTTTTAAATCATATGCCCCGTTGCGTGAGTACGATTTTACAAAGTCAAGTTGAGAACACCATCCTCCATAGAAAATTATCGATTAAATCTGTGTTGAGACAAATTTTCTCACTTTCATCATCAACATGTAGCCAGTGCATGAGACTCTATTTCTCCCATCCCTGCGCACAGACACCTCCGTACTTGACATCGCCTTTGTGTAGTAAAATTAGCCTGTATTAGTATTACCATACTCAAAGCACTGTCATCTATACGGTGGTGTCTATGCCCCTGGGTAGCTGACATCATTTTATAGTCCAAGATTGGGGAATTCGACATGGCTGGATGAAAATGTCAAATTCCCCTTTTAGTCCTGCACCTCCCGGTGGTACACATATAGGCGTATAAATGTCTGCAATATTGTATATTTTACAGAGTAAACTCAGAGTTTGACGACTCTCGAAGGTTTGATCGTGCCAGGGGGTTACACACCACCACACTTGAAATATCCATGTTTTATTTGTTTTCGCAGTTAGGCGGAGGTAATTAATCATTCAAACTTCAAAATGATGATAAATATTTAATATAAATATTTGCCATATTTTTTACATGTTTATCAATCAACCTGTGCAAATTTTAAATCAATTTTTCGGGGGTTTTTTTGACCCAAGAAGTACATATAGGGAAAGCGACGGGGTCCCGCATGGCAGTGTTCGAAAACGGTGTCAGGCAGTAAATGGAAGAGTGTCACTGACCCGCTCAGCGGATTGAGTAAAAGTGGGGAAAAGCACAGCGCATACAAATATTATAAATTTAATGATATATTTATTAAGGGTTACCAACTTCAATTCTGTTCTGCACAAATCAGTTTAATCAACCATTCACCACCGGTACCTCCAACTGGAGCACCGACGACTGATGGAATTTTTAAACTTTCATCTGTCTAACGACACTGAAAGGGGAGTTTAAAAAATCGCAGTTTTAGTCAAATTTCGGAGTTTTTATCATACAATTTCTATACCACAATATTCCTGAAATCGTAGAGACCTGGAGCCGAAAAATCACGCAATTCAACCTATACTGCGAGAACGTGGCAAAACAAGAAACGAGATCAAAATTGTGCAAGTGGGGAACTTTTTACTCTATGTGAGTAATAAGAATCATTGGATGACATTGAAATGTTGGGAAACAAAACATTTTCAGCAGCTCCCCCCAGGCAGAGCAAAAACTTTCAAGTCCCCCTCATCTACCCCAGAATGCTATTTTCATCTCATAAATTTCGATGGACATGACCTCACGAAAATTTAAACTATATTCAAACTGACATAAATGTAACGCCCACCAAAGGCATTTGTTGATTAGGAAAATTTAGCTCAATGCCAATCTAATCGCAATGGAAATGTAGTAAAAACGTCTTGCGCAATATATCGGGTCCTCGAAATGGTTTTATATTTTGTGGTAGCATATACCTGCCTGAGGTATATATGGTTCCACTATTAACTGTCAAAACATGAAGACACAAAGTGTTAAAAGAGTATAAATATACAGCTATTGTCTTCTAAACTGTCAACAGACGAGACCCTGATGTCTCATTATACTCAAATACTATGTTTTGGTCGCTTTACCAGTATCCATCCACGGTCTAGCAACAACGAAATTTAATCTGAGTGATTTTATAAAGTATTCATCAAAAAAACTGTCTTTTACTCTAAAATGGGACAGCTTCTTACTTCAATTATTGCTCTGAAGTAGGTCGTCTCTTTCGGATTCTTGTTGGTCACAGCCTGTCGTGAAACAACATAACGCTACTATGTGTGCAAAGATTACTGCAGGTAAAGATACTAAATAAATTTTATCTGAAAAAAAATAATGTAAACAAAGCTGGAAGTATTTGCAGTTATTTTACAGGATTTTTAGAAAACTTAAAACCGTCAATGGTATACTTGGCGATTACGAGGATTTTATTTTCCAGACCCAACTTTAGTTTTGTCATTAGGAGGCGCCGTGGAGCAGTGATTACAAGGATACCGGTCTCATTATCAGTGGATGGTGTATTCGAGACTCGGTAAGTCGAGATTAACTGATTCACTATTAGAGGATGGTGAGTTCGAGACCCGATAAGTCCAGAGTAACGGACTCACTGTCAGAGGATGGTGAGTTCGAGACTCCAGCACGGTGTTGTGCCCTTAAGCAAGGCATTTAATCCTCATTGCTCCATTAGGTAGTGGGTTATGGGTACCTCATCCTGTAATTGGGTGTTCGCCTGTTTAGATGATGAATTGGAAGAAAATAAACAGTGTTTGTTGTCTCAAATGTTCTCCGTTTTTTTTCTGTTATATTTACTATATTTTATTTCTCACTCATTTTATATCCTGATGAAGATCTGCTGGAAAATGTCGACAAATTCTCTATTAATGAAGCTATGAATTCGAGGTTCGATAAGGGAAGTAACTATTATGCTGCAAGCTCTAGGTTCATACTTCAGGTGAATAACTACTTTGTAAAAGGACTTATTTCATTCAAAAAGTAAAATTTCATATCTGTCCGTGTGTCCCCGATGTCTTACGCCCTCTGTGATTCCAGTGAGGATAAGGTACGCCCTCTATAATTCCAGTCAGGACAAGGTACCTTAGTAATAAAAACACGAGAAACGGGCATGTAGAGAATAACTTTAATAATATAATATATAATAACTATATTAATATAACTATTTCTAGCGATAGTTTGGTGAAAGAGGTAGGCAGGCACAGAAATGCAAGTCACACTTATGCACCTGGATAAAACAGGAAATCACTGATCTATGTAAACAGAAATTCTTAGAGAAGGGAATAAATTGATAGCTGAGGTTGTGATAGAATTTCATCATGTATCATCCCCTGTATTTAAATCATAGTATGGCAGCACTCAGACGCACAGAATATTTTTGTATCTTAGTACGAGGACATGTAGTTTTGGCTTGTAACTTCCGTAAAACACCACCTTCACCCAAACACACGTTTATATAACACAATTGAAACTAATTTGGGATAACTGGATCTTCATATTCTTCAAATTTCTCAAAAGTGTTGGGTGTTCTATGGCTGAATGTTGCAATATTACAAATTACTCAAAAAAATAAGTGTATAACTTAAAAAGAAAAATTGATGAGCTTACATTTGTTACTTCACTATCCAATTATCCCAAATTAGTTCCAATCATGTTGTTTATAAAGAGTGACCCGTCAGGGAGTTGCTGTGAAGTGAGTCTGCCAAATAACCACGGTCAGAACCCTGACTACGTACACACGGATCCGTTCCTCAGTCAATTCTTAACTGAATATGACAGAGGTTACGTGAGCGCGCCCTCGTAAGTTGGTGCGGAAAGTGTCATTGTTTAAAAAGGTCAATTTTTTTTCAATGTTAGCGCACTACCATTATCTTCATTGGTATTTCAATGCACCTTTAATCATTCTGTTGCAATTCTCTGCGTCTTAAGACATCAACTACATCTTCAAGGGCGTAAACGTAAATTTAACACCAGACCTAAACAGTATGTGATATTTCAGGGGTGCAGAAAACAAAATAATACAATCATCATGCTGCATTATATTGTCAGAGTTGCTCATTGGACGTGTTTACTTTGCTTCAATGTATTGTTTACTGAATAAAATGTTGACGTGTGTTTACTTTGTTTGGGAACTAATTGAGGCAGGTATTTATACTACGCTACTATAAAAACAACAGTTGTGGCAACAATGATAGACCCTTTACTCTTTCACTCCAAATAAAGTAGAAAAATAAAGGGAGACTGCAATGTTATGGTGATTTCAAAGCATGAGTTATATGAAAAATATTTTTGTGGTGAAGTCGTATCAAAATACCGAACGATGGCGCGCCTCTATCGTTAGGATTCTTAAAGCTATATCCAGTTCACACGATCCAGTAGATAAATTCATCAGCATCCATCTGATGTGGTAATTGGTTTTACTTTGTTTATGGATGCAATGCCACTAATTATGATCACGTGATCTATTCCACTGTATCCATTGTATAGCGAATCCAATTATTGAAAGAGCGCACTGTAGCGAGTGCGTCAGCAGTCACTGTTGGATGTAAAGCATTGTGGTAAGAGCAAGAGTATTTCAGCCTCGTAGCTGTACCAGTGCCCACGCTATATGACTGGCTATTTGTTGTGAAGCTGTAGTGGTCCAGTAACTTCCTAAATGCCACCAGCACTATATTCTAATTACTTCGATTCTCCAACGCACAAACTGACAAGCTTAAGGAATTTCTGTTACAGCTAGACCACTATTGTCGCATTACCAAAATGTCACTTAATTTCGTCGAAACTTTGAAAAGTCGATTTGCTAGCAAGAGCAAAGACGCGTCTGAGAAAGTACATGTACGACTGACGAGGTAAGTTTAAACCTTCAAAATGAAATCAAACATTGTAGTCGTTTACTTTACGAAATATGATTAACCACTTTGCATTTAGATGGCGTTGATATGAATATAAGCGATACATAGAATTAAAATTGAGTTAACAATCTAAATATTTGTATGTACAGTATACTACAAGTATAGTTTAAAATTAAACTTTGCATATTTGACCAAAAAGTAAGGTCATCTAACGTCAGTATATACTACAGTAACTGATAGTTGAAACAGGCGACTGTCATTAGCATGATGCATGTACTGTAGAAAAGAAAAAGGAAATTGGCTTTGGGTCTGGCTTAATGGAAACAAGGTGTGTGAAGTGCACATTGAGTCACTAGAGATTTAAGCTGATGGTTTTCTAAGGTGTTAATATACTGTCTACATTGCCAGATAAACTCGGCTACAGATAAGACGCCGTGACTCCCACATCACAGTCTTCACATATACTGTCTATTTCTTGTTTCGTTTAGCCCGCGAACGGCGTCAGTCTTATCTCAACATGAAACAAAAAGACCTTTCCCTTAAAATGACAAATAGGGTGCTTCACTAAAACCGATGTAAGACATGGTTGTTGTATTATCTACCTATTATATACAGTCTATGAGTCTCCAAATACTGTGAATAAATGATATCTTTAGAAGTGTCAACAATTGCTGACAACGTCGAGAGGGATAAATATGGCTAATCACAAGAGAATGTCGAATACCTTTTTATTACACAGTTTATATTTCTTTAACCAATAATAATAATAATAATAATAATAATAATAATA
The DNA here is from genome assembly GCA_001465055.1 of Ptychodera flava. NCBI lineage: Eukaryota > Metazoa > Hemichordata > Enteropneusta > Ptychoderidae > Ptychodera > Ptychodera flava. The sequence goes on along the minus strand of LD351703.1, from coordinate 133,502 downwards.
ATAATAATAAATTTTATTATTTTCACTGACAAGGACATTGAGTAGTTGGACGTTGAGGTTCCTGTTTTTTCACAAATGCAAGGAAATGTGTTGTCATTGTACATCCACCGTACACACCGTACACTTGGCACAAAACACAAAGAAACTGGCATTAAAATTTTAAGGCACACATTTTACCTTTTGCATGTGTACATTTAATTTGCATGAAGTCGTTCCGCCATTCTTTTCTGTCCAAACAGGATATTAATAGTTGCTTGCTTTCTCATAAACTCTTTATTTTCACGTGAAATTACTCATCCATGCACTGAACTGCAGCTGAATGTTCCTGACGGTAAAATTTCGGTTACAAATATTGGATAATTAGCCCATGAGATCCCATGGCAACCGTTTACGATCAACCTCCTTAACAATGTACATGACTATCCCCTAATGGATAATAATATTGATAGGAACATGTCGAACAAAGCGTAAAATATTGTCTCTGTTTAATGTATGTAATGCATATAAGCTGAACAATGCCATCTTTATTGGCTCTTTGCTAATCACACTGACATTAGCCGAATACCGACTACACCTGCGCACTACACCTGCGCAAAGAAAATACTTCCCTTACTCGGAAAATATTTTCTCTGTTATCGTGAAAAAATATGACACACAACCCACGGTTGCAATGTCAAAACCGGCATATATTTTGTAGTGTGGGGAACGGGTCAGGTAATAATTTATATAAAAATTGTGTTCCTTGTCGAGTTCATGTGACAGACGTATTAGTCACAACTGTGTCTTCGAAGCGATTGTTAACATTATCCTGCAATTCTATCAGTCGCCTTTCAATTTTACTCAATTTCCTATTTCTTGTCTATGTTTTTCCATGTTCTTCTGCACACAAAATTTCTGATATTTACTCCTTTCGGTAAATTATTGGTTACTTCGTTGTCTTTTTGTTTAATAATACTCTAATTCTGATAAAGTGTTGTAGATTGTTTGTGGTGTAAATACGATCATTTTTTCCGTTAGCATTTCAGTGATGTTTCTATCAGGTATTCGTATCACTAAACACTCAAGCTCGATCACTCTGTACAGATCATGGAGCGTTATTGTCCAGTGACAACTGTCTCCAAAATTTTTCAGGGTAAACAATTAGTCCGCTATACAACATTTGTCCCTGAAGATTTCATGCATTAATGCATTTCTTTTCTGTGTCAAGAACGCCTGTATCGTTTGTCTTTTTGGTTGGGGATTACTCAATGATTCAACAAAATAGAGGCAGTTGTAGGAAAGCGTCTAACATTTGTTTTAAGAGGTGCAATGGACTTAGAAATGAATTGAATGGTTCAATGCACATGCAGAATACAATCATAATGATATAAATTATCAATAGTAAGTCAGAGCATTGCTGTAGTGTATGTGTCAGCGAAATCTTTCATTTACAAATGTTTCGTGAGGTTCGTGTTTCCCCGGTCCATCCACATTTATCCTTAGAATCATTAGTTCATTTTCTGGTATCCTGCAACGCCTTTTTTAACACGGAACTCTTCGATACCTCTGCATGCGTATAAACACATTACTCCCAGGATGCAACACCGCACCTACACATGCACTGCATTTGACGGCTTCAAAGCGCTTACTGCCAAGATTGTGTTCATTTCTTGAAGGTTTTCGTAGTTCTGATCCCCAACAACAGGTCTAAATCTGTGTGGCCCTTGATGACAACTATGTTCAACGGATCACTTACTTAGGAGCGACTGAAGATGTCGCTGATCTTAAACAGATATGTACTATATTGTGCGATCAAATTTATTCGAAAAATGGGCTGGATTTTTTATGCTACTATCACACTGTTATCATACGGCTAGTTTTCAATCGGGTTCGAACCCACAACATACGGCATCAGTCGCCTAGCGGAGAGGCAACAGAGAGAACCGCTCGGCTTAATCTCCACTTTCAAAAAAGAGTGGTTCAATAGCCGGCTAAGTTGTTACATTTTCTGACTGAGACCGCTGCACACGTTGTAGAGTTCGTGAAGCACTCACGCACGCACGCTCACTATCATACATCCGCACACACAAACTTTATCGAAGCGAAGCAACGAATTCGTCGCTTTAACTGGGCGAACATCTCATGCTCCGTGCAAAATGCTATCAATTAGTCATCCTCCTTGGATAAATTTCTCTGCAAGAATGACATGGCTTAGAATACAACAACCGCATGATAAACACCATGCTACCTGTAGAATCACTATGGCTTAAACTTAACTAGTAGACTGCTTTGTCCTTGTTAGTCCCAGCGGGTATAAATGTTCACTTAAAACTTTGTTAAAGATAATCTACCACATATTTGACATGTAATTTGATATGTAGTGTTTCGCCTTTATAATATATCGTTTATATTACTTTCCGATGTTTAATTTCAAATAACTAAACATTTCTCGTAATAGTGATTTTATTTAAGAGACAACTTTTACAACTTATCGTCTTTAATTCGTCTTTCCGAAGTTTGTCGATTCTGAACACACAAATGTGACACCTCAATGTACTGATGCTCCCTCATTGTACCTGATGCTCCCTCATTGTACCTGATGCTCCCTAATATACGCAAAAATATGTTCAAAAACAAAGATCTAATGAGCAATTTGAGACTTTTAAACTGTTAGATTACAGTGTGGAACTGTTTGATGTCTTGAATTCACAATCAAAAACGGAATCGCAGATAGCAAATAACAGACTGACACAGTTTGGTACGGCATACTTTGACACTGGCTACGATGGTAGGCGTAACCATAATGGTTTTTGTAGCTATTTTAAGCGTATGATAAGGGTTGCATGTAATAAACGCATTAAAGATTCATTTCCGAACAACTGTTTTTGAAAAAATGTCAATGATGCCCATCTTTTCTGAATTGAAATGGGAATCGACTATTGCGATACACTACTACTCCATTGCATTTCCAGTTTAATATCATTGCCAACACCACCGTCATCATTTAATATCATTGCCAACACAACCGTCATCATTTAATATCATTGCCAACACCACCGTCATCATTTAATATCATTGCCAACACCACCGTCATCATTTAATATACCATACCAGTATATTGATGGTGCAAATACAGCGATCTGATTGGTCGAGACGCGAAAAGAACCGTGGTATATTTTCGATATACCACGGCTGGCATATGCGCGAGCTCTCAGCTTGAACAAAACTCCGTTCATGACGTTCCACACCAGAATTTCAATATACTGTTATGATATAATAGCAATGAATCACATCCAGCGATGGTATACCACTCGATTTTGACCAGTTCACTTTATATATGCTCTTTCTATCGCTCGTGCATGTATGTCGTGAACTGTTCAAAATCTCGTGGTATACCGTTGCTGGGTGTGCTTTATTGCTTAAATATTTTACGACTATGAATAATCGGATCTTTTAGCGTCCCATAAGTACCTTGTTGGCTTAATATATGCATGAATTAACTAATATAAGGTTATTCACGAATACCGGGATTTATTTCCGAGTACATCGTGAAGCGGAGGTATTGTCCGAGACGCATAGCGTCGAGTACAATACCGAAGAGTACGATGTACGAGGACATAAAGCCCGATATTTGTGAATAACCTTATTATTATACACCTTTTTAGTCCAATTTTACCGCGAAAAAGTCAAAATTAATGCGTTTTGGGGATGCCCGTCCCTCACTGCACTGAGCGATAGCAAGCAAACTGAGAACGCATTCAGATAAAAACAAAGAAATACCTAGTTATATTTATTATTAGCTACTATTATTATACTGTATTACTTTATCTCTATTGAAGAAAATTTTAACTTATTTTTGTATCACACTTTTATTGCCACAAATGTGATGTAAATCCTATATTTACAAGCAAGCAATAAAAATATTATTATTATATTATTAACCCGCGCAGCGTAGTGTACGTGATAGAAATTGTAGGTCGGCAGCATAATTTCACTCTTATTCACAGGTCTTTGATTCACCACTACTAACGTTGTGAACAACTGAATGCTTACAAGTATACTTTTTGTTAAAAGTTTAAAATCATATCTCCTTTTCCCTGCGCTGACGTAAAGTGTTTTGAGGTCAAAGGTCCAATAGCGTCCAATAACACCAAAAGGTAGTGATGGATAAGAGTCACGTGATTCTTATGGTCACATGATTGCCTCTACTTATTATTTCTCTGAATTAGTTTTCCGAATGTGCTAGCATGAAATGTTTAGAGTATATTATGCTACAGTTTGTGTCCTGAACATGCTCCATTGTTTGAGGAACTACTATGGTGTGGAAATGTACATATGTATCAAAGAGTTAATCTTCACTAAGGTGTGTATTCATAGAGAGGCCAAGACTAAACCAAAAGTGGGATCAGTAATCAAGATCGAGGCGATATATCGTACAACACATTGCAGTTGTTACGTTATATTTATTCACGATATCCTAAACTGCTATTGATAGCAATATTTAAACGCAAATTTTGATATTTTCAACCAATGCGATAACAATTTGGCGAAGGTTAGTATTGAACTCGAAAAAGTATGATACTTCTCAATTTCTATTCATTTACTCCTCGCAAATAAATTTCTTCCAGTCATTACACAATATCAATAGACACATGTTTACAATCAAGTCGGCTTTTGACGAAAGGAAAATCTTCTAGAATGTCCGTTGAACGTAAGTCATTGCTGTTCGGCCTCAATTTTTACATTACCTCCATGGTTACATGGCCTCCATGGCTACATGGCCTCAATGGCTACATTGCCAATTACAGCGAATCTTTGTAGCTTTTTCTGTAACTTTAGTCGGCAATTGACATACAAACAATCAGACACACAGCATCGATGCTGTTCAGACAGAGCAGCATCGGTACAACCAGAGTTACTACTCCGTGGCATTATCCAAGGATTACATGAAACTGTTTGTATAAAATAATTATTCGCAAGTTGTTCCTACGGCAGGTAATTTATCTTTCGTCTATTCGCGTTTTTTAATGGGAAAGACAAAAATCATGTGTTGATGAAAGATTGAATGGGGAAAGTTTGATATGGACAGATGACACTAGGGAGTTGTTGTAGTGGGGAATGGGGCAATTTGGAGCTCTGATCAGTGGGGACGGGAAAGGAAAACATTGTGGGTGGAGGGGAAGCTTTCGAAATTGTGAAGGAAGAGCAGTTGCAAACAACTTTTACTTTCCCCTCCAAACTTCTAATTTACCAAACTTATTTCAAAGTCTATGTTTATACATAAAATACACTGTAAAGACCCTTACTTACAATATCTTGAAATAGTCTTAAAAGTCTATGTTTATACATAAAACACACTGTAAAGACCCTTAGTTACAATATCTTGAAATAGTCTTCAAAGTCTATGTTTATACATAAAACACACTGTAAAGACCCTTAGTTACAATATCTGAAATAGTCTTCAAAGTCTATGTTTATACATAAAAAACACTGTAAAGACCCTTAGTTACAATATCTTGAAATAATCTTCAAAGTCTATGTTTATACATACAACACACTGTAAACACCCTTAGTTACAATATATTGAAATAGTCTTCAAAGTCTATGTTTATACATAAAACACACTGTAAAGACCCTTAGTTACAATATCTTGAAATAATCTTCAAAGTCTATGTTTATACATACAACACACTGTAAACACCCTTAGTTACAATATCTTGAAAGTCTTCAAAGTCTATGTTTATACATAAAACACACTGTAAAGACCCTTAGTTACAATATCTTGAAATAGTCTTAAAAGTCTATGTTTATACATAAAACACACTTTAAACACCCTTAGTTACAATATCTTGAAATAATCTTCAAAGTCTATGTTTATACATACAACACACTGTAAACACCCTTAGTTACAATATCTTGAAATAGTCTTCAAAGTCTATGTTTATACATAAAACACACTGTAAAGACCCTTAGTTACAATATCTTGAAATGGTCTATTTGGCTGCTTCTGATTATCTTACTTGTTTGTTGTTCGTTCTACACGTAACAAATTAACCGAGCAAAGTATGCTGATTTTAATTACGGACTTTATAGTCAAGTTACATGACAAAAACCTTGATTCTGTGTATGACCGATTAAAATATAAAAAAATCTATATCAATATTTTATGTCCAGTTTAATCTGATCATTTTGCCTTGGAAAATCGTATAAAACATCAGTTTTGAGCAACCATCGTCAACATTGTATTCCAGTGACTACGTTGTCATTAGTTGATTTTATGATGGCTTTCAAATCCATTGTAATTTGTTTTGCCATTATTCTCAAGAGTATTTCTACCATGTTTGGCGGATATCGACAAATCTTGACATTGAAATTCTGTAGATGCCTCAGTGAATGATCCAATAAAAGCCTTACTTTGACAGAAGTGTCAGGCGTTCTATTAATTCAAAGTTCGTCGACGGTATAAGAGGAAGTGGTGGATTTGAAGGCAAAATGACCATCTGATGTCTGGATTACCATTCCCAGAATGGCGTCAGAATAGCGTCCACTGGCTCCTCAAGCAAAAATTTATTACGAAAATGAAACATGGTATAAATTTTGAAACTAAGCGACTTAATATCTTCATTGTGTACAGTAAGAAGATTACGATTTGTTAAATCAGGAATGGCTTGCGAATGAGTGTCAAGTTGCTTTTTGATACAAGTTCTTAAGGAGGACATTTGTTCAAGAACTGATATAAACTAAGTACAATTCAGGTTATTTTCTGTGCATATGGATGAAATATCATATAGACAATACCTTACAGTAATATTGAGAAATCTAAAAAAGTATAACAATATTGTAGAGTCTACATATTGAAAGACACTTAGTTTACTACGCTCGAGTTCACAGTTAAAATTTTGTTCATTTAAAATAATGGTGGCCGGGCTATTCCGTGGGAAATACAAAAAAGTTATGGATTGTTATTTCGAAAACAGATCAAAGTCTCTTTTCGTTCGGAGGTCACCCCTATATTAAAACCATTCGGCATTTTCGCAAAGTTTGACAATCATCGAAAAATAAGGCTGTTTGAATATACACAGTACTAGAATTCATGATAATTATGTCATTCGTATTTCATATGAGCTAAATGCAAACCTTTGAATTGACTACAATGTGTGTCTTTTTTTTCTATTTTGAAAAATTGATAAACTCAACGCGCAAAGGTCAAAGGTCTGGTGAAGAAATGTAATAAATCGTATGAGTAGTGATAATCAATTTCATCGTCGTCGTCGTGGGCGGTAAATTTTTGTAAGTTTACTTCTGAATATTTTTTAGTTTATGTATTTCAATTTTCCTAGCAATCAATATCCAATGATCCTACTAATTCTTGAAAACACAACAATTTTTGCCAGCCATTATGCACAGTATTTGAGACGTTTTTATATTCGACAGCTATCTGATTCTGTGCTCGTTTTTTTCTGGTACCTGATGGACTTTTTGTTAAAATATCATGTTGGCCATTGTTGTGTTTAAATTTATTGTTGAACTCCTTTTCCTAGAGTCCATGATGAGTGCGCACAAATTGTCATTATGGAAAAATGATAACATTCTAAAATTTGGAATGTGAGTTGTCAACTGTTGAGTTAATGCCCCCCGCGATAAAAGAAGCTTTAAACTTTTGCTCGAGCTTTGCTCGGTGAAACTTAAACAATTCTCTTTCATAGTCAAGAAAAAAATCAGGAGTCTCCTTACAATATAAGGGGTGAGATAAACTAATTTCCTAACTTGACCTTTATTTGAAATTCAGAATGGCCAAATAAGACTGTGCTATCTCTGTAGGGAAACTCAAATTTATCATTGTCAAGAAAACATACAGACAAAGTGGTAGAAACTTAAACACGAACAGCAGACGAGCTATGCATGTTAATATGACAGAGGCGATCTCTGCCTTAATATTACAAGCTAGGCAGCAAGTACACCCCCACACATACACACACACGCACACCTACACACACACACATTTTGGTCACAGGGATTTCGAACCTACAGATAAATTGTGTGTAGCTGTTGATCCGTGATCCGCACACCTACACACACACACACACACACACATATATATATATATATATATATATATATATATATATATATAATAACACAGATTACTTCAAGTACAAGGTAACAATATCTGTTACTTAAGTTTCATGCATCCTGCAATTTCATACAGAAGTCTGAAGGATTCTTAGCTCTACACTCTTTTAGTGAAGAGCTAAGAATCATTTTAGTTCTGTCTGAAGATAATGTTAAATTTTTATTGCATTTAATGATAAATGAATACACAGAAACATAGTTATTTGGTGATTTAGTAGACCAGATTCCAGGCGTAAATATACCAGTTTATATCAATTTGTATCCATGCCAAGTCTTCGGCTAAATCTTACAACCATTCATCGCTATGAATCACTGGGTTATAACGGAAACATTGTTCCCAAAGGTCGAGACGAATGTCTGTCATCATGAAAGTCACATATATAAAT
>LD351703.1:98077-119543 GCA_001465055.1 Ptychodera flava | reverse complement strand
CGTACCCATCTCTATATGATTCCCCAATACGTTGATTTCGTACCCATCTCTATATGATTCCCCAATATGGTTGATTTCTTACCCATCTCTATATGATTCCCCAATATGGTTGATTTCGTACCCATCTCTATATGATTCCCCAATATGGTTGATTTCGTACCCACCTCTTTATGATTCCCCAATATGGTCTAAACATTAGAAAGGCGGCGTGATCAGACATTCAAAGCATGTTAGTATATCGTTACAGCTGTCTAAGACAAAAATCGATCATATAAGTTAATGTATTATCGGCCTGCCAAGCAACTCGACAAAAACCATTCTACGTACAGTGTACAACCTATTTTAGCTATGCTTAGGAATTATACGAAGATAAGCTATTCACATACTATCAGAGTTAAGGGGTAAAGCTTAATATTTTGGTGTCAACTGCTTTTGCTGGAACGATTGTTACTTTACACCCTCATAGTTCAATTTCGTCTTAAAGCGACAAAGGAGTACCAATGTGATATGTTTCGGTTAAAATTTTTCTGGAGAAATTGTCAAGAACAAATTAGAGAACCGTCGTGTGATGGAATTAGTTTTGCGATACGTCGGTATCAAACCCTTTGTAACTCTTTGTTCAGGTTAGAGTACATAGAGCTTTTAGTACATGTTTGGTTATTACTACGTAGAGGTTGTGGTAAATGGTTGTTGCGGACTTAAACGTCAGAGTGTCTGGTTAATGTTTTGTGTTCAAAGTGATCGAGTGATGAAAATGGTTGATATTGACTACATAGAGAGTGTGGTAAATGCTCGGTGCATATTGACTGTTAAGTCGGAGATAGTCAGGGATTGTGGCAAATGACAACACAGTGAGAGAGTACGGCAAATATTCGATGTTCACTTCATAGGGAATGTGATAGCTATTTGGTGTTGACTACATAATGGGGTAACTGTTCTGTGCATGTAGACAAAATAGTCGGAGATTGTAATAAATGTTTGATATTGATTGCATGCAGAGCGTTGTAAATGTATGGTGTTGACTAACAGTGATGGATTGTAGTAGACGTTGGTGAGAGAGTGAAAGTGTCATATATCTTCAATTTTTATGAATCTTTCAATGTCATGATATTTAAGTCATCTTAAGTTTATGACATTTAAAACAAAATGCGTAATTTTTGATAAAATAAATTAATGTGTTTTGATAAATGAAGTGCTTATAACATTTAATAGCGTCTGAAAATGTAAGGAAAAACGATATGTTTGTCTATTGATCGTAAAACTATAAATGAGTAGATGCCGCAGGGTTGGCAGAAACCCCACAGTGGTCAAACATTATGCCAGACAGAAAACCTATCATTGCCTTCTGACCCATTATAAGTAACAATAATGCAATCATTATTAATTATCGGCAAGTCAGAAAAATGAAGGAGAACCTTCGAAGGTCCAATCGCGAGACATCTTCCTCCAAAAACTTAGTGTTTAATAAAGCATACAATGCTAACAATGACGGATGAACTCTCAGATTAAAAGAAAAACTTCAAAACAGCCCTAAAATATATCACTTGCTGATAACATTTCGACTGAGCTCAGAATGTCATAATGGGTTATAGCTCAGAATATTATAAAGGTTAATAGCTCTTCATTCCAAATACATGGTTACCAGTTTCAATCTACTCTTCCTTCTAATCAATCTACCGTTCCTTCAAGGTTCGTCCACTCAATTGTTAAACACACGCTATTTTGCATTGCTATGATGAAGAATACAAAGAACCGGAAATGTGTGTCTGTAATTTACATACGAGTTGATCACACCTTTAGAGATACTGAAGCGAATAAGAAGAATCTCGAATGCGAGTCATAACGAAGGGTTCCAAAAGTTGTACACAGAGAATGGTAGAGGCGATGCATTGCCACACATTTGTGCTAGTTATGATTTATACAAATAATATGATTCCGGTAAAAACGTCTGTACAATATTATTGAAATACAAATTAAAAACTACCTTGACTCACAGCGGACCAATTTTTCTCTGTATGAAACTTCAAAATTTAAATTCATCTTATGTCCTATTGTGTGTGTCCTGTCGTATAGTGCACCTTAAAACTTTTTAATATTGTATCCTTAAGATATGGTGTACTGGCTAAGGGACTGGTCAGTTTCTTCGGCCTGGGGGGGGGCCGGTGGATTCATGGGGGGGTCACCCTGTTTTTGACTTTGGTGATAGGGGGTCACCATGTTTTTGAAATGCCCAATAGGGGGGGGGGTCAGTGTGTTTTTGAATTTCGACACAGGCTCATCATTGCCTAAAATGCATCGTGTCAGCCACAAATTTCATCCAGTTGCATTTTTCGGCGCGCCCTTCGGGCGCGTAACTTTAATTATCAGACATATTTTTCAGCACGCCCAACTTTAACATATCAGGCATACATATATCAGAGATATATGTATGTTCAATATTTTTCAGCGTGCTCTTCGAGAGCATTACTTTAATATATCAGATATTTTTCAGCACACCCTTCCTGTGCATTACATTAATATACAAGACATATATATCAGAGATATCAGGATGTTCAATATTTTTCTCCGCGCCCTTCGGGCGCCATACTTTAATATATCAGAGATATATGCCAGAGATATCTTGATGTTTGCAAAGTGAAAGTGTACTATTATGAAATCTGCACTTCATATGAAAAGCATGACAAATTCCTGATACTTTTCTGTTCTCTCTATGAGAATTCAGTATGAGAAAGCAACATGCACAAATATCAATGTTACAAAAAAAGGTCATCTCAGACTCTGCACACATCAGATTTGGCTAAAATGCCTCTCTATGGCTCCTCAGGAGATTTAATTGGATAGCAAGTCTTAACATCCATCAAAAAATTTGATTTACTGCTTTTTCCTGTTTGATATTAATGATTGACATCCATTTCTGTACAACAGTTCAGGACATCTGGTTAAGCATAGAAAGTGTGAAATACATTCACAGCTCATTCAAAATGTACTGTATTCAAACCTTAAGACATGCCAACAATTTCATTAAAACACTTAATGACTGTTAAAATATTAAATGTATGTAAAATATAATATATATATATATATATATATATATATATATATATATATATATATATATATATATATATTACAGTATTATATTATTACATATCACAGTTGTCGCGTGGGGGGGTCACCCTGTTTTCAAAATTTGGAATAGGGGGGTCACCCTGTTTTCAAAATTTGGAATAGGGGGGGTCTGCCACTTTTTGACGTGGGCAAAAAATAATCCACCGCCCCCCCAGGACGAAGAAACTGACCAGTCCCTAACGCATTCAACTTCTATTTACACAACCTGATAAATCTTAGTTTGATCTTCAACAAAATATTTTTCCTACTGACACATTCTTTCGATCTCTATTAATGTTCATGTTATCAAACTATTTGAAGCATCAGCAACAACACGTACATTCCAACAAACAAAGTCACAAGCATTCCACGAAACTTATATCTTACGGCAATACATACATACATACATACATACATACATACATACATACATACATACATACATACATACATACATACATACATACATACATACATACATACATACATACATACACAGAGACAGACAGTGACAGACAGACAGACAGACAGACAGACAGACAGACAGACAAAGACAGACAGACAGACAGACAGACAGACAGACAGACGTGTGCATGAACGCATACATTTATACATACACCATTCATCCATTCATCCGATTATTACTATAATACTCATAACGTGGTGTATGCAGTGTATGTTACCAGGAAGATTGCCAATAACATGTCGCCTCAGTAGACTTGATTTCCTCTGAATATTTTGGGACATATTGATATGGTAAAAGACCAGGATAGAATTTTACCTCATAATCGGAAGATTCCGGTGTCCCTCACCGACCTCATATTTTGAGTGCTTCCCGTGTCCATAACAACCTAATAAGGCATGTTCCATACTGATTTCATACGTGGAGTACTTCAAGTGTTTCCATTGATCTCATACTTTAGACAAACCCAAGTGTTCTATATTCACCTTACAGTCAGGCAATAATATACAATGTTGACCTTATAGTCAGGCAAAAATATATAATGTTGACCTTACAGTCAGGGTAATTCAAATGTCCTGTATTGACATCATAACTTCACTCTTCGGACACGTACTTCTGCACACATTGCACAAACTTGAAAATACATTTTCAATGTATCCGGAATTATTGTTCTCTAAACAATTTAACGTTTGTGTAACAGAGAAACTTTGTTTATTTCCTCTCGTACCTTACTGCAACTTATGCTTGTTGCCAAGACGACAACACTTTTTAAATAATTCAACTTGCAATCCACTTTAATCTAAATCTTTTTCCCCCATCCTGAGTTTAGTTTTTTCGTTTATGTGTCGGCCAATTCTTTGTTTGTTAGTTTGTTTATTTGTCTGCTTGTCTATTGTTTGCTTCTCTCTTTGATTTATGGCCCCCATTCACTTACATCGATTAATAACACAGAACCAATTACAGGAGAAATCGTTGGAGAAATAGCAAATGGCTTGTTTTTGCCGCTGGCTGTGCGTTACAACTATTTTTGCTCCAAACATGTCGTCGGTAACATGAGAGTACTCATGAGTTCTTTGAATTTGCATTATTTATTTTTTGTTCGTGCAAACCAAAATCAGTATGAAAGTCGACAAGGCAGCTCTTCAAAGCTGCACATACCGATAAAGATTACAGGATTACAAGAAAATATTCTAGAAGGCAATGAAGCATTACCCGGGGTTCAGCTGACTATTTTGTTAGTAGCAGAGCTAACCAATTCCAGTTTCGATTTAATTTGACAAATCAGAACCATGAGTTAGAGTGTTTTCTGTGATATATGTCTACATCTACTATTCTACCCGCGACTCTGCCGGGAATACGCCGTCTCTTAAAAGCACTTATCAAATTTGGATGAATCTCACAAAGATGTACCATGAGACATATGTTTTGGACTACGGAGTTGAATTCTTGTGAAATATTAACAAGTATATACATTGACTCATTCCAGTTAAAGAAGCTAAATGTACTGCCAGTGTTTACAATACCATGCCCCGCGGAATCACGATATCTCTGTTGAACTAAGATAATCTAGTGAGAGGCACACTTGTGCAAACTAGCGTATACTTTCGTGTGTATCAATCGTTTGTGATGGCCAGCATCACAGGTAAAGGCATGACTAGCATCACAGGTAAAGGCATGGCCAGCATCACAGGTAAACACAGTCTCTCCCATACTTTAATGCTTTCATCGAGACGTCACGCTTAGTGTGTGTTGCACTATCATTACTAGAATTATTGACGACAGTATTTTCATGAGTTTTCATTAGCTGAATGAAATGTTATATCGTGGACGACGCTCTGATACTTTGATTTGTGGATCAATGAACAAGCTAACGAAACCTTTAAGTATACGAGCCGATGTTTAAAGATGGTAATGAGTTTGGAAAGATGGTTAATTATATGCCAAAATCGTTAATTATAGGACAAAGAGGTTCAAAGCTGAGATCTTCTCATTGACAAGAGTCAGAGTAGGGATGCCAGTAAAATAGCTTTTTCTTTCTTCATTTTTTATTTGTACTGTTTATAGCCTTTGTTTAAATTTAACACTAGCTGGGCTATGTTTGTGAGAAAAACTTTTTATTTTACAGAACGTATTTACCGACAGCTGGCTTAGCTTAATTTACCGAATGCAAATTTAGCTATTATTTACAGAGCGCTAATAAAGCTAGTATAGACTGAGTGCTAATTTAGCTTTTCTTTACTGAGTGCTAATTTAGCTATTTTCACTGAGTGCTAATTTAGCTATTTTCACTGAGTGCTAATTTAGCTATTTTCACTGAGTGCTAATTTAGCTATTTTCACTGAGTGCTAATTTAGCTATAATGTTCACCGAATGCTAAGTTAGCTATAATCTTTCACTGAGTGCTAATTCAGCTATTATGTTTACTGAGTGCTAATTTAGCTACTATTTACTGAGTGCTAATTAAACTTCTATACTGAGTGCTAGTTGAGCACTTAAAATTACGTTCAGGGCATTTCTTCCGACTCTCTCTCCAAGGAAACATAAAATCTCTGTTTATGACTAGAAACGATGTGCTAACGTTGTCTTTCCTTGTGTTAGTGTTGATTTGTGATGTGTAAATTGTGCAACACGTGACTTATGTTTTCGTGAAACTACTCTTGAAACGGTATTTAACTTTTCTCTGTTTTCACACAACTAAGACTTTCTCTTTGAACATGATTTCCGTGTTTTGAAACTTTGGGCTAAATAAATTTATTAAATCAATTCATTTCAACACTAAATGCAATTTTTATGCAAACATTATTGCACATGTAATAAACATGAGGTCAAAGTCAGATGTATCACTTCAAATTTGTGATACTTTCCTGAAAAGTTTCCCGTAACATTGTTAGAAACGGTAAATTATTATTTATTTGTCCTTCGTTTTCTTTGCTAATGAAGAACCTAGAATAGAGTAAGAGGCCCGCAGAAGCCTCCGTGGGATTTAACGATAATGATAACCATTTAAATATCAGATAACAGTTTTTTACGAATCTTAAATATGAAAAATAGCCGCAAACTGCCGTCATCAATACCTTGGTTCACATTATTCTGCTGCTTTAAATTAACAACAAATAAAATTGGTATCTTATATTTGATAAATGCGTTTTGAAGAATGCCTGAGGTTTATTTCCTTTAAGTCGTGTATATTTGTTAATTTGAAAATAATTTCATTATTTTTACCAAAATACGTTTCGAAATTTGAGGTTGTAATTCATCTTGTCACGTGATATGAGCTCAAAATTACAGTTTAGAAAGAAGATACTTATTTAGGAGAAGAAGTATCTAGATTTTCTGTAATTTTCTGTGGTTGTTTAATTTATTTCAACTCATCAAGTTCTGTGTAAAGATCGGATGAATTGGCGCCAAATAATCCATTTAAAATGTTGTGTAAACGAGGCATGTGACTGTTGTTATAGAGACTCCTTTCCATTGTTGGATTGAACTGGAGAGGATACACGTACGGGAAATTGAAACCTAACCTACTGAGGATTGAGAAAGTGCTTAAAGTAAAGTACAACTTTATTTTTCTACGGATTAATCTTTTGGCGCAAATGAACCATGAAGAGAACATTGCCAGGCTGTTCCATCATTTGAGCTTACACTCACACAGCTTCTTGAACTCAAAAATTTCACGACTTCAGCATCACAGACAAATAGATAAAAGTCAGAGCGAGCACGATATAATGTTGAGAATCATATACCGAATATATATCAATTCCTTCCCATCACCACAAGACACGTCAGAGATACAGAGGGAAGCTGCTTTAAGAATGATGAGATGAATGAGGAGATTGTAAGGTGAACATTTTGACCGTGTACAATTTCACGCTACATAGCTAATGAAAACAGATACACAATGATAAGTAACTGTGAGCGATCTAGCAGAAGATAGGAAAGCAAAGGTTTAAAACCGTACGGCAGTCTTTGCAGGTTTACACTAGGGTTGGTGTTTAGTAATCGTACTGGAAACAGATTTGGTGTCAGATTTTTACCCTGAAACTGATGTGAATTTGCTACATGTTGATTTCTGTAGTTTTCTCAAAGATTGTTCAACATTCACCTAATACTATTCAAAACCTCGTTTCTAAGTCGATGGCAACGATTGCAAATTATTACTGTTAATGTCTGTTGCAGTCTGCCACGAGATGTGCATAAATTGATGGCTTCAAGTGTGTCCAAAATTCGTAGTCACTTTCTTTATGCACTTGACGAACAAACATCACTGACCATCCACGATGCCATAATATAGCTAGACAGCAGAAGGAACTGACATTTTTTATTTAATGTTAAAAAATGAGACAAGATATTGGACTGCTTGTTCTTTCACAGTACATCTGAATTTACATATACTTATGCAAAAAAGCAGGCGCCTGGCACAGCGTAAAATTTAATGTCTATTGACAATTTGGATTCCATAAATCAAATATAGTATTGCGCGGATCTGGATGAAAAACAAAATTATGTACATTTTTGTTTCAATTTGTAAAACGCTCAGTAAAGATATTAGAAAAACCCAGCATTGTCATTTGAGACTTTTTAATTTTTTTCAAGATTCATTTGAGCTGCGCCTAACACTTATTCCTTGTATGCTTTAATACCACTCAAATATCATCGATGTTGATACGACGACAAAAGTGGTGTCGGGCAAATATCTGATAACTCAGGTATTATACTACGCAAAAATGTAACGAGTATATCTATGAAAGATGTGTTGTTAATTTTCTAAAAGTGGCAAAGCCTTGGGAACTTTGTCTTGCGAGGTGCAATGCAACTCAACCGTTACTGCCGAAGGCATACAGGGGATGCATTATTAATGATTATTAGTCGAGCATCTATGAAATGTGAAAGTTTTTCTGTAAACTTGTTCACAAATGCACTTTTCAAATTTCTGTCGTCCACGAACATGTGAATTTGACACTTAATGTTATAGTACTTATTTTTGTTTAGTGGAGGTATTACAAATATTCTCTCTTTGAATTTTCCAGGATTTTGAGGATACGTTGATATTTGATATTCAAAAGCGTCAACAGCATTTTAGAGAAACTTGAATTTTGAAAATTCGCCAACTTTAACGGAACTATATTTATGTAGTATTGCATTGGAAAAATATGACAACTCATTGTATCGTTACTGCATATACAAACTCTGTCACAAGTGGTTGGTTCAGTTTGCAAAGCTGGGCGACGTCTTCTCGTACTTAGGGTCAAAGGTCACTTCTCAAAATCGGGACAGTAAGATTTGATACGACACCGCAGTATAGCTGAATGATTTTAATTTATCTAGTAATAGAAGGGTTTTGATTTATGTTGCCTGCTCTATTGTGCGAGTAATGTAAGATTAAGCTGAATTATGGACTGTGCAGTAGTAATATTCGCTCATAAATTGGTCTTGTGTCATGAAATATCTATAGAATGGATTTATTCACGCGGGATTTCAGATTTTTATTACTGACTCTGCGATTCAAAGAATCAAGCATGTATTTCATCTGAGCATTAGACAGGAATATGGACATACATAGTGACCCCAATTACCATCGCTAATCCCTAGGCTCTTCAACTCTATGGACTACCACTGAATGCAAATTTACCATTCAATCTGTTCAGTGCTCGTTGTCATAGCAACCTCAAACATCTACCAAAGACAGTTCACGGATCAACAGCTACACACAATTTATCTGTAGGTTCGAAATCCCTGTGACCAAAACGTTTACAACTCACGGCAGAACCAATTTCACCATCACAGAATTGTGTGACTGATACCGATATGTGAATTATAACGTGTGGAGTTAGGTTTGGTTTCAAAACTTGATGAATGGTTTCTACTCTGCGATACAACTCAAATTATTCAACAGAGCTATAAGGATACTTAGCGTGTATCTTGATATTCATCATTACAAATCGTTATAAGGTGAACATTAAAGTGTTTTCACCACTGACTTTTAGTGCATAGAAGTATATATATTCTAATATATTTTTTTTTCAATTTTATTAATAATGACTTCCACAGCCGAGGCCATGGAAGACTGTTAGTAAAAATACAGATACAGAGTTAAAGCCTGAAGACAAGACGAACAAACTTTAACAAATACTGAGAAAATAATGTTTTAAAACATTTTTAAAACCATTTAAATTTACAGAAAAAGGATCAATGTCATTGTATTCGTTTAAAAGCAAATTAAATTGTCTCGGAATTCAATATAATCATATATATATATATATATATATATATATATATATATATATATATATATATATACATATATATACATATATATATATATTTCTTTTACTGATTGAAGACAGTTAATATCAAGTCAGATACAACTTAGAATACATCATATTATGATTTAAAAATATTGTATGGATCCAAACGTCATACTAAATGAATATCTGATTTCAAAACCATCCATGGTCATCTTTACTGCAACAACGCATTCATGAAAGAATTCAACTCCTTCGCTGACTGCACTGATTTTTCCCTCCCTGTAAATTTGGGAAAGGAGAAATCCGAGTTATGGTGTTGCATTAAAATGAACTATAGAGGTATCTCTGGTTATTTGAACAGTAGTGGTGCCTTAAAAGGAGTCTGATTTCTATGCCTGGTGCAGTATTAAGTGCTATTTCCTTGGGCGATATTCTTTCTCTTTCATGCTTCTGCCGACCCCGGAGTAAGATCAATTCTAGTCACAGAGATGAAAGCTGTTGTCGACGAATGTAATTTCTCAAAATGCCTTCAAATGTGTGGAAGAAGTTTGATATTAGGGAGTTTTCATTTTTATACGGGTTGGGCTGGGGAAATCGGAGCATGTCCGCAGTTTGAAATCCTATCCTGTCAAATTTATTTTTCACGAATGAGACCCTCCCCTTTACTAATCTTGTTGAACATGACCCTCCCATATCCTCAATTTTACTTTGGTAAGGAAAAATATTTCGATTTTGATACAGGTATGTCTGGTATACGTAGGCAATAACCAGATTTTAAGTTATTTTAGAGACAGCAAACAGTCCAACATACATTCTTCAATATTGATACCATGATTTGCAAGTTGTACACACCTGACAGAGTTACTTTGGAAATATATGTTATTTCAGTTCTGGTGTCACTATCATTGTCACTGTTGTAAGAGTTAAAACCACATCATCATTCCTATTCGCCTCCTCACTGCTATCATCATCATCATTAACAGCAGTTGCATCATCATCTTTATGGCATACATCGTCATCAACCATTCCATCTCCCAGATAACTGTTTTTTCTTTGCTGTTTGTAATCCTTGTAGAGTTAGCCTTCCGACACTTTTTCCTAAATGTGTCTCTTCAAGTTCTACTTGGTCCTTCTTTCCACATTTCATAGTGATGATCAACCCTCAAACTGACATTATCACATAACAAGAATCAACAGCTTATTAAACATTTATTGCTACTCTTTCCTCAGTTTTATGCAAGTGTTTACTTTGCTAGTAATATATATATATATATATAGAGAGAGAGAGAGAGAGAGAGAGAGAGAGAGAGAGAGAGATAACATATTGTTATGGTTTTTGGTCTCTAGAGGTAGTTATATAAATGTGATATATCATTTCTTGTACCAACTATAGCTTTATGTAAAAGTCTAATATATCTTGACGGCCTATTAATACAGCTTTAATGTGTATGCATTGCTATTATTTGTTTTGTTTGACATGTACACTGTGGAGGAAATTCAACGATGGTTTACATATTGCAGGCTCTATAAAGAGGCGGCATTTTTGTTGTAGTTGATACAAGGAACAGAAATGAAAAATACCATTTCCCATTGAACCTTATCGTATAGCTCTTCTTTGTTGTATGTAGTTCTTGTAGGGCTGACAGCTTCAAGTTAAATTAGTAAAAGTAAAGTTCTATGCGGTTTTAAAAAGTTGAAATTTTCCTTCAGTTATTGGCAGCCCTGAATACATTTTTTCTATCCAGTCTTTTTTGCCGGTGAATTAGTACAGTAAAAATGTAAAATTGCAAATTCGATATTCTGAACAACCCCAGGTCAGCTTTACAGAAGACTCCCTCCTCCCAAAGAGGGATTCGGAAATATAATTTATGTAGATCTGAATTCCAAAGTTCACACTAAGTAGGGTCATGAAACACTGTTGACGACAGAACTAAAGAGCCAGGAGTCAATACAATCAGCCAGCATAATTGTCAACATGTTTCCTGGTCACAAGACAACATGTGAAAGGTTTGCATCGAAGTACATTCTATCTTTTCAAAGAAATACGCGTTCAATATATTTTGACAACATAAAGCTGTACTCTTGTTCACTATTTGATGGTTTATACTCGTCTTAAAATTTTGGAGTTCGTGAATAAATGCAATAAAAAATTCCTTTTTTGTTAAAATCGTAAATGCAATGTCCCAAACGATAACATACAATGACGGCCATTTTAACTTCAGTAGCTCTCATGTACTTCACAACTCCGAAGGTTTCACATCAACTAAAAACTATTTTTGATCCTGAAAAAAGCATTAATCTGCGGTTTTAGTTGGACATACTGTATGCCAACTCTTAAACTTGGACTTTAATGGGCGCATTATCGTAACTTGTCCCTGCACTGAAAATAAAAGCAGAACTGAATCTTCTAACGATAAAAAAGAGTTAAGCTCGATCCTCATTGTCCCCTTTGATTTACTCTGGGCATTATGGTCATTAAACGAAATGACTTTGAGTATCAAAGGCACGAATGACTTACCTATACCTCTCCGTAAACACCCTGTTTTACTATATGAGTGTGTACTTTTGATTTTATGCATTCAACACAAAATCCCTGATTTTTCGAACAAGGTTTACCAAGTCCCGAACCCGTCATATACTGATGATATTTGTATTTGGTATTATATCCTTTGTGAGTCTTTTGAGTGCCCCATCCCTTTGGATCCTGAAATACAAATACAAAACATAGAATTGAATATGCGATAACCCGAGCCCACAAACAGACAAGCAAAATAAGCCTTTTCTCTCTCTCTCTCTCTCTCTCTCTCTCTCTCTCTCTCTCTCTCTCTCTCGTGCGTGTGTGAATAATCATGTGATCACGTAAGTGCCAACTGGCTCCAAAGATGACTCCTAAGGCTTCATTTTCAAATAAAAGGCCTGGTCATGTGACCGAACGTAGAGTGTCGTCCGCAGCTTGAAAAGCTAGGAAGAGCGCAATGAACTCTGACAAAAGGAGCAAGTTTTTCCATTCCAAGTGCGCAGGAACTTGAAGAGTTCATTCATAACACGATTCAAGAGAATCAAGTGAAACTGAGGATGTCATTTTGTATGCACGATTAACACGCTGTTGTCACTAACCTGTGTGATTAGTGTTGTAAACCTGGTAGAATTCTCAGTGGAAGATTGCATCACTAGTAATTAGGTTTATGGTTTCAGCTTGTATTGCTAGTAATTAGGTTGATGGCTGTAGCTTTGTTACGGTTGCTTTGTATACTGGCTATTTCATATAGCATTTCTCCAACAGTGTCCATTTCTGTGATTGCATTCTTTGCTTGTAGTAGGGGGTAGGGGATAGGGGGTGTCTTCCGATTTCTAGCTCCCTCGCTAGTAATGACTTGTGTGAAATTACGATGCTTTTTATGTTTGGCCTACAACTGTAGCTGAGCATCAGCGAATTTCCGTGAAATACCTTTCTGAGTTGCTAGCTTTTTAAAAAACTTGTCTACCAGATAAGAAGTTTGTGCTCGATGTCGGCAGCAAGGTCGGTGCTGGATGGGAGATTAAATCGTATTATGTCCCTTCTTCGCTAACGTTTCTTCTCAGTTGTAGAGTGGATGCAGTTGTACAGTTTTAAAGTTGAACTGGTATCCCGGAGGATTTGCCGCATCGAACGATTCTTTGTCGGACGAGATGTTTGGCAATCTTGTATCGCTTGCTTCTGGTATGTTATGATTCATGGGCAGTGTCGGATGAGTTAGATGTCTTGTGGTGGACATACAGTGGGGTATTTCATTGCATTGTGAATGGCCTAAAGGTTCCCGTTCGTAGGTCAAGGGTCATCGCTAGGTGGTCGACCGATTTCTTGTTTGCTTCCAGAGTAACTTTCAAGCCGTTATCTTTGCAGACCTTGGATAGTACTTGTTGATAGTCTCTATCTTTGTGGGTGATCCACTGAGTTCTGTAGAGACCTCTTTCCGTGCATTTCGGTTATAAATTTTGATTGAGTGACCCCAGGAGGTCGAAGTTTCAATTTCGTCGATATCTGCCCATAGAGGTATCAAATGGTGTACTGGTTGAATTCTCCATAGACTTAGAAGCGAGCTGTCTAAAACTTCTCGCATTTGGTTGTGTTTTCACTTAAAATCAGCGATATCTGTGCTTGGAGAGTGAAATTCATCTGTAGGTCCAAGATAATGTCATATTTTCAGGGAAATGCTGGACTTTTTCATCAGTTAATCTTCTGACACCGACGGGTAGAATTCTAATCGAAGCACATGAATAAGTGTTAAGCTTTATAAATTGAAGACAGAATCCATGTTCTTCCATTGGTTGACAGTCTAGTTTATCCTTGTCAGAATAAATGTTCACTCAACTCTATTTCTTCATTGTGCCTCTGCTCCAGATGATGTTGATTCTTACATGTGTGTACATATGTGTGCAGTAGTTGTAACTTTGATATTTTTCACTTTTTCGTTTTCTATGTCAACTACTGTTTCTTATTCTACTCCCCAAGGCATGTTGAAATATACAGTATTCGGTTTATTATCTCAGCCTATCCTTGTGTAGACCGCATTTTTGTTGTTGACAGGAGAATTTTAATCCAGATAAAATACAAAAGTAAAGAATAACAGTGCATTTTACGCAGAGAGATGCTGTGTCGACAAGGTAAACTATGAGTTTTTTAAAAATGCTTTAGAGAGTAGACATGCTCAGGCTGAAATGACAAGCTGAATACTGTTTATCTCAATATACTTTAGGAGGAAGAATAAGAAACTGTGGTTGACATTGAAAACAAGTGATAAAAATCAAACTTACATCTGTCCCTTCATCATACACTATATTTATATTCATGACGATTATAAATATTATTGACAAGGCAACATTGTTATTTAAGGTTTTAGAAAATCAACACATCGGCATCCGTTCATGGTGAATAAGAATTGCCTTTAACACTGACTGAGCAAAATATGTGAGATCAGCTTACATTGCCAGGTTGATTATCAGCTGAATGTCCTTGGTACATAGCCCAATATCCAAGTTGGCAATGCTTGTCGTTTTTAATTAGTTTCTGCCTATCGCAGGTATGAACTTTAACGTCGTGAAGTACTATGTGCCGTATTATTCAACTGAACAGAGCTTTGCCCGGGGACAAAATGTTTTATCGAACGTCTGTATTCAGACACAAGGTTTGTTCTGTGGTGGTCCATTACGCACTGAACAAAAACTATGTGGATTACAGGGTGTTTTTCAGGAACACCGAGAATGTGACGCTGTCGGTGATAATGCCAGCAAGGCTGCCATATCTGGCTTTACGTCGGCTGGTTTTATGTGTCAGACCATCCACTAAATGTAGAAATGCTTTTTAAGATAGCTGTAGATAAGGCTACACTTAAAAGCAATGTACAAATGATATAATAATTGGTCCCAGAAAGAATTATAAAGTAAAAAAGTGAGAGTAAGAACTTGTCACTAATTGAAGCTTCGCCTCAATATTTTTCTGTCTGTATGTTTGTTTGTTTGTTTCTTCATTGAAGATGTAAGTTATTTAGCCTGATATTTCGGCACGTAAATTACAATAGCCTCTTAGTGCCCATAGCTTGGTGGTGGATAGTGTCTCCGGTCGCATATTGTAAAACTATTCTGTACTCAGAAGCCATGTTCTAATAAGGATTATTTTGACGTTAAGTTGTGGTATGGCTACCATCAAAGCAAGCCTTTAAATGTAAACTGTCGAAATCACTATGGCGACTTCAGCGTCAAGCAAATTCAAGCCATTTGTATCGACGGCACAGAAAACAATCAAACTCAATAATTAATCTTAATCAAATAAACATTAAATGTCTGTGATTTGTTCGTATGGAGTGTTCACAATTACGTTTGATTGTCTCACACTTTCCAAATATTTAAATAACTGTTTAATTTGATTTTGTTAAAATACAATCTTAGAATATACGTCATCGACACTAACTTCAAATGTTGACAATTTGTGTTGTAAATGTGATTATCTAACATGTTCTTCAGTAGAATTTTCGCAATTCGTGGATTAACTCCATTTGTCGTCTGGTAATCAAAATACAATTCCTCTGGGTTAAGGATTAGCCTTGCGCAGAAAGCGTCTGTATCAAATTTAACTTAAGCTTCCATGTCGTCAATATTTGGCCACTCTTCGCTAAAGCTTAGCCCGATGTTTCAGTCGATTACAAATTCTCTTAAGTAGCATTGCCGTTTTGTATTCTGAGTCATAGCAAGAAGACTTTGTATTGTTGAATGCCAACCATTTACAAAGAGTGTAAACACTTTTTGGTTCTGCTGACTGCTTCCGTCAGCTCTCTCGCAAAATACGTCTTTTTATGTTAATCAAATCTTTTCAAATACTTTTTGAGATACTGAAAATATTCACATATTTCAACAAAAGCGACGTATGAGAGATAGTTTTGCTTTGATTTGCCCTAGCTGTCATAATACAAGCACATCAATATTCAATGATCATGTTTACGTGCCTCTAGTAGGGTAGCTTAATTGCATCGTGCCAACATCCAACTAGTCTACCGAAAGCTGCTGTTTATACTGCCATTTTATTTTTTTTTATACTGCCATCACATTTAAACATAGCAGGATAGTAAACAGTATTATTGAGACTTAAACAGGTAACCATGGTAAGGGACCACGATTCTTAAGAAGGAATTTTGAAAAATATAAAACCAGTCTCATCATCACTCAGTCTCTAAGTTTTGTGTACGACTGGTCTCGTATAAACGATAAGTATAATAATGTGCATGGGACATAGTACTCATTTTTTTTTTCAAAAACAGATTATCATGATATTCATCTTTGAAGACGTAGTGTTAACCTTCGCTGCTTTTCCTTGATTACAAATAGAAAAAAGGCTTACATGCTGATCAAACCACTCTTTGTTTTGTCCGATCATTTGTACGCGATGACGTCATAAAAACTGGCTCTTGGTACACGATGACGTTTAATCGACTGGCCGTTAATGCACTGCCATAGGAATACTCTGCAGTAATCACACCACAAACACTGCCATAGGATTACACTACAGTGATTACACCACAAACACTGCCATAGGATTACTCTTCAGCGATCACACCACAAACACTGCCATAGGATTACTCTTCAGCGATCACACCACAAACACTGCCATAGGATTACACTGCAGTGATTACACCACAAACACTGCCATAGGATTACACTGCAGTGAATACACCACAAACGCTGCCATAGGATTACACTGCAGTGATTACACCACAAACACTGCCATAGGATTACACTGAAGTGATTACACCACAAACACTGCCATAGGATTACACTACAGTGATTACACCACAAACACTGCCATACTGTACACTGCTGTAACTTTTAATGATTTTTCACAGTTCTTTATCTTTAATTTCAACCACAATTTCTTGTTCTACTCACAGAATCATGTTCAGATACATAATACTCAACTTGTCAACTAAGCCTGTACACATTTGACAATGGAGTTACATAACTACACTGCATTGTGATCGGTATTAAGTCCGTACTAAGATTTAAATGCACACAGTAACACTACATTGTGTTTGTGTAGACGCTGTCTTAACAACTCATGGTTTTTAGAAATTTAACAAAACAAAAATCGTGGAAAAACATTCTCAAAAGTTTCAGGTAAAGTCCATATGATTTCATGTTCAATGTCATCGTGAGGAAGTTCAGGACATTCCGTATCGAGGTCAAAGTTCAACATTTGGCATTATAGTGTGGGTTTTTCAAAACGTAGAATTTTATTTAAAATATGTCATGTGCACACGTCATGCACATCATCTTTGATAGCGCTTGCAAAATACAAACCGAGGTCACGTGACTGATATGACATGACCAGTGCTGGTGTACCGCAGCCTCACATCGTGTTAAATCATTGACAATGCCATGCTAATCATATATTACAGTTTCAAATTATTGATTTTGTAAAGAATATACACATGTTGATTTCTCCGCATGAAGAAGAAATACATTTGCAAAATATCAAAATATTTCTAAGCAAACCAATCAATTATAAACGGGTCAGAATAATATGTCAACAAGTTTAGAGGAATAGCGGCAGATTTTTTGTTCTCCACAGCAAAAAAAATTCTAATTAATTATTTCATTTCATGCATACCTAGGCTTTACATAACTGAGGTTTTTTTTATTTTTTTACCTGAAACGCTGCACATAATCTGATGCCGATACTTAAAAGTAATAGTTAAAGCAAAATGCAACATCTTTAAAAGTTAACCAAATAAGCTGACATTCATCGCACATTACCCATTGTTATCGTGTTATTTGTACCTAGTCTTAATTTAAGCTTGGATCAATGAATAACTAGCAGATGTCAATATGAAAATGACTGCAAAATTAATGGCTGTTTTCAAAATTAATGGCTGTGTTCAAGCCTCGGCTTACACCCTTTTAATGGTATGATTCACAACGTTGTGAAAAATGTAGAAAATATATCATTTCTAATTTTAATTTGACAAGAGCAGTCAATATGTATTTGCGTCACGTCTCGAAGCTAATCAGCTGATGCATGGAGAGAATGTCTTTGGGAAGATTTTGACAAGGACTTCTTGGCACACATCTCGCGGAAATAATCGGCGTTGTCAGTGTGAGTTTTTAGCTCTATTGGTTCTACTGAATGAACACAATGTATGCCATCTCTAGGCAGTCAATATTGTGACGCAGAAATATGATCATCATTTGAAAAAGACCTTTGACATTAGCATACAAAAACGTGTTAACAATATTCCGAGGTAGGTAGGGTGACTTTATAGACTTCAAAGACACATTGGTTTGAAACTGAAATACCGCATTCATTACTCTGTGCTATCCATCAATATTTAATAGATTCCTCAAAGTGTATTTGAAAGTCAGGGATAATCTTTTAGAAATGAATAATCACCGAATGAAATGTCATAAAAGTTCCATAATGAAAAGTCGATAGACTCCATGTGCAATTCGTTGTTTGAATTAGACGGTGTAGCTGTCTGAAATAAGCTGCTAGCGGCCCGTTGCATTCCAATTAAGATTGCGTGCTGGATATTCAATGTACTATTGATCCCCTGTGATGTCGTGAATATAAAAGCCACGTGTTAAAAGTTCCTCTGTAAGCACAGTAATTTATACGAGTCAGTATCCATGATCGGGGCCTACAAACTGCCAGCTGGTTAAGTATTCAGTGCTTCAGGCCGTCGTTGGACCGATATTCAGTGCAGTTGGACCGATGGTCGGTGCCACAGGCCTTCCATAGTACAGATGGTCGGTGCAACACAGCGTCATTTGGACCGATGATCAGCGCCACACACAGTCAGTTGGACCGATGGTTGGTGCCACAGGCCTTCCATAGGACCGATGGTCGGTGCAACACACCGTCATTTGGACCGATGGTCAGTGCCACACACCGTCAGTTGGGCCGATGGTCGGTGCAACACACCATCAGTTGGACCGATGGTCAGTGCCACACACAGTCAGTTGGACTGATAGTCAGTGCCACACACCGTCAGTTGGACCGATGGTCAGTGACATGCACCGTCAGTAAAGTTGGTATAGCGATGTTTACTTGATAAAATGAAAGACTGGTATCAATCATAATGTCCTTTTAGCAGAGTTATGTCTTTGAACTCTTCCTTCAACATGGATCTTAATCGTCATGGTGTAAATTAATCCGTCTTTATTATAGGTTTGCTTACCTAAACCAAAGTTAAGCTGATCGATCGTTATCTGTTATCCAATGTGCATTGGGGTTGGGGCAAACAAAATACCTAACAGGTCAAATTCGAAAACTTGACGACTGGTCAAAAACACTAACGCGTTGACGTAATTTCAGACAAATGCGACATTATCACAATGACATGAGAAACACAGTTTCTATTTTTCTTAACCGACCTTCTGCACTGCCTCGAGATTCAGTAGGTATCGCTTCAAAAACAAACTGTATTGATGTTATTGACATTACTGCAGTAAAGGCCAACTCTACTGATCGTCTAATCACAGGTTTGCAAGTAATACTACATTATTACTGCACTTATAATAAATACATAACCACTGTCCGCCATTGGAATGGATACTAACAAAAAAAAAACCGCTGCTGCAGTGCCATGTATTTAATATGAATTGTAAATAACATGAAGTTACCTAATTACGTACGGGATACCCTTAATATTCGTGCATAGTGTTAGTGAGATATACATTATTAAAAATCGTGTTCCCGTTGTGTTTGTTTTGGAAACCGTATTTTGTGTTTTGTAGAACACATATAATTGATCATTTCTAGCATATTGTCGGCGTTTATTGGAGGTGTGGTTCATTCACTCACAATTCACTTCATTTCCTCTCGAAGTGAAATGTGGCAGTGTTATCAATCCATCAACAGACCTAATGACCCGCTGATTTCAAAGAAAATCTCTACTCTGGACATCTGAAGATTAATCGACATAGTCTCAGGATTAATCGTAACATTCGACATTCCAGAGGACAATATATAGTGGATTTTATTTTCAAATTGAATTGTAACATTGTATAATCCGAATGGGCGATATGAAATGCCGTTTGTATAAATGAAGACTATTGATGTGAAGCATTCTTTGATTGTTTCCAATATATTCATTTTCATAAGATCCGCTCTATAGACAATATATATATATATATATATATATATATATATATAGTCAAAAGTAGTTAAACAGTTTAAATTCACTCGGAATATTATATATATATAATATTTCTGTACACATAAGGGACCTACATAACATCATCAATATCTAAGCAATTTGACATTCATTTCTTCAAAACAGACTTTCGACTTTTTTAATTTCAAATGGTCAATATCAAGCTCAATTATTCAATAGAAATGTTGAATGACAATTGGATTCAGGTAAAATTCCATAATTTTGTCAGGGAAAACTCGCATTTAAACTTCAATCATTCATTTAACCAATGTGAAGCGAGAGGGGAGACTTTTAGTCTCCGAAAACTTTGTTACTAGTCGTTTGGTCAATATCAGCGTTGAACTTAGTCATCCCACTTTATTAACTTAAAGAGTAATAAATAGCTACGTACTGAAACATAATGGATTAACCATCCTCAACTCAAGACTTTACCGTTTTGTGAACATATCAGACTGAATCATGAGATATCTCAAGAATTTTGTTTTTTTTAACATTTTACCAAATGGGCATATTTGTTACGACTTAATCCTGAACAATTTTTCAAAATACCATCGATATATGATTTCAATTGTGTAAAAGTAGCATGACAATTTTTTTTTATATTTTGATTTTCTTTGATTTGAAGTTTTAAAACGTCAATCTTCAACATACAAAAAAAAAACAATACAAAAAATGCCACATAAACGAAAGTGAATGATAGGAAAGCAAATACTAAAACAACAACACAATTTTTTCTCTGTTTTACCCTGATACCGTGGATGGTAGCCATTATAGCATAGCAGGTTAATAATACTCGATGTATTGGACTGAGTATGAGATACATACTCGATGTATTGGACTGAGTATGAGATACATACTCAATGTATTGGACTGAGTATGCGATACATACTCGATGTATTGGACCGAACATGAGATACATACTCGATGTATTGGACTGAACATGAGATACATACTCGATGTATTGGACC
>LD351703.1:55522-79709 GCA_001465055.1 Ptychodera flava | reverse complement strand
TAGATAGATAGATAGATAGATAGATAGATAGATAGATAGATAGATAGATAGATAGATAGATAGATAGATAGATAGATAGATAAACAGATAGATAAACAGATAGACAGACAAACCCAGAGCACTTCGCTAGGCCCTAAAGACAGAAATAGATTGTCCCCTATTACATAAGTATGGATAAAATATATACAATTCAAGTAAGGACAAAAGTATGAAGATAAATTGAAAACTAAAAGTAATGTTTTAACAATTGAAAAGGAAACATCATGAGTAAGCAATGATATAACGACTATGCAAATTCATGGTGAACATTTCATCCTATGGGAAACGAATAATAAACAAAGTTATATCACTATGATGTAAGAGATCCGACTAGGTTTGAGACGATAGTTTTGTGACGGTGTTGGTTGTAGAGTGAGCATAGTACACTCTCCCTAACAAACAGTTTCGAGCGCTGCATTTCGCCAACAGCGACCAGATCGTGCGGACCAATCAGGAGTAGCGATACAACTAACAATACGGGGGATTACCACTTTTAGTTCTGCATGAACGAGAGACATCGCTGCCATTTAAAATCGAGTTTGATGTCTTCCTTCGATTGTCAGTCAAATCTCCGATAAAAGTATAGTCGACGTTGGTTGTGAGATAGAGCCCGCGAGCTTCATGTCGCATTTTTCGTACAAGGATTAAATGAGTCGGCAGTTTCCATGTCTACATTTTATGCGTATTCTAAAGAAAACGTGCGTGATGTGAAATCTGCTGTGTGATGTTATTTTGAAATACAGGTAGGCAGACAAAGCTGTAGCACAGTGAGTTTGTATGACAAATGACGAATTCATTCTTTGTTTACAAACACTTACTACAGTCTGTGACACCATTTCCCTTGCATTCTGGGTATTGTCACGTTCCTTGCATTCTGCGGCGCCACTTCCCTTCCACAATGTGTTATTTATGTGTACTCTCGATACGCTAATGCAATGGGTGCTCTTAACGTTCCAGTTTCACGTAGCCAATACAAAAATTAGCATCATTGATCTTTCTAAGACAGTATCAAAGTGGAAAATTTTAAGTTTGGAAAAATACCGGTCAACGTCACGAGCATTGTTATATTGTCTTCCCGAAATGTCAGAGAAGTACATATCATCCATCCTTCAAGAGAGCTGCGACTCAGATGAAATGGAGAACTGTCCACGTGTACAGATAATTATTAAAACCAGGTGTTCCTGATAATGCAGATGCTTTCTTCTCTCGCCACCACTGATTCACGAGTAAATATTTATTGCTCGTTATTTGCCGTCTTATCATTTAATAATTTACCTATATTTATGAGTAACATCATATAGACATTGAAAATGATAATATTAGAGCTGGGGGTTGGGAACAGAACTCGCTGTTTTCGTTTCACAATGAAAAACTCGCACCTTTGGTCAGAAGCTTGTAAATACATTCGTCCTACGGCTTCGTGAAATTTGCAAGTTCTTACTGAAAGTGAGGTTTCAATCGTAAAACCACTCCAACTCGTGCTATTTCCTATACTCAGAAGTGAGCCATTTGTCCAATAACACATTTCATCGCTATCACCATAGTGATTACGCATGTCGTACAGGGTCAATTTTTGTTTGTTTACCTCAGTACCATACATTATTTTTTTTCATTGTTTTATGCCATAGTTAATCTTTCTTGTTCAAGTCATTTAGCTGTGACAACGATGTATTATGAATACACAATCAAAAACATGTTTCATGCTTGAAGCAGGAATTTTGCCTTTGGTTCACGCATCTTGGCAGAATAACTAGGGCAATTTTTCAGTTAAACGGGTCATTTTATATATATCAACTTCGAGGAGATTAATTATACGCAGATTACATAAGCTGAACATACAGTAGCCGTTAATGAGCTGAGTCGTCAATGATGCAGTGTTGTTCGCACACTAATTCCAAATTAACGTTTAATTTGCGATGTTCTTTATCATGGAATCTACCCACTTAATCTTAAAAATTCGTGTCTGACAACAGCGATTAATTTGTTGCAACATTTTGAAAGAATGAAATAGGATGCAGATTAATGACGTAACAACTTAACATTAACGAGAATTTCGCAGTACATATGCGACCAAAATGGTCAAGACAATCTATCAGACGACGCATTTTGGCTGACGTGGTCCATTTGCCTTGGGTTAGCCATATGAAATGTACTTTATTTGTACCACTAAACGCCAAACATTTCTAATATCCATTTGCGGTGTCGTACTAATAACCATACCACATCTTGTTGATAATAGATTCCCTTCCATTTGGCAAATTACATACTCACTGCACACGCTACTTCCTTTCACTTCAGTGAATTGTTTATGCTTTTTATGATTTCACACAACAGGGAAAACTCTGAAATGAAGAGCCGATCCTGTCGGCAATGGGGTATTCATTAGACGGGATTAGCGCTAGCCCTAAGTCTCTTCAATACCAGATTAAATTTCCATGAACATCAGAAAATAGAGTGATGGTGTTGAGTCTTTCATCGGGCATTAACCACTCTTATTGCAATGTGCGCACTCGAAGACTTTAGCATGGAGACATACTGGATTAGATTTTGTATCTAACTGGCTATTCCAGACAAATCTCTAAAGGCTAAGAATATGAAACTGGAGTTCAGAACCATAAGAGAAATGCGTCGCGTTTGCCTTCATTGCGATATTTTGAAAACCATTTCGACAGACGGCACACTCTGATTTGTTACGACTTGTCGCTCTTGCGAATAAAATGGGTTGCCATTTCTCCAAGGTAAATGCATATTAAATGTATTGAATGCACAGAAATCTCAGATGCAGTATTCCCTACACAAGGACCAGCGTAATTAACCTTATGATGAATTTAAACTTGCATTTACGGTGAATTATTAAAAAAACAGGAAGTATACGTTATGCAGTCTACCCTGGAATGTAGAAAGCACGTATTCAGGTTTGATTTCATTTCTCAGCTGATGCAAAGCTTTAACTTTTCCCATCTGGGTAACAGCCACTAGTTTTGACTTTTACCTTTGAGTGATGATGGATTGCTCGTCTTGGATCCTGGCAGTTGAGAGTTTCTTGAAATCATTGACAAATTAACACATTCGTGTCTCTTCACCTTCACGACACGGTGTAAGGGGGTCAAGATCCCAACATGTCCTCAGTTTCTGGGTTGAGACACACTGTGACATATTCTTGGTAGTTATATGTCGTGACGTAGTCTGGGTCACTATATATCTCTCAAGGGGCTAGAACACAGTAAGTTCATATATTGTGAAAGTCTACTTTAATCACATGTCGGAACATCGTGTGACTGAGTCATGATAGGATGTGCCAAGTCTAATTTTGACAGTGAGACAGACTCTGGATTTGATCATCGTTGGCTGGACATCTGCCCTGTTGTCAACCTTACTGGGGCTATTCAACCCCCAACCCTAACTCTAACCCTAACCCGTTAACAATTATTGACCAAATTAACATGTCTTCCGTGCCTGCTTTGCACTTACAGTGTTGTGAAACAAGGGACATTTCGTATTCAAATCCCTTATACAAGTACTTAGTTACCTGCGAGAGTTAATATGACTCAGAGACCATACAGGAATCCAAGTGGGTCCAATGGAATGGATAAGAGTGCGATTTTGCGTCAAAGTTTAGATAAGGGAAACTCTCCATATAGGAGTCATCATCATCATCAATGACACAGTCCCCTCTACATCAAGTATTATAGAAGAGTTGTTGACCTCGTTATGATTTCAATACTTCTTGTGTTGTGTGCGTCATCTCTTCCATGACCTTGAGTTTAATGAGTCAGGTTTAGAACTTTCTGGAAGATCATGTTTACTACAAATAAAGATGTTTTTGGAACAGTCATGAGCATATCAATAGAAATTCTCAATTATTCTTATATTTTCTGGATAGAATCATTTTAGTACAAATACGGGACAATATAGATCTTTTGTTGGACTGTTAGGGATCACGTCAATATTTACTTCAAGATTTTGGGACTTTTCAAAACCTTTATACTCACGCTGGATTTGTTTATTTATTTATTTATTTATTTATTTATTCGGAAGACCAACAGGAATAAAATCCCAATTACAGGCTCCGCTCGACATAAAAAGAAATACAAGCACAATCACACAAAATAAACAATAAAAACAATATATACAATAAAAACAGACAATTGCGATTCAAAAATGAGATCATGTATAAAAATAATTCTTTACACTATTTTTAAAAAGACTAAATCTGTCAAAAATATCAATATTTGGAGTATATTTTGCAATTTCGTTAAAAGTGGACAGAGCACGTGGAATGAAAGAGTACTTGCGAACATTTATTCTGGTTGCTGGTACCCGAAATGGACAGTTAAACCTTAAAGTTCGTTGAACATTCAGTGGGATTTGTGTTAACTAAGAACTGTTAACCACAGAATGAATACATTTGTATAAAAAACAGAGATCAGAAACTTTCCTACGATTAAAAAGGGGAGGTAGTTTGAAAAATGTGCATAATTTTCTATACTCTGAAGAACAGTAAGGTATGTTTTGTTTAAAGCATAAGTATCTGATAAATTTCTTTTGAACACGTTCAACTTTATCAACTAGGTTCTTTTGCCATGGATTCCATATAACAGAACAGAAATCGAGGCAGCTCCGTACCGTTCTGTGAACTGTGCACTGTTCAGACCTACACAAGCCTGCAGCCAAAGAAGGACTTCGAGTCCTCACTCACCAGTGTCTGTCTGACTCGAGTTCTCACTCACCAGTGTCTGTCTGACTCGAGTCCTCACTCACCAGTGTCTGTCTGACAGGACTTCGAGTCCTCACTCACCAGTGTCTGTCTGAATGGACTTCGAGTCCTCACTCACCAGTGTCTGTCTGACTCAATTCTCTGGAGATTAAAAGTTTTATGCCGTGCAAGGTGACATAAGTAATTTTACTCTGCATTGTAATTTTTATTTAATTTACATCCTAAATTTAGTTAATAGTTTTAATAAATTTATGTTAAGACAATCACTGACTTCGCCGCCTTTTCAGTTATAACACTTGTCTGTGATTGGTGCAATCATTGTCAAGTTGCATTATCCTTATACAGTGTTTCTATACTGTTCGCAAACTTAGTAAGTATAATCAATATCTTGACATGACGAATATTTTCCAGATAAAGGTTTTTTCAAAGCGAGGCTAAACATTGTACAGTAATCTTGGCTCAGATTTTAGGAATGCATACATTATAACACTAAATATGCATACGACGTCCACTTTTGTAAAGTTCTGAGCACGAACAGTCCAAACTGTTGGTTTAAAGCAACGATGGAATTAATTATTGATTAATTAGTTAATCTGAAGTTAATTATTAATTAATTAATTAGTTAATTAGTTAAGCTGAAGTGTATAACTCCTTCCGTTTTGACTTGGTGGAAAGTTCTGTATGTGTGTATTGTCCTTTAGTTGTTTTGTGATATGTGTGCTGGTGTTCTTTAAATTTGTGTTTGTGATATGTGTACTTGTGTTCTTTAAATTTGATGTCATTAGTTGGAGTGATTATGTGTTTAAGTGTTGAAGTGTTGGTTGGACTGATTATGTGTTGAAGTATTATTTGGACTGATTATGTGTTGAAGTGTTGGTTGGACTGATTATGTGTTGAAGTATTATTTGGACTGATTATGTGTTGAAGTGTTGGTTGGACTCATTATGTGTTGAAGTATTATTTGGACTGATTATGTGTTGAAGTGTTGGTTGGACTCATTATGTGTTGAAGTATGGTGTTAGGTTAGTTGAAAAGCGACAACAAAAACATGTTAACTTATTTAGTGACGTATATCCATTGCAATGACAAATATATATATGTTTATGAGTTGAGGATATAAGTTATGTTTGTATGTCTCTCTCGTCGCAAGGAATATGTATATTTCACTGCAATGTACAGCAGATAGTGAAGCTTGTAAAATCTGACAGAGTGAGCTTTGTTGGGATATCGTTTTTGCAAAATAGTTCTAGATATGAAATATTCATTACCTAATGGCCGTCCAGCATCCTTGTTGGATCGTACTGTGACACAAGTTGATGTACATATATAATAACATACTGTCCTCGTGTGATGTGTTGGTTCGATGCTTCAAAACATGGAAAAATATGCATCAAAATGGCCGCCTTTTGACCTTATTACATGCCTCGTATATCGAACGTATATCGCCGATGATGTGGCAGGCCGCATAGTCATCGCTGGACTGAAAGTGAACCGGAACTATTTTCAACTTGAAAACTTTTGGATGCAAAAGTCTTGAAATTTCATGTTTTGCACAGAAAATCCGGCTTTTGGAAAATGTCGCGTAAAATTATTCATAAACCGCATAACAGTAGTTTAAATATATCAATGCGCCATTCGATGATGAAAATCGTTCTATTTTTAACCGTTTTTCGTCTAAAATGAAAATAAAGCATTTGACTATATTTTGCCAATAAACATAAATATTTTTGGTGCAAACTGAGTAAGAGAGGCATGTAATAAAAACATTATAGCCCAAACAAGGGACTATGTACCCTCGGGGCAGGAGACAATTTGCCCTCCTTACGTTGGGCAAATGGTCACCTACCCTCGGGCACATAGTCCCATGTTTGGGCTATAATATATAATATTGCGTAGTATTGACAAGCATATACCTATGTCGTAGTAGTTGACCTCATTAACTTTAAATCAGATTTGTGCAATGCCTCCAGATGTGAAAAAAATTGTAACAAAGATGGCCACATGGTTGTCCTGTTGGACTGTTCTGCAATATAAATTGACATGCATACGTATGTCACAATACAATGGCTCCAAACATGGAAAAATCACAAGAATGTGGCCACAATATTGTCGCCAGGCTGCCATGTTGCAACTTATCACGACTTAAATTGACATGCATATGCATGCCGTAATATATTATCCTTACACCAATTTTGAATGCGATTACAGTTAGTTCAGGCATGTATGCGTGATGGCTTCCAATGTGAATCAGTCATCGTTGATGACGCAGTCCCACACTTGTTAATGGGTACTTTGGTTACAATGCCTTGGAGAGAATAGAATCCTGTTCATTGATTGGATCAATGATTAAGAGTGAGTTCCGTGCTGGTGAAAACTTTAAACCAATGTGGACTGCCAACGTAATTATTAAAGCTCATTAAAGAAGTAAATTAGTAATTAATTGACAGGATTTTGCCGAACATGTTTGCATTCTATTATAACACAGACAGATTATCACCTGTACCACATTTCATAAACAATACCATCAAGTGTCAATAAATTGTAATGCAGCACTGTTAGATCAAAATCTGTACCAAGTTTCATCAAATTTGATGAAGTATTTCTACACATTCCACTCAAATTATAAAATTTCATTAAAAATGTAAATTAATAATTAATTAACATGAAACTGCCAATTGTCTTTATTCAATGTTAAGGCAATGTGAGCTCAACATCTATACCAACTTTTATCAAATTTGATGAACCATTTCTTGACATATCAGCCTAATTACGAAAGTTGAATTGAATATGCAAATCAGCAGTTAATTGACATGATACTCTATATATCTTTGAATGCTATAACACTACTGGAAGATCAACATCTATACCAAGTTTCATCAAATTTGATGCTGTATTTCTGGACACAGGCCACTAATAAGGAAAGTTCATTAATTATGCAAATTAGCAATTATATCGAACGACACTGATAAATGTCTTCATTCAAATGTTAAAGCAATGTGAGCTCAATATCTGTACCAAGTTTCATTAAATTTGATGAACCATTTCTTGACACATCAGCTTAATTACGAAAATTCATTAAATATGCAAAAATCAGCAGTTAAATAACTGACAGGAAACGACTACTTATCTTTGCATGCCATAACACTACTGGAAGATCAACATCTGTGTCGCGTTTCATCAAATTTGATGCAGCATTTCTAAACATATCACACTAATTATGAAAGTTAATCAAATATGCAAATTAGCAATTCATTGGTATGATTCTCCTTAATGTCTTCACACAGTATCACAGTACTAAAAGATCAACATCTGTACCACGTTCATCAAATTTGATGCAGTATTCCTGGGGATAGCCCACTAATAAGGAAAGTTCATTAAATATGAAAATTAGCAATTAATTTTTAAGTCACTGCTATGAGTGTTTGTTCACTATTATGAGAATGTGCGTTAAAGATTTATACCAAATTTCATCAAATTTGCTGCAGTATTTCTAGACATAAAACTCTAAATACAAAAGTTCATCAAATATGCAAATTAGCAATTGATTGATGCAATACTGACATATCCCATTGTATGTTATGAGAGCTCTGAGTGACGAACATCTTTACAAAGCTTCATCAAATTTAGTGCAGTCGTTCTAGAAACAGATTTCTTTTCAAAAAGTCATTGTCAGTGACATATCGGCTATCAGTGGACGTAGATTTCCTATTTAATTTTTAAAGTGAAACTTTCTGGCAAAATAGAATATCTGCTTTATAGGTATATTTGATCAGGTCTGTTCACTCTGACAGCTGCAGTGAGAGACATGACCAATCGATTGTTTCCTGTCTATGCAAAGAAGCCTTGATTTGTGTCGTCGTAATATAGAGTAAATAAAAGAGGAAAGATTTGAGAATACTTTACGTAACAAATATTCCTTTTCGCTGTCGGTAGAATTCCATTTAGAATTTTAAAAGCCATGTGGGAACTATATATTTGATAACAAGTTCAGAATCTTGTCTGTCACAAATAACAACGTCTAACGTTCATTGCAAAGCCTATCACTGGTTAAATTTAGAAAGTACTGAGATTTGCATTCATTTACTTTAGAACTATGAACAATCGACAGCTCGGAATGGGCGTCACTGTATTAAATCAGCTGGAGGGACAACACATTATACAGAGGAGCATATGGACTCCGCATTTTTTTAATAACTGCAAATCAGAAAAGCATGTATGTACGCAAAGCCCCCGTAGAATCTTAATTTTCATGATAGTACTGGGAACTCTAAAGCTAGCATTATCTAGCGATCCAGTCTTAAATATCCATCCACTACAATGGCAAAGTTTGATTTCCTGAAAGCTCATACTTTGGCCCCTATGTTGAAATGGCGGCAAGATGTATTAAAATGTGATGACCTCAGGAGAATTCAAAGTGATATCTGTATACACCCGTATATGAACGTAATTGAACTTCTTTTACTATTGGTGGACGATGTTGGTTGCGTGATCAATCCTGACGATTGAGAAATTCTTCGTTAAGGAACGCCCACTTCTAAATTATGTGTTTCATTCACACTTTCCGTCAAGTGTGACATAGCTATGAGAGACCAGCAAACATTGACCTTTCTGTCAGCGTATCGTAACTCTTTGCCAGTTCATGTATCCATTCATGGGCACACACGACCATACGCCTTATCGACATATTACTCTCAACTTATGATGTAAAAACGTTGATTAAGAGCTCTTTACATTGTTAGCTTTACCAGCAAGACACATATCAATATGTGAGCAGGGTTAACAGTTTGTAAAGTGCATTGACGACACAACTTAGACATGGATGGTGAAAATAGGCACAGATGATATCAGGCAAATAATAACTGTAGTTATTATAACTGTAATACTGAGAGACACTGTACTAAGTGTCTCACCAAATATTTTTCTATTAGAATTTCAAGACAAATACCAATGACATTTGCAACTTTGAACGGGAAAAAAAGGAAACAGTGTACGTTATATTATTCGAATCGTGCGAGGGCTAAAAGCTGCACTCTTTCTAGCCCCGCGTACAGGTCTGTGTGTTCCCGGCGTGATACGGCCTCCACCACATGGAGGCCGTATCACACCGGGAACACACAGACCTGTACGCAGGGCTACACTCTTTCCAAAATTCCTATTTGTTGCTGAAAGGCGCCCAGTGCACTCCGCATCCTTGCAGACTTTGTGATTGGTCGTTCCTTTGTGGATTCATCAGCCGATTATCCACATACTCTCTAGAAAAAAGTTGTTTAATGGGAGATCGTTGGCTTGTCAGCATTTGATCAGCATTTGATCTAGCCCTGCGTACAGGTCTGTGTGTTCCCGGCGTTATACGGCCTTATAACGACGGGAACACACAGACCTGTACGCAGGGCTACATTTGATCAAGCTTTATGGGGAGTATTGGGATTATACCGCTATGCGCTACAATACAGGCCGTGGGTCAGATTTACTTTTCAGTGTCACTGAAAGAAATTCATGTAACGAGCATGTCATTAACAATTCAGGGAAACGGTTTCCATGGAAACGTCTTCAATTGGTCAAATGAACAAATCTACGTCTTTGGTCATTGACATTCTATCGCATTCAAAGAAGTTTAGAAATGGTACAGAACACACGCTGGACGGGTACCAGTCATGTTTAGGTTTGTCACCGTGTTCAATGCAAGCTTTTTGGAGTAGGTATATAATCTTGTATGTACACAGGGACAAAAAAACAACAATTTCCACGCCAAATTTATACTGAAAGGTCGAAATACTGAGAGATGCACAACGACAAGAACCATTCCTGTAAAATAGTCAGCTGTGTTCATCGGCGACGCCTCTTCAATTCTTACGTAGGCCGCAGTCTTGTATTGTTGCCGTTCTATTTGTCCAGTGACACAAATCCTATTTTATTGTGTTTGGCAAAAATAACTGCGGAAAAAACTTGTTGTTGACAACCCCTGTCAAAGATGTATATCTACATGGATGGCATAGATTTTTTTGTTGAAATTCATGGTAAGAGATAGAGTTTGAACTTGATATGGCCGTTATGTGACTGTATACGTACCTTTACAACACTTGTCAGGCAGGGACTTTGCCGATGAGTTTAAGGGCCGCAGGACTGAATAGTGAATTGTACTTTACTTCTCCGAGTTACAACATTCGAGCCGACCGCGACTCACCACTTAAAAGAAGATATCACACTATTGTTTATATGATACACACATGTTTAAACACTTTACAAATTGGTCTAACTAATAAATTTAAAGAGATGTACCAATTACAGACAACCCCTTGCGCGACAGCTGCGCAGTTCAAAATTTCCATTATCAGTATCAGCTAACTCAATAGTATTCAAATGACAGATGGTCATAGTGAATGACAAATGGCCCCCTGTTAAAGGAATATCCCAACAGGTTATAGATGCAGGGCTCTTACTTAGCCCAAGGGCGGCCTCCGGATCTGGCAAAAGGTCACTGTTGTGATAAACAAACTTTTGGTTCGCGTTCAGAGAGTATTTGAATGTCCCGCCTCCGAGTAACTTATCGACCTCGTTCTAGGCAAACTATTAGGTACAAGGTCGACCCAAACCGTTCGCACACAATGTGGGCCTGGTCTAAAATATACGTCGGCTTTGCACTAATCCCTCAGGTCACGCTTCAATTAGACAGGCCCAGGGCCGACAGCACGTTTACATTGTTTTGTTTTGAGTTTTTTATTTTGTTTTGTGGTCTAACAACACAAAACAGGGCCACTTCAATAGTACGAACATAGTAATAGTTAAGCAAGCGAGGGCACAAGGTGATATTGTTATTTCATTTAGCCATAGAAAGCATTCTGAGAAAACCTGTTTTATGTTTAATTAACAGCAGCAGCAGTAACAACAACAGCAACAATAATGTTTTTTGGAGTCGCCAATAAAGCCTGTGTTCCGCAAGATCGACAATCCAAAATTCCACGAAGTACATGGAAGAAAAAAAGCGATGAAAATATAGAAAATACATTAAAGAGACAAGTAGCAAAACAGCAACACCATACATCAAGTTACAAACAAGGACTTAATACAAAGTTTCCACACATACACACAGCATAGACAAGTCATCGTTGATGACACAGTCCCCACTTGTTAATGGGTACTTTGATTACAGGTCCTCAGAGAGGATAGAGTCCTCTTCATTAGGTCTGTGATAAAAATACTTTTGAATAAATTCGCTTGATACATGTCTGAGTTGTAGTTCAGGACATGAAAAAATCGTAATAAAATGGCCACACGGCGGCCATATTGGATCGTATCACAAAACAAATTGATGTGCGTAGCTATGACATTGGCCAATGTCCTTGTACCAACTTTGAATAAAATCTGTTGAAACATGCCTGAATTATGGCTCTGTACATGAAAAAATCGAAACAAAATGGCCGCACGGCAGCCATATTAGATCGTATCACCAGAAACAATTGACGTGCATATCTATGACATTGGTCAATGTCCTTGTACCAACTTTGAATAAAATCAGTTGAAACATGCCTGAGTTATGGCTCTGTACATGAAAAAATCGTAATAAAATGGCCGCCTGGCGGCCATATTGGATTGTATCACAAAACAAATCGACGTGCATCTGTGTGACATATAAGTAATCCTTGTACCAAGTTTGAATGGCATCGCTCCAAGCATCACTGAGAACTTTGTGTGAACATACGCACCGACATCAAATACAGGAAACAAAATGGCTGCCAGGCGGCCATATTGGATCGGATCGTAAAACAAATCGACGTGCATATGTATGGTATAGGTGATAATCCTTGTACCAAGTTTGAATGAAATCGCTCGAGGCGTCTCTGAGATATCTGCGTGAAAGGACGGACGGACGGACGGACGGACGCGAGCACGGGCATGACCAAACCTATAAGTGCCCCCGGACGGTGTCCGTGGGAACTAAAAACTGAAACAAATTGAGCAACATCGTCACGAAGAATTCTAGAAAAACGAGTTTTGAATGATTTCAAATTGGGAATTTTTTAATGAAAAAGGCAAGTCGTTTCATAATCATGTAGAGGAGGAATAAGAAAGACTTTTTCCTCGTGACCTTTGGCAAATACAGCTTATTTAACAATGTTGAAATTAATGATCTCAGAAATTAACATTTCCAGGCTGAAAAAGATTATTCAAATGGTCCGGATATAAGCCATTAATAATTTTGAACATCTGAACACCCATGTGATATTAGAAGCAATTTCATAGCTGAAGCAAACCTTAGCTTTTAAACAGCGGACCAGTTGGTTGGTCCCATTTGTATGCGAATGGTTTTCTTCTGTAACTGAAGGATTTTATGAAAAGTCAGAATTACGGAAGACAACTGAACAATAGTCCAGTCGAAAACTTGCTTTCAGATCAACATCGTGGATTGATTGTCCTATGGCAACAGAAGGTCGCGTCCCGTGTTCAATTTTCATTAATCATCCATCGGATTGCCTTCAATGAACATTGCCTTTACTTTGATTTAGTTCCTGACAGGGTCACTGATTTCCGCATAACATTACCACACCCAGTCGCTAATTTCTGATCGGTTTACGCTTAAAAATATCCCCTTCTATGAGCTCCTAACCCGTCTTCGCCATTGTCATACACTTGATCCAAGTCTATGGGCATATAAATATCAATTGAAGCTACAATGGCTGACAGTCGCGATGGCAAACCCTGTTTGACCAGCCAGTAACTGTTGTGTAAGGCCAAGAAAAGCCAAGCGA
This sequence comes from Ptychodera flava, assembly GCA_001465055.1. NCBI lineage: Eukaryota > Metazoa > Hemichordata > Enteropneusta > Ptychoderidae > Ptychodera > Ptychodera flava. Next base: position 66,206 of record LD351703.1, on the reverse strand, counting down.
TTAGGGCCAGTTTACCAGTGTCTAAAAAACTCTACTAAATTGCACACAAAAGTCAACCAAAAATTCAGAAAGCGGTCGTTCACCACAATGAATTTGCGATGACGAATTTTCAGCAGATATCAAGTTGGCTCGTTCTCAGGAAACACTTTATCTAGTGTATGGAATAGCAGTCAAGCTAGCGCTTGTTTCTCTCTTCAAGCAGTTCCCGATACCATCAAACCACTAAAGATGGCTTCTTTGTGACAACGCTGTCAGTATTCAAGTCAAACTAACAATCGTATATGCGGTCGTAAAAGGGACGATATTGCTCGAAATTGGCCTATTTACGTTTTATCTTTTGCTTTAAACAAAGGAATGCAACCCTAAGATAGCATTGCTATCTCATAAAGCGTAAAATGTGAAAACGATAGGATATGTTGCAAGTCTATTATCTCATATTTCGGATGCCGTTTTGTGTTTTACAGATAAGCAACGACTTACATACCAAATGAATAAAAGCCAAGCCTAATGTACATGGCTATAAATACAAGCTTGCGCGTGTAAAAACGGCATTTTTTTATATTCTTGTGAACGACTCAAAATTTATCGTCTGCGAATCTTTCCTGGCATGCCATGTTTTCGATTGACACATTCTTGTTGAAAAACTCTCTAATGGAAAAAAATTCAGCGTATGAATAGTTGATATGTAGCAGGGCACCCTATGCTTGACAATGCATGGGACATATCATATAACACTGCACCCTATGGTTGACAATGCAAGGGACATTATATAGCACTGCACTTTCCAACCAAACAATGGTGCTACCATGGAAACTACTACTGGACCGATCTCTTATTTTGTTATTTGTTTGTTTGTTAGACAGAGCTATTTTGAAATTGCGAATAGATTGCTGTCAACCCCAACCCCCATTACCCTTTAAAACTACATATATTGCAATTGAGGTCAGCTGAATGCCCTACGATGAAATTCTCCAGGGATATGTTGAATGCAGTTGTAAATTGTGGATAAAAGAAACTCTTCTTATTGACATGGGGTTGTTTTGTCTTCTTCAAAGAGAGAAATGAGCGACATGCGAATACGAAAGAATATTTTCAGATAGAACGAAAATTATATGCATCTCTTTACATACTATTATATTTCAAATCTGGGTAATTTGAAGTTTCCACATCTTGAAAGAACGTGAATTATGTATTCATGAAGAAATACCGAAAATGCTGGTGTACTTGTAATATTATCATTCGACAGACAATAATTTATATTCGTCGGCACAAGGGGGCGCTGAATAGTTTACACAAGATGCGTTATTTCATGAATGTAAGCTAACGGATCTGAAACTACTTTGAGTTGAAAATACTGTGTATTGTTTAACAAGGAATGCGTGTCATTTAAGAACATGCAATTTTTTTGAGTTTTGATTTGTTTAATTCTGATGGTGTAAAATAAAGTTCGCAGAAATAGCAATGTTGAAATCATCTCTCTTTGCTGAGGTATGCTAAAGCAGAAGCCATCATTTGTGAGCGAGGCTCCGGCCCCTCAAAATATGTAAAATTTAAACAGACCTCGTGACAGCATGCGCTTTATACACGGTTAATCGTTCATTTAGCTTCGATTGAACATCAATTGAATGAACATAATTTCAACATTAACTGTTACAAAATTATTGTACATACGATGCGTTATATTAAAGATGAAACTCCAATCTAATTATTCTGTCGAATTTATTTTTGGCGCAATTTTTGAAAATGTATGTAATCTGAGGTTTGTGGCTGTACAAAATACATGTAACCAATGATGTGACGATGAAATCAACCTGATATTAATATTGGCAAATCTACGTTTAGCTTTGGTTTTTCAAAGAATTCATACGGACATTTCATTCTTTAAAGCTTACCTTTTTGTATAAATCGGAAAACAAACGACTAATTGAAATTTGATACCCTGTTAGATGTGTCATATTTTACAAGCATTAACAGCGGAGACTTCACTTCAAAAACAATGACAAATGGTTTTGGTTTGTTGATTACAGGCCTGATCAATCCTAATTACATGGCGATGAAATTGAATACGAATACATGTCATGATTACACGGTGATGAAATTGAAAAGGCATATTTACGACTGTCACTACACCTCATTTAACTCTGATTACATCTTATTAGATGCGGAGAAAATCTGATTAGATTGCTGCGAAAAATCCTTTGTAGCTTTATTATCGTGACACAGATTTTCGCATTGCCCACACACCAAAACAAAATATTAGACAATGTAAACGAAGAACGAAATTCAAATGAAAATGGTCCATCGATTTATGACTTGCATCTAGTATTGATTGCCTGGTGTTTACTCTCACAAATAAAGGCGACAGAATTCTGTTCAAAAAGTACTAGTGACGTCACCGTGTGCCAACCCTTGTGTGATTGTCATCATAGCATTATTCTGCGCATGCTCCCAGCTTGAAGATTGTATTTTGTATAAATCACAGCCTGTCTGGCTGAAATGAATTTCATTTTAAGGCCATTGATTTAACACCCTTTTTATTACCTTTATCGCAATGAGAAATCGACTTATTCTAGAATCAATTCGAAGTCAGTACTCATGTAATTAACTTTTGTTAAAACGGCGCCTAATACATTGTCCCGCGTCGTCGACGTTTGCCAGTGAGGAAACATGGACTCCAAAGAGTGACAGCGTGTCTCCAAGTTCATTTCGCATTTTGCCCTATTACTATGCACGGAGTATGTTGTTGGCAGACTGTTTGGGCATAGAGATAGTGGCCTTTACATGTAAGTTGATATGGACGACTATGTCCACATGTTGAAAGCTTAAAAAATTGTCTGTCTCTCATAATTTTGAGCAAGGACTGCCGAACATCTTTCTTTTAACTTCTTAAACGGGAAAACACAACATCAGTGCTTTACTGCAAAGCTATCATAAATACAACATAAATGCGTGTTAGTTTATTTATTTTTTATTTGGATAACCAACAGCAGTATTTCCCAATTACAGGCTCCGCAAAACATAGAAAGGACATACAATTACACAAGTTTGTGAGAAGCAAAAGGGCTAAAGAAAATCTTGAAATATAATGAACACTTTTTTACAGTAAAAACTTCTCCATGGGCGAGATTTTAAATTAGGTACGATGCGCCGATGAATCCAGCGACATGGAAAGCGAATTGTATCAAAGCTCATTAATACCCTGCCTAGGGAGGTGACTGTTCATATGATATCTAATATCAACATTTGTATTTCTGGCGTTTAAAATTGGTTACTCTGAGACTTTATCAACCCAAAAGGAGGAAGCACATTATTATAATTTTGAGCGACCGTCATGGGAAAGATTATTCAGCGCCCGGGACCGAGCATTGTTAATGAAAGTGATATGAGCACGCGTGCTCTGCTATGCTATGGTAACGGCAGCGAGCGAGGTCGATGACAAGCGGTAACAATACTGGTATGACGAAGAACATGTTTTATGTCAGGCAGTTCTTGAAAAAATTCTAAATGTTTATGCTGCTCTTTAAATTATCTCTTCGTGTTTCATCATTTGATAAGTTCCAACGCCGAGTTTTGACGTTCTAGTTTTAGTTGTCACGGCATTGACCACCTGCGCTGTTTGAGGGGTCTCTTTTACATGCAGCCAGGCTATATATATACTTTTAAATAGTGTCTATCGTTTTGATATTGATTTGTTTACCAGTCTTAGTGCTTTTAAAACACAAGTGTCATCTGTTTTATTATCTCTTGCTGATAGTCATTTTACTACCGAGAGTTTTTGATGTTTGTCAGTCTCTGTTGTTACTTGTTCAGTGCCTTTTTTAAATTAGTTTCAGCATGTTGTAATTTGTCTTTTTCATGTTTTAATTTTTCTCTGTTTGCATCCAGTTATTGGGCTATGCCTGTTGGATGTCAGAATGAATAAATAAATAAATAAATAAATAAATAAATAAATAAATAAATAAATATACAGCCATATAGCCTGGCTTGACATGTTATTCATCATTATAGATTTACCAAGTTATTGAGTTATTGAGTGTACAGGGAGGGGGTCGGTGGAAATCAGGGGAGGGGGTTTGACTTTTAGGAAACCGTTTTTAGGGGGGGGGGTCAAATTTAACAATCGATGATTGGAAGGGGGTCAAATTTTACAAAGGTTTGTATGGAGTTATGGAAAAAAATTGACTTTGGAATTTCACCGAAATGTTGCTCGATCCTCCATACGAGTAATCTATGAGGAAACTATGAATAATTTCTTTTAAATACAAAAGTAGCTAAATCTATGTATTTATAGACTCTTGATTATTGATATTAATGTACTTGATTAGACTAGGGTGGTTACAAGTGGATGTTTGTGCAAGAAATTGGAATTTCGCTGAGATGTTGATTCACTATACATGTTGGTCTAAGAGGAAACTATGAATATTTTTTGTCCAATACAAAACTAGGTAAATCTGTGTATTTATGTACTCTTGATTATTGATATTAGTGTACTTGATTAGACTAGGGCGATCTCAAGTTCATGCGTGTGCAAGAAATTTGATTTTGAAATTTCACCAAAAATGTTGATTCTCTATACATTGTGGTCTGTGAGGAAACTTTGAATATTTTTTTACAGTATAAAACTAGCTATTAAAATCTGTGCTTTAAAAAAGTATGACAATTGATATAAATAATTGTAGGTGACAAGGATATTACATTTGAAAGAGCAGATCTGAAAAACCAATATGATATTGGAATTTCGCCAAGTGATTATTTGTAAAGTTCAAAAAGGATACTTTGAAAGTTCAAAGGTCGAATGGGAAAGTATAAGTCATACACACTGTGACATCTGGCGGAGGGTCGCTTTTTTGTGCATGAAAATCGGGGTGGGTAACTTTTTCTTGCAAGCACATTTGAAGGGTCTAATTTTTCAGCCCAGGTCCATAGGGTGTAAAGGGTTAATGAATCAAATCTGATGAAATTCTTTTGGGGGGTTGGGGGTACATTTTACAATTGATGAATTTGGGGGGGGTCAAATTTTAGAAATTTGATTTGGATGGGCATCGCTTTTTACATTTCATTTGTCACTCAAATTCCACCGACACTCCCCTCCCCTCCCCTTAAAAATGAATGCTCCCTAAACTTTGGGTTTTTCATTCCGTACCCTTTTTATTAGCTCACGTGTGTAAACACGTGGGCTATTGTCATAGCGATGTCTGTCTGTCTGTCCGTGTGTGTGTGTGTGTGTGTGTGTTAGTGTGTGTGTGTCTGTCTGTCTGTCTGTTTACACGATAACTCAAAACCGCCTGAACGGATTCAAGTCAGATTTGGTACACAGGTACCATATGCTACTTGCAAGAACTGACTAGATTTTGGTTAGTGTGGCTTGCATATTAATGAAGTTATGCAATATCGTTTTTTTCCGTTGGTTTGCCTATGGAGACGATAATGACAGTGTAGACACATATCAAGAAATACTGCACAAAATTTCATGAAACTTTTCACAGATGACAATCTCAGAACATTATGATGATGCTGTGAGTGTCATGTCAATTACCTTCTCATTTGCATATTTAATGAACTTTTGTTATTAGTGAGATAACTCTGAAATTACTGCACCAAACTTGATGATACTTGCAACAAATATTGATCTAATATATATCTAATTATACTTAGAAGCATTGGGCAGTGTCAAGTTAATAAATAGGTCATTTGCATATTTTATGAAGTTTTGTAATTAGTCATATAACTCCGATATAACTTCACCAAATGTGATGAAATCTGCTGCAGATACTGATCAGACTGACATCTAACTGTAGTGTAAAGCATTCAGTAGTGTGAAATTAATTAAGGGTTCATTTGCATATTTAATGAACTTTGTAATTAGGTATATAACTCTGAAATTACGGCACCCAAGTCTTTGAAATTGGGTACAGATATTGTTTTGATAAATATCTAATTGTACTGAGAAGCATTTGGCAGTGTCAAGTTAACAAATAGGTCATTTGCATATTTTATGAAGTTTTGTAATTAGTGATATAACTCCAAAATATCTGCACCAAATGTGATGAAGTCTGTTGCAGATACTGATCCGACAGATATCTAATTGTGGTGTAGAGCATTTACTTGTGGGAAGTTAATTAAGGATTCATTTGCATATTTAACGAACTTTGTAATTAGTGATATTACTCCAAAATTACAGCGTTAAATTTGATGAAACTTGCTACAGATGTTGATCTGATAAATATCCAATTGTACTGAGAAGTATTGAGCAGTGTCAAGTTAATAATTAACTCATTTGCATATTTCATGAAGTCTTATAATTAATCATATAACTCCGAAATAACTGCATCAAATGTGACGAAGACTGCTGCACATACCGATACGACAGATATCTAATTGTGTTGTAAAGCATTAAGTAGTGTAAAGTTAATTAAGGGTTCATTTGCATATTTAATAAACTTTGTAATTAGGTATATAACTCTGAAATTTCGGCAGCAAAATTTTGTGAAAAGATGCTACAGATATTGATTTGATAAATATTTAATTGTGCTATGAATCATTGAACAGTGTCAAGTTAATTAAGGGTTTATTTGCATATTTAATGAACTTTGTAATTAGTGACATTACTCTAAAATTACAGCATTAAATTAAATTGAACTTGCTACAAATGTTGATCTGATGGATATCTAATTGTCCCATAAAGCATTGAGCAGTGTCAAGTTAATGAACAGCTCATTTGCATATTAAATAAAGTTTTGTAATTAGTGATTAAACTCTGAGAGTACTGTGCGAAGTTGATAAAAACCTGCTACATATAGTGATAACATATATCTCATTGTTCTGTGAAGCAAACTACTATTAATGAACCTGTTGTAAAACACGTGAGCATATTCAGTTCATATCTGGTACTTTCATATTTAGGCAGCCTTCACAAGACAAAGTGTGTCATCCTTATTTACGGCGGGGTCAACTCAAACAATGGAGGGGGTCAACTCAAACGATGGTGAACAGGAAGGGGTCATGCAAATTGATTAACAAAAAAGGGGAGTTATGCTCAAATATTAAGTCGTAACAGTTGTTCTAAGCATCACCACACTGATTTACTTAAATTTCAATTTTTCAAAAGTTTCTATATCAGGAGGGATAGACTCTGTCCTCACCTCCCCTTCAATCAGGACGGGTAGAGTCCCTCCTCACCTCCCCTTCAATCAGGACGGGTAGAGTCCCTCCTCACCTCTCCCTTACAGCTGCTTGTACACTTTACACACACACTAGTATCAGATAATGCATCGAATACAAACACTGCATCTGACTTTAAGCTGTCCCTGTATTTTCTTGCAAAAATTTCTTGCCTTTGTTGCTTCTCACTACTAGGCGATTGGGCGAGAATGAATTTATGTAGATTCACTGTTTATCAGCACATCAAATGTATAAATGTATGTTTGATACAGCTTTAAACCTTATCCTGCGAGGCACTATATTCCATATATCGGGAAAACAAAGTAGTAATGAGCAAAACCTGGAGTATTTTCACCTCTTGGTACAGTACTTGATAGCCGGTTCATCCTGTAAAAACCATATGTTTACAGCATGTGTGTTTTAAGAGGCGGTTGGCACTTTTATTTGCTCTTTTGCTGTATATTACTGTATCATTATGTACCTTCATTGGGCGATCAGTAACACTCAGTTTTGCTCTCTTGCCATACATTATTGTATAATATGTACCTTCATTGTGTGATCATTTTTCCTCACATAATCTAAAAGTCACTTGAAAAGGAATGTTTTAGAACTCTAAACTTATACTTCAGTCTTTATTTCCACACTCAATGTTTGAGGGCTGAATTTGTCGTATAAAAGCAGCATGAACTGCATAAGCTCAAAGGTCGGGTCATGGTACAAGATCATAGAGTTAGGGGTACTTCAGGACCAGCTCAAAATTAAGTGTGGAAATCTTCTTTTTATTTGGTTGTTATAATTAACTAGAGCACAACTAGACTGAAAGATTCCGTCACGTGCGGGAGCTCCGGCGCACTGCGACCTACGACCCTTTACCACGTCGTAGGTCGCAGTGCGCCGGAGCGCCCGCACGCGACGGAATCTTTCAGTCTAGAGCACAACATATGCAGAAATAAAAATGACTAATTTTGAGTAGACCCCCACTGTACTTTTATCCCACAGTTCTGTAGCAGTGACTGAAGTCATAGAATATAAGAGACATATGTATCAGCTTTTGATAATGTAATTTTGGAATGATACACCAAGAATCTGATATAATGATGTCGACATTGCGGATGTTTCAGATGAGTCCCACTTTGTAAAGACTAAAACAATCTGAAATAAATGAAAAAAATAACGGTTAAAATGCATAATGTAAAAAGGAGGACTTGGAAAATAAAAGAAAGACTAAAACTCTAAAACCTGGCAAATCCAGTAAAATTATTGGTATTCAGTAGATATGTAAATGCCGTTAATGACACTTTGCTCACATTTGGTTCAATGTGGCATTAGCTCACATGTGGTTCAATGTGGCACACAAGAGTGATATAACATTTAATAGCTTCTATGGACCTTAGCGTGTAATAATCATAAAGAGCATTTGAACACATTTTGATGCATAATCCATCAAATACCGAGGCGAAGTTTTAAGTTTGGCAACTGTTTCAATGGTCACACACATATTATACAATACAACACTTTGCAGCCCGGTACATCAAAATTAGTGATACAAGCTACCATACCAAGGTAAAGATGTCCTCGCCTCTTATGATAACTACATGTGTATGATAGATAACTACATGTAATTAATGGAAACAATATTTGGTAATTCATCAAGCAGTTATATTTAAGAAAACAATTTAATATTGCTTGGTGGTCTTTGGTTGTGTTTCTGTAATTATATCACCAACATGTACAATTCTGACTCTCTGACATTTTCACAAAATTTACACTTGCGCTGCTCATTATTTTTTATTTAGCTTTCGTTTTTCCAATGATAATTTCATTCAAACTAAATTCCCATTTACAGTTTAGCAAGCAACTACCGGTACACACCACATACAAAAATTTAGCATGCAGCAGCTTTCAAGTTTCTGCAATTCGACTAGAGTATTCAAGAATGAGTTATTTAGCATTTTTTGACCAAAAACAGAAAAAATTGTCACAAAAATACAATATAGCATGTTTTTCACATTTTAACTTACTCAACAAAGTTTACCCTTGGGAACATGCATATCAGGTTTCAAAGCAATGGGACAAGCGACTTCAGAGAAAATGATGCTTTGACCAAAAATGGGAAAATTGCCCCCCTAAATACAAATATGAAATTTCACCACAGCTAAGGCTGCCCCTTGGTTAAAGTAAAATTCAAAACACTAAAAGCTGTCATGGTTTCACAGACTAATGAAGAAATCTGATGATGAGCAGGTTTTAGTGAAGCACGATGCCCTCAATGGTAGCATTGAACAGTATGATGAAGAAAAAGCCAAACCTGGGAAAAGGTTCAAGTTACCAACATGTGGAACAAGCAAACGTTACATTCTAGCAATCTGCAGTTCTATTGGTTTTTGTATATCATTTGGTATACGTTGCAATCTCGGTGTATCAATTGTTGATATGGTCAATAACAATACAGTTCACACAAATGGCAAAAGCCAGATGCATGTAAGTATCTATCATTTAATTACTTTCAACAGTTTGCAAGACACTAAATAAAATATATAGAAGAAATATAAAAATGTTGAGAAGGATACAGAAGTTATGAGTCCACTGTACTTTTGATGTACCAGACACCATATTGCAGGCTTGAACAGGACCTCAACAGTGATATCGCACAAAATTTAAACCTACCCTGGTATGTTACTTTCTTGATTTGTTCTGACAAGTTTTTTCTACTTTTACTTAAGGTTCGTGAATTTGACTGGAGTCCTGAAATAGTCGGTTTAATGCATGGATCTTTCTTCTGGGGTTACATAGTAACTCAAATTCCTGGTGGATATTTAGCATCAAGGTTTCCAGCAAACAGGTAAATGATTTACGATTAACTTTTAAAGAAATTCTTCACATACTTCATTAGTTGTCAATACAGACACAGTTAGAATTAATTATTCTCCTGAGTTGCTAAATACTTTGAAATTCATGGCATGGAACCCATACATATCAGCCATCTTATAACTTTTACTGTAATTTTTTTTACTGAAGTTTCTTCTTGTAGACGTGCAAACCTGTCAATAATCATTTGGAGATTATACATTTCATTTTATGCAGATCAATAAATGTGGACAAAGTAACGTTTTAAATTTTATTTATAAGGACATTGGCTTTCAAATCCTTATAATTTTGGAGCCTTTGAATTATGAACGCATGTTTTTACATCCATTTCTTGTTTTTTATACTCATTTTTTAATTAACTAAATTTTCATTTTATTTGTTTTTAGTTCAAAAATGTAATTTTTACAACTATTTCATCTCTTAATTTTTACTGTATGGTTTGTTTTTTGTTTGCTATTTTATTTAATTATTGCTAATAATATTGTCAGTTTAATCACCCATCAAAACTTGTGGATATATGTTGCTATAGAATAGGCACTTATTATTATTATTATTACCTTCTCGTGTCTATTTATAGACAGAGAAGGTATTAGAGTTGAAAACCAATATGCTGCTGTCAAGAACTTCCGTCTGTCAAGACTTCCGTCTGTCAAGA
>LD351703.1:23874-42734 GCA_001465055.1 Ptychodera flava | reverse complement strand
AAAGTACTTACATGCTAATTTTTCTTGTAATCTGCTCAGTGGTTATTGAGTTTTTTCAATTTTGACTGTTTTTACATTTTTTCACTTAATTTGCATATTTTTGGCAATGACAACTTCATTTGAACAAAATCTCATCTACAGCCCATCATCCATGTACACACCAAATATCAAGATGAAATGTACAGCGGTTTTGGAGTTTTTGATGTTGACGGACAGACATACAGACATACAGACATACAGACGTACAGACATACAGACATACATACATACAGACATTTCCCTAGCCTATAAGAACAGCTTCCATTGCCATATATACATATGGCTATGGGAGCTAATAAAACCAATCTCCTGTTTCTCTTCTTTCCTATGTAGGAAATGTTTATACTATTATTATAGTATTACATAATAGAAGCATCTTGACCACGACTGTTATCAGAGCAAAAGGCAGGACACAAACAGAGTGTCCAGTTTTTCGGTTGATTTAATCTGTGATGAAAGAAATTGCTTTCTCTGTAAACAGACAAAAAGTGGCCCACAAAAAAGGCAAACAAGGTGTACCGTTTTCACCTGATTTTGAGCCATAGACGGGCACTTCCTGGAAAACTTGCAGAAACTAGGCACCAATCATGTTTGCCCAGTTTACGCACCATAAATGCTTTCTAATATATAATAATGACTCTGTCTCCATCTTTCTGTCTCTCACATTGTAGGGTCACAAAATACCATGGAAAAGTTTTTTCACTTCACTTCCGGTCTATGCTATTATTGTGGCTAATATATGTCGAAGTTGGACATTCTACTTACTGCTAACAAGTTCACCATCTTATTTTGAAGAAGTCTATGGATACGAACTTTCTGCTGTATGTACATATTCTTTCTAATGTTTCATATTGATAAGGCCTTTGGAAATAATAGATCTACATTAGACAATCAGTAGATGTATATGGAATCTACTGCAGATCTAAAGCAAGGCAGAAAAGAGTGGCTTAAAATTCTCCTGAAAAATCAAACTTTGACAAAAGATTCATAAATATGACTAGTTATCAGATTTATTCCTTATTTCTCCACATTTCACTGAAATAGTTTTATTATTGATTTGACATCAAAGTAGACGCTTAACACTAGATGTAAAATATCCATGTGCACACTGCTATTTTGACTGTCGTTAAAATCTGTTTGCTATATGCTGGTCAATAATGGTAAAACTGTCATACAATATCATTCACATTATCCTAACATCAATCTCAAAGTGATTCACCGGAACAGGTAACTCTGCAAACCCGTCCATACATTGCTCACACGGCCCGCTAACTCCCTGGGTGTTCCTATTCAAATTGATGCACTGATATGCACTCACATCAAGACATGTAATAAATCAAGGTAGTATGTGCCTGGAAACTGAGAGATAAAAACGTTTCAGCAATTTAATTTCTGCAAGGAAACTTCCAACCATTCTCATTCCAAATCAAGAATGAAAATCAGGGATCATCATGCAAATATCAGTCCCAACAAAACAAATTATCCAGATTTTAAAGATATTTTGAATTAAAATGGCTGCCATCCCAATGTTAACTCAAAAGGCTTAAAAGCCTCACTGGTGGCATATCATAAATGTTTTGGAAAAGTGTCAATATCAATCCCTGCGATGCATTCTACCTTAAAGGAGATTATGTTGTCTTAAAGGTGAAATGAAAAGAAAAAACAATTCCAAAGGATTACCCTGGTCTACGTATTAAGTATGCACGAAGATTTGAGACAAAAAAGTTCAAAGAAAACGTCTAAAACACACCCTTTCGTTTCGCCAAAAACTCTTATAATCTCCAAGACTGACCCAGAATCAGTTTGTCAATCGATTTCTCAAATTCGCTACCAGAGGGCGTTTAGTGACGTTATGTGAGTCATGCATGTGAGTCAAACATTATGTCGCTCAGTGATGCGGGAACAGTTCAGACTATTCAAACCTCGAAGACTTAGCCACAGAACAACAGTATTCTGGCCTAATAATACTCTCAATATTTCATTCTTTTCTTTTATTTCAATAACATGCTTTGAAAATAAAAAGCGCACAACTCTGTAAATGACACACGCGAACACGATCAGAAATTACAGAATACCATTCGCTATGTTGTCAAGGCTACAACACCCTGTACTAGGGCATTGAAGCAATCGAGGTACCTCAGGTACAAATGCTGGAAAATCTTTACTACCAGCGATGCCGGCTGATGATCGACACGGCCAAAGTATTCCAATCCAGTTCCCGGTATAAGGCTAAGGAGACTGCATTCGCGGAAGCAGGAACTTCTCAGTGACTCCCTGAACTGAGACATCGATGTCATCCATGGGGTTTATGAGATATTTTGCTGGCGCGCTGGCTATGGCCTTATACTGAAGCAGTATACTGATCATTAGATGATCAAAAACCAAACGGCCCTTTTCAGGGCCACCACATCCCAAAAAAAAGAGATCATCCATTTAATAATATTAAGATTATCACTGACACTCAGAGAAAACTGTACTTGTTCATTGGTCCTACACACAGCATGCACGCGTTCTCACAAATTGGCGCATTCATGTCACACATTTTGCTACTTTTTGTGGTCAGTGTTCTAAACCGCAGCATGCTGTGCTGCGACATTGAAGTGCTGGCGATGCCAAACGAGCTGAATTTTGCAGGATTGTGGGGCTCTAAACTTATTAAAATTTTCATCACTTTGTGTTTGAAAACATAATGGTCTAAACCACTGAAAATATGAAAAATACAATTATTACTTCTGTCACAGGAAGGACTGTCTTTTCGCACAATCCACTTGACTGTAAACAAACAACTTGCAGTTCTAATGCAATAAAACATGACTGAGGTCGGATTTTTTCGCCTACCGTACATTTCAATTTTACTCTAAAATTATGACTGAACTGTACACGTGATCATCAATGACTCCGATACAAAATGTAATGCCAGTTTCACAATTAAAAGTAATAGTCTAAGATAAAGAAAGGGAAAACATGGAACCGGCCTGCTGATAATTTCCTCTCGCCGACGTTTCTGCATGAACCTTTATGCGCAGTCGTTCGATATCGTACACGTACACCTCTCCGATCTAGCTGGAGTACTTGCCTGACCAGGATCCACAGCCTTCAAATGGTTTTCATCAGTATTGTGGTAATAAAAAAGTGTTGGAATAGCATCCGGCTTCTGGCGGAATGACTTTTTTGTAATCCAATTGATGCTATGATGCTCAGAGAAACGACAAATGCCGAGTCTTCAAAGTGCACTGAACACATGCACAGCCGTGAGTATTGACTCAGCTGCCAATATTTTCTCCGGACTGCTTCTTTCTGCGTCACGGCTCTGTAGGGAAGCTAAAAAAGCTTGCTCCTGACCATGTACAGTTATTGCCCTGCAACTCCCTGGCTGGTTGTGTGGGGGAGTGGGGGCCCCCACTCCCCCAACACGACCAGCCGAAGTGGCAGGGCTATGGAACCGCAGCAATGAATAGCAAGCATATGCCACTTGTGTTTGACTCACATGACGTCACTGACCACAGAACCGGAAGTAAGGACATAAGGGCATTTCAAATTACGTTTTGTGGGTGGGGCTGACACCCAACTATATTTTCGAGAAATGCGATTAATTTTTCGCATCGCCGACAATTTGTTTATCATAATGAGCATATGTGAGATAGGATAAACAAAATGCTACAGTTTTTGCAAATTTGAAAATTATTCTTTCATTTCACCTTTAAGGTATAATGTGCCTCGGAGACAGATTATTAGTCAGACTCTCAAATTTCTGCAATTTTTCTCATTCACCATATGTGGGGACCGATTTTAAAGCTCTTAGAGAAAGAAAAACTTTCACCGTCTCAGTTTTTTCAAAAATCCAAAATTTAATTTTTCCCCATAGAGTTAAAGCCCCAGTGCTGCTAACTTTTGATGATAATTTCACCATTTTTATTTTGAATGTGAATCATAATTCCTTGTTCTTCTCCCTAAAGAATGTTGATATACACAGTATCCAGCTTGTCAACTCAGCCCCTATGGTTGTAAAGTGCATTGTTATTGTTGAAAACTGACTTCTGGTCCGGACTAGAATTCATATGTAAACAATATTCATGCATTTTACACATATAGACGTTAAGTTGACATGCTAAATAGTGGGTGTTTCAACATTCTTTGAGGAGTACGATAAGAAGTTGCAATTGATTTATAAAATAAAAATAGTGGAAAAAACCATCTAAAGTTAGCAGCACTGGGGCTTTAACACAGAAATGACAGCAATTTTGGATTTCAAATATTTTAACTTGTTGGGTGTTTTGTTTCACTAGTTTTAAACTTTGCACGGTGAACTCCAATTTTTATTATTGACTTGTTAAGAGAATGGTTGAAAGTTTCATCTAGGAAAGTTTGAGCAAAAATTTAAGTCTTTCAATTTTGAGGCGCGAACTACCGTAAAATAAATTTGTGCTCAAAGTAAATTGTTCATCATACAATGAAATACCCAGACAATTACCATAAAAGTTCATAAATGACAAAAATTTTGCTTTTTTTCAACATCTCTATGTGCGACATTAGGTTGGTGTCATTTCTGCTATGCCACATTTGGTAATGACCATTATAGTACCACTTGGTGGCCAACTAGCAGACTATCTCCGGCGAAAACAAATATTATCAACAACAGCAGTTCGCAAGATATTTAATTGTGGGGGTAAGTATCTCTGCCTGTATTGCTGACGTTGGCATCACTCTTGGTTTTTAATTGGTAGAATGTTGGCTCTAAGTCTAAAAGTGATGGGTAGAATAGCTGATACTGGCTCCAAGTCTAAATGTAACAAGTAGAATAGGTGACATTGGCTCTAAGTCAAGGCGTGATGGGTAGTATAGTTGTTATCTTTGTCTTATTTCTGAATTTGATGTCTTAGTGCTAAGAAAGGATACGCTAGTCCATAATTTACACTGTAGTTACCATGGTTACCCGTCATTTCCATCCAATGCTTTCCCTTGTGTGATATTATTTTAAAATTAACCTATCAGTAATTTACCCAATATTGCTAAGATACAACACTGAAGAATTAAATAAAACAGAATTAAGACATCATTAGGCAAAAAGACAAATCAGTTTGTTATGATCCTAGGTCTTCCAAAAGAATGATGCTGCAACAAAGCTTTCTTTTGGTAGTGGTAAGGGAAGGAGGGGTGGGGGATGTGTTGAGGTCATAAGATCCAGCTCTCCATGAACAAGTCATCGCTGATGACAGAGTCCCCACTAACACCATTAATTCACATGCACATGCGCACTACAAGACAATGTCTGTGTGCCAAGTTTGAACGAAATCTGTTCAGGGATAGTTCAGTTATGGTTCAGAAACATGACAAAATCACAACAAAATGGTCGCCTGGCAGCCATATTGGATCCTATAACAATATAAATTGACGTTCATATATATGCCGTAATTCGTAACCTGTGTACCAACACTGAATGAAATTGGTCCAGGGATAGTTGATTTATGGTTAACAAGTCATTGACAATGACATAGTCCCCACTTGTAATATGAGTATTAGTCTTGATGGGGCAGGTAAATGTGGTCATTAAGAAGTATCACTGGAGTGTATATGTTGAGATCTATGGGTACATAGGTCTATGTCGTTGTTCCCAATTTGAAACACATGAGGCATGTCTAAGTTATGGTTCTAAATCGGGAAAAAAGATCTGACCTCTAGCTGTATTGGCCAGCCAAGAAATACATATGCGCATAATAAATGAGGTACAAGATGTGACATCTTAAGGTCTAATATCCTATCAAAATTGATGGGTATAGAACTTGTGGCTACCGAGTTATGCATATACATGTATAATCAAAGTCAAAGGTCATCGAGATCACGTGACATTTTGAAAAAAAAAATTGTATCGCTAATTAATCCCTATATGCCAAAAATCAGACATCCAGCTCTATTTGCTTGCTCAGAATTAGATATGTGCATAATAAATGAGGTACATTATGTGGCATCATAAGGTCTCCCATCATACCAAATATGAAGGGTGTAGCACTTGTGGTTACTGAGTTATGGACAAATACCGTACTCGTCCGAGTATAAGCCCCCGGTTCGGCAACACTAAACGGCGGTAAAACTAGGGGAGGGGCTTATACTCGAGCAACCCCATGTTATCTGCCATGGACGCTTAATTTATGCTAATTTTATGCACGACTTTTTCCAACACCACTCGATCTTTCTATCGCTTTCAAAATAGACTTACACATCCAAAGAAATTGATTGTACAATCTCTAAATACAGAAGTGACATTTTGGTGAAATTTCAGCATCGAAAAAAAACCCAAACTTGAAACAAAGACATCATGTATGCTGCTGATCAACAGTAATGTGAACAGGCATGCATTGCCTACACAGAAAGGCAACTCAATATTCCAGTATCAAACTGTCTACATCTTGTGAAAACAACAACATAGCAGTGAAAATTGTAATACCGGTAGTCACCAGGAAAAGTCTTCACAAATGAAAGGATAATTGCTTCAAACAAAAGAAACTGCATGATTAGAGAATGAAAACATCGTGTCCGTAAATGAAAATAAACCATGCCACAATGCAATGGTGGACTTGAGTGAGACTATTCTATTTAGGTTACAGGGGTGAGCAGGGTCAAAGGATCAAGACAGTACTGGAAAAACATGTCATTTTCCTTACGATGCTGTCAAGGGAACTCCAGTTTCCCATTATTTTAACATCTTTTAATAGTTTCTTTATTATCTAAAAGTAATTTTACCAAGTTAAATGACTAAATATACTCTCCTAACCTTTCTGTATTTGAGTTACACTAGGGTAGGGGCTTATACACGGATGTAATGCATTTTCTAAAATCCTCTAAAATCAGTAGGGGGGCTTTATACACGAGCAGGGGCTTATACTCGGAGGAGTACCATATGTATATTTGAGGTCAAAGGTCATTGAGGTCATGTGACATTTTGTCAAAAAAATTGTATTGCTAATTATCCCAATATACCAAAATTCAGACCTCTAGCTCTATTGGCTCGCTCAAAAAATTAGATATGCACATAATTAATGAGGTACAATATGTGGTGTCATAAGGTGTTCCATCATACCATATATGAAGAGTGTAGCACTTGTGGTTACTGAGTTATGGACAAATATGTATATTTGAGGTCAAAGGTCACCGAGGTCACGTGGCATTTTGTCAAAATGTCTGAGATATCTGCGTGACCGGATGGACGAACTGATGGACGAACGGACGGACATGACCCAATCTATAAGCCCCCTGGACTTCATCTGTGGGGACTAAAAACTGTGTCACTGCATCCTTTTTGCAATATGAATATGATGAGAAACTAAATTTTTATTTTTCTTGGCCGTATACATGGGAATCTATGGAGAACTGCCTTATCCATGGGAGTCTATGGAGACCTGTCTTATACATGGAAGTCTATAGAGAACTGCCTTATACATGGGAGTCTATGGAGGTGTATACTAAAAAGTCCTCTAACACGGCCAAATTTGATCACATTGTGAAACAAATCGACGTGCATCTGTATGGGGTAGGGTACTATCCTTGTGCAAAGTTTGAAAGAAATTGACCAGGGCATGTCTGAGATATCGGACGGACGCACACACGCACGGACATGACCAAACCTGTAAGTCCCCCGGACGGTGTCTGTGGGGACTAAAAACAAGAAAAAATCGCAACAAAATGGCCGCCCGGCGGCCATATTGGATCATATTGTGAAATGAAGAGACCTACATATGTATGCTATGGTACTTTATCCTTGCATAAAGTTTCAAAAAACTTGGCTCAGGGGCAACACAGAAAAGGCTGCTGATGGACGGATGGACATACAGATGGACAGACGGACAGGACGGGTATGTCCCAGATATCCGTGGGGACTAAAAACAAGAAAAAATCGCAACAAAACGTTTACATTCAACAGTAATGCTGAGACATCCATTGTCATGACAGTTTTTAAAACTTGTTCAACAACATTTTGTTAAAATGACATTGTTTCGAAAAATAATCACAATCATACCAATCCTCAATCCAATAACACGAGGTCAGAATTCGTAGGACAATTATGAGTTGTAAACATAGACACAAAACAGCACAGAACAGACAGTAAATAGACGGTATGTAACACAAACAAAGTCAAATTCATGAAAGAAAGATATATGGACCTCTGGTCAAAAGACCAAGAAGTGATGTCAAGTGTTTCGAAAATAGTAAGCGCATCCTGCCCAACATGTTGCCCCCGCCATATATTAATCTGTAAGTCAGATAGGTAGTGGTCACTAACTAAGGCCCAATGTCACCGATGCCATCAGCGATCATTTGTCAAAGAGAGATATTGTATATCTACCAGCTTGCGATACCTGCCAAAAAAGCGTTTGAATGTAGAGACTCAGTCTTGCTCTGGTGTAACCTTGATTTAACAGTTTGTAAGAGAGATGGCCATGTCCCTCTACAAAATCACCATATGAAAATAATCGCAATCATACCAATCCATAATCCAATAACACTAGGTCAAAATTTGTAAGACAATAGTTGTAAACATAGACACAAAACAGCACAGAACAGACAGTAAATAGACGGTACAAACAAAGTCAAATTCATGAAAGAAAGATATATGGACCTCTGGCCAAAAGACCAAGAAGTGATGTCAGGTGTTTCGAAAATAGTAAGCGCATCCTGCCCCACATGTGGCACCCGCCATATATCAATCTGTAAGTCAGATAGGTAGTGGTCACTAACTGAGGCCCAATGTCACCGATGCCATCAGTGATCATTTGTCGAAGATCTTGCATATCGAATAAGCTGGGAAATGTATACCCCATTAAAGCTGGTGAAAGTGGAATATTACTGATGAGGTGTGGAAAATTGATTTCACTAAAGTTGAAATCATCTCTCTTGTCATATAGCCTAGTAGAAAGGTGACCATTAGAGTCAAATTAAAGTAAAATGTCCAGATATGAAGCAGAAGAGGCCATTTCTGTAGTTTCTTTAATCTCCAATTCTGGAGGATAAATCATAGCGAGATAGTCACTGAATTCAGAGTTATTCATTGAAATAACTTTGTCAATAACAGCAGTAGAAGTAGATCTCAAAATCTGTGAACTGGAACATTCTTGAACAAAACAGTGATGTTCTGAATCACAGAGAATTATGAGATGAAAAAGCAATGTTTTTTATTGGTTTACTAGGTTTTGGACTGGAAGCTGTCTTTCTATTGGTTGTTGGTTACTCCAAAGGCAAGGAGATGGCTATAATCTGCCTCATCATTGCTGTTGGATTCAGTGGTTTTGCAATATCAGGTACAAATCTCACATGTATTTTACCTGCTCTAAGTGTCAATCACCAATCGTTATATCCAATTATATTGTTTTCTATGATCCTCTACACCTATAGGGGTGGATATGGACCTCTACACTCACTTTAGGGTGGATATGGACCTCTACACTCACTATAGGGGTGGAAGTTTAGGCAAAAGATTAGCATCTTATCATTTCATGCTAAATGTATCAACATTATATTGTCTTCTTTGTACAAAGCATTATGAGGTAACTGTGATAAATAAGTCGGAGTTTGTTTTGACAGGAGTGTTATCTCAATATGGTCAGGAAAGTTGCCATGCAAGACAGTCTAAATTTGATGTTACATGGACTAAATGATAATTGATTTAATTTCATAAGACTGATTGCAAATAATACATCAATTAAATTAATACCAATCCTAAATGAAGTAATTATGCACAAATGAATGACAAGGAATTCAATTACCAACGAAGGTAAATTGTCACTAATTCAATGATTTCAATATAAGCAGTGAACTAAATAAGATTATGTATTTGCTGAAGTGTATACAAACATTCAACTCATTGTTGCTGAATGTTGATTTAACGCATGTTTGCATAATGATAATTAGCGCTATGCACTCTAACTTTTAAGATTCCTGAACTTCTTGGCTGAATCTCTAAATTTCTTCAGATTTCCTGAAGTCAGTCTGCACTTAAATAACTATGTAAATGATAAAGTTTCTTTGAGTGAAAGAGATTTATACACTTGAAATGCTTGTCCTGACATCGGCTAAGAGGTCACATTGATTAACACAGTCAGTTTTTCTTGGCAAAAAACCTCAAATATGATATGTTGAATATTCACCATTCATAACGTTAGTTTTGAAACACATAAATGCACCTTTATCCACTTTTCAGAATTTCATGTCATAAGTATGCCAAAAGTATGAAAAATTTCCATAGAAAATCAAGAGGACAATACCAATCATGTTAATATGATGTGAAATCAATTTTTTGAAAGACCACACAGCTAAATGGTCAGTGACTGAAATTTTGCAATCAACTTTTGGCAAGACCACAGAGCCAAGTGGTCTATTACTAAATTTTGCAATCAAATTTTTTGAAAAACCACACTTCTAACTGGTCAATGACTGAATGGAAACTTTTGCCAGGCAATGATTATCTATTATCACAAATAACTGTCATTGCAACTATAGAGGGCTCTATTTAATTTTAAATTTGAGGTCAGCTGTTGTGATAGTTGTTATATGTCATGAAAACATTCTATTTATTGTGAAGTGAAATACATGAGTCATAGAGAGAGGCTCCTGTATCTTCAGATTCTTATTGTTCAAATGCTATCTAAATATCATTATGTTTTTTAACAAGTTCTATATCTACATAGAGACATCAATGTATATTAAAACTGCTTGGCTACAGGTTTCAACGTTAACCATCTTGACATTGCACCAAGATATGCCAGTATACTAATGGGTTTATCAAATGCTGCCGGTACACTTTCTGGTATGCTTTGTCCAATAATGGTTGGAAGTTTAACACCAGATGAGGTAGGTTTTCACACCTTCATTGATTTCAGTACAATACCCTTTCACACAAATCCTGGTTTCAACTCTATAAACACAGTTTAAGTTGAAATCACGGTCAAATTGTTCTTTTGTAAAATTTCGCACAGAATCTTTAGTCACTGGACTTCAACTCATACCAGAAGCTGGCAATCAAGTTAGTCTGTGCCTGACAAATTCTCATTATCGCAGTTAAATGCCTGACATGTGACTGTATTAAATCTCTGCATCTATTTTTCAATCAATATTTGTCATGCCATTGATAAATTTCAAACAGATTTTAATTTAAAGATCAAATTTTGTTCAATTAAGATGATCTGTACTTAATTCAAATAGATCAATGGAATGCATGAGTAAAAGACCCTGGTTTGTCCACAGATTCACCGGGCACCACTGTGTATGCGTGATGGTTGTAATGATAAGGTTGCAAATGGGTCTGCATTTTGAAAATGAGGTGGGATTTCACAGAGAGCCCTGTATATACCGGTATATTTGCCTCATTAATTTATTTGGGCTGACAGCTATAGGTAACAATACTAAATTTGGCATGTAGTGCTCATATGCACGGTGGAAAGCAGAGTGTTTAATGCATAGGGACAGAGTCTTTGACATTTGTGGTCAATTATTGACAAAGCATCGAGCTACTCTAACATATAAGCAAGTGATGTAATCATTGTATATCAGAAAAGCTGCACATTATCAATGCTGACAAATCTACGCTGTTAAACAAACGCTCTGAGTTGGTTTCAAAATGTTGCAACCGAAACAAATATAAACCATATGCACGTTTATTACATAAATAACATAGAAGGGAATACTAACAGTAGTAACATGTGAAAATGGTGAGTCACAGATTGTAAGTGACCAATGTATTATCACATATGTGTGAGCAAATGTACATAATATGACACAATATAGCAGTGACACAGGTCCATTAGACATAATTTGTGATGATTTTTTCCTATTATTATCATAAAAAATAATTATGAATATTAATAAATTATTAATATGAATGTTACAGAATATTAAAACTTTTTTACACACAATGTCGTCTACTTTGTGTAAATGCCATCTGGAAACTCCATTGTTTTGATAATTATGATTATTAATAAATTATGATTATGATTAATAAAGTCATATTTTACACATTGTAATGTGCTTATGTGAACAACCCTCTGAAAACCCTCATAGCGTTTTACAATCTATGCCAAAATATACAAGTGACACCATTGCCCAGGTTCAGTCTACGGCGAGAGTTAGTACACAGTGTATATAACTCTCGCCGTAGACTGAACCTGGGCAATGGTAACTCTCGCCGTAGACTGAACCTGGGCAATGGTGTCACTTGTATATTTTGGCATAGATTGTGAAACTCTATGAGGGTTTTCAGAGGGTTGTTCACATAAGTACATTACAATGTGTAAAATATGACTTTATTAATCATAATCATAATTTATTAATAATCATAATTATCAAAACAATGGAGTTTCCAGATGGCATTTACACAAAGTAGACGACATTGTGTGTAAAAAAGTTTTAATATTCTGTAACATTCATATTAATAATTTATTAATATTCATAATTATTTTTTATGATAATTAATAATAGGAAAAAATCATCACAAATTATGCCTACTGGACCTGTGGCAGTGATACTATTGTTGCTACTTACTGAGCCACTGTCAAACTCAGTTTTATAATAAGGCCAGTGTGCATTTATGATGTAGTCTTTACCTAAGATTTGACCTTAATTCATTTTTGACAAATTCTTAACACACTCTGCATGTGTCCTCCCGATAGGTGCCACTCTTTTCATTTTACTTCATAATATTATTGAATTTGTGAAAATACACAACAGGGGCTGAATAGCAAGATATCACCCTTAACAAAAGGTGCAGCTGAGGACATCAGTGTTGTTATGGCAATGCCAAGGAGGAGATTGTGAAAGTGTTTTGGAAGCCATTCTAAATTTTTAACTTGGTAACACTTCACATACTTTAGTTATTGAGGAAGAAATCACAAACTCAAATCAAAGTATGTATCTGTAACACAGTATATATGTGATAAAATGAAATGCACTTTGAAGACACTGTCGATCATGATTAGCCTTTGTTGTCTACTCTGATGAGGGTATTGTATCTCACTTAAGTGAAAACTTTTTGTTAATTTCCGAACTCACAATACTATTGGACATATACTGTATAAGTTACCCATTTTGTAATGACGTGTTCAATCCAGGGAAATTATCAGAAAAACCATGCATGGCCCCTCTATCACATTGTTTTGATTCTATCCCCACAAACATGTACATGGTTCCATCATGCATATATTGGTTCTGTTATGCAAGTCTATGCCATGGGCATACAATATATCAGGTGTCCATGTTAACTTTGACAACACCAATGCTGGTTGTAATCCATTATTTGAATTAACAATTTAACGAAATCAAAGCCTGCATCCTGAGCATTTCCCTATCATTTGTGGAGGGACTGTAATCTGAACATTGGACTCAAATGTCAAAACTGTAGGCACCTTGAGGACATATGAGATTGTATTGTGGCAATAATTTACATTACATGTCTGTAAATGGTATGTTGTAACTATACCAACTCTAAGTGTGAACAGTTCAGGTTTGTAAGTGCAACTTGAATGGTTCTGAACACAAACATCGCATAAGCATATTAGCTCCCTGGAGGGTATCCACCATATACATTGGGTCAATTTCAAAAAAGACTCTTATAGAATTCTACAGAGCTCTATGGCTTATAGATATTCTATAGAAATCCATAGAATTTCTATGGAAGTATTAATTAAAAAAGCTGCATATAGTCCATGCAGATTAGAAGTACTGATAATCTTACTTAGCAATTCACATTTTAATTATTTGTGTCCATTTTCATTGCAGACTCCAAAAGAATGGTCACGGGTATATTTGATATCAGCGTTGATTCATTTTTCTGGTGTCATTTTCTACGGTTTGTTTGCTTCTGGAGAGAAACAGAAATGGGCTGATCCTCCATTGCAACCCGATGAATACTTGGATTGCAAGGATGACATTAAGACTGGTTATGGTACAATTGAACAACCCTATGACACTGCAAGTACTGCAATTACTTCAAATTCCATGGCACCACAAACTGATAAAGAAGATACCAACTCCATCAAATCTATCCCCAATGGCCAGGTAGAGTCTGCCTATAGAAATTAGACATTAATGGCTACTGTAGGAAGATTTTTCAGGAATGGATGAATTTAAGATTCTGGACTAATTTACATACTCTGTTTCTGCATGCGAATATTTTGAAGTTGCAATCGCCTGGCACCCAGGCAGAAATTACTTGATTGGCTAAAAATAGTGAAATAATTTTCTGTTGTTTTCCTGTTTTGTTTTTAAGTTGTAAAGTTGACATGATTTATGAATATAAACATGCATGAATATTTCACTTGAAACTCCAAAGACAGACAAAAGTGGAATTTAAAGGAAGAAAGAGTGGCTTGATGTTAGGTGTATAATGCAATTAAGGGAGAGTGGTAGATGAACACCCATGGCAGCATCAATACCTTGTTTTCAGAATTCCTTGATAAATAACTTATCCTTACTTCAAAGACCTAGCAATATAACTTGACAGAGATGTATGCTTTGATGACTGATCATTTTAGCATTCAATGAATAAAAATATTTGTATTAAAGGCAATATTAATCATTGAATGAATTATATTCACATTTACTGGTAGAAGATTAAATTTTTCTCAGTGTTCAATTTGAGACATTTCTTTGAGATATTGCAGACATTTACTAGGTTTACGATGTTTAATATGCAGGATAAATTGAATGGCATTGATTTGATGGATATTATCAATTTATGTATGGCAATACTTAGCAATCTTGACAGAATTTACCATGTTTATAGCAAATTAAATTTGACAGTGTGTTAAATGTTTTATGCAAATAGGTATTACTCTGTGAAATGGATGGCTGAGAGTATTGATTGCAATACTGTTTGGATTATAGAGTTACTATTCATTGAAGTGTATTTATTGCTGTTATATTTGTTTGCATTGTGAATGGAAAGAACTATAGTGCAATGGAATTCGGCGTGACAAAGTGTAAATTCAATGTGTACAAAAAAGGTTGAGACAAAAGTTCTAAACATGCAATACAATGAAAATTAACTAGATGACATGTCAAGATATTTCAATGATTATTGCTGTCTTGTCTTGTAATAATGTTAAATTTTGTACAAAGTTTGTGAAAAATTGCCATGGATGGCCTATCACCATTGTAAGTGGTAGTGTAAATGATGTGTAAAGAGACAGCCAGTTCTTACATGTAAAAACATATTATATTTGATTTTTCTTATTGATTTGCAAAGAAATATCATAACAGGTCAAAGTTCATTAAATGAAATAATATGATAAGTGACCAGCGTAAAGTAAGCATCAGTGTCAGGTGTCAGGGTTAAGGCTAAACGTCCTAAAATGGTTGTGAGTATGAAACTGCAGTTTCACCAGATTCCGATACGACTATTCCAGACTGTTTTCAATAGAATAATTGGTGAATCATACGTTCCCAGCAAGCCTTTAAAATACACTCCATGTTTAAGCCACTTCTAATATTTATCAAAACACTGTAGCCTTTGTCTTTCACAATGTTGGATAACTTCCAACATGAAATGTCTGTTTACAACAATTACAGCACAACATTCATAGCCATTAAGTTCAAATGCTATATTATGTTTTTTGTTGCTTCTCAAAGTCCAAATTGTGTGAAATATTCAGGTCCCAGTTTACATTTATGGAGTATAAAGTCTTTTGTGTCTCACGTATAATTAGCATTTTTATATGTAATTCTTATTGAATGGTGGTGATCTTAACACATTGCAGATTTCAACACGATTCTTATTGCATGAGTTACCATAACACTTAAATAACAAGACACAAGCACTGCAGGAAAATGATTTTAAAAATAATTCTTCAGTAGTATTCCATTGAAATAATTAAACATACATACAGACACGCAGACGCCACCGACTCACCATATAAGCTCTTTTTGGTATTTATATACATACCAAATATGAGCTAAAAATGATTTGCACACCAATGTTACAATTCAAAAGAAAATTATGAAAGTATGCACAGTAATAAGTTGGCAGTGAATTTCACCATTTATCTAATTATCAGGTCAGGTCACCCTGGAAATATTTGGATATGATACTAAAGCTTAGTGCTCAGAGTGCCATCACTTTCAGCATCTGATAAAAAGATGAGCAAAGCTAATTATGAGGATGAGGATGATGTCGATTTTACTCTTTTTTATAGGTCAGCTGTCTCTGCAAAATGTCAAAGGTCAATGCATCAAATTACAGTTATCGTCACGCATTGGGAGACAATAGTTCAGAATAGTATCATCAAACGATTTAGCAGTAGGGACATCATATGTACCGTACTGTATATCTGCAATTGATGTACTGTACATTGGTTACTGATGCCCTGTACATTGGTCATTAAAGGCACATGAGCTGCAACTCTGCGAAATTTGTCCAACCTCAAGGTACTCTACTGTCCTTCAATGCAATCTGCAAGTTGAACGTATAGTCATTAACTGTGCCTCAACAATGTTTGCTTGTGGCAGAATAGGCAAAAAATTGAACAGATTTTTGTTCATTTTAAATTTCCTGCCTTTTTCAAAATCTTGCCACATTATGTGAAAAACAGAAATTTTTTTAGTCAAAGTGGAGTGAATCCCTTTCAGTGGGTTGCACTATGTTGTATTTGTAAAGATTCAAATGTGTACTTGCACCATTTACGCTGTTTATCATGCAGTTGTATGGAGGTGGCCATATTTGGGTGCGGCACCCGTTTATTGTTTGTCTTACTAAAACCTCCCCATGCAGTCCCACTCAGTGGATAATCATTCTTGGGTAAACATCTCTGAGTAAGAACATTTCTATGAACTAATTTTAATATAAATATAAAATCATGAAAATAATGCCGAAAGTTGTTACTCGTGTGCCTTTAACGAACTATATGGTACATCGTCATTCAGATGATCTGTAAATTTGTCATTGATGAACTTGATAATGGTTATTGATGCTCTGTACATTAGTCATTGATGCTCTGTACATTGGTCATTGATGCTCTGTACATTAGTCATTGATGCTCTGTACATTGATCATTGATGCACTGTTCATTGGTCATTGATACTCTGTACATTTGGTCATTGATGCCGTGTACATTGATCACAGATGCTCTGTATATTTGGTCATTGATGCTGTGTACATTGATCATTGATGCACTGTTCATTGATCATTGATGCTCTGTACATTTGGTCATTGATGCTGTGTACATTGATGCACTGTTCATTGGTCATTGATGCTCTGTACGTTTGGTCATTGATGCTGTGTACATTGATCATTGATGCACTGTTCATTGGTCATTGATGCTCTGTACGCTTGGTCATTGATGCTGTGTACATTGATCATTGATGCACTGTTCATTGGTCATTGATGCACTGTTCATTGGTCATTGAATGCTCTGTACGTTTGGTCATTGATGCTGTGTACATTGATCATTGATGCACTGTTCATTGGTCGTTTATTGCTCTGTACATTTGGTCATTGATGCCGTGTACATTGATCATTGATGCACTGTTCATTGGTCATTGATGCTCTGTACATTTGGTCATTGATGCTGTGATACATTGATCACTGATGCTCTGTACATTGGTTTATCATGAATTCTAGAATTAATAATGAATCAAATGTTTAGTTCAGTATATTATTTGTAAACCATACATGTGGACTTCACCTATAATATACCGGTACAATTAGTATAAACAAATATGCTGAAATTCTTACTGAAAGGAATGCTTATGGATAAATAAATTTCAGCAAATATAATGCACAGTTATCTTAAAATGGTTTGCTTAAGTCTGGTTTAGTTTCAATCACAGTTCTAAAATCTTCACTGTTAATTATTCTGGACCATGGGGATTCATGTTCATTACTTTACAATCACACATGTCCCAGCTTTTATTACATCTGTAGCCATTTCATTTTGTAGATAAACCATCCCTTAACTTGTGTATTCATGTTCCATGGCCCACAGAATTCACCTTTTCAGGCTTGTAGATTTTAAACCCACAATTATATTACATACCGATCAGTTTTGCACTCTGAAAAAACAGTGAAACGGCGTTCCATAAATATCAGTATTTTTACAACAAAAGTATTCCTGCCAGATCCAGATAAAAAACCAGATAATCATTTTTTCCCATTCTAAACTTTTGATGTAAATTAATTGACTATGTATATGGAGACATTTGCCTAAATTTTCTGTGATACATAGATGCAAACATTTCTTGATTAAATCAACAAGGACTGTATCAGTCAACAAGAAATTTAAATGATCAGCATCACATTGACATATTGTGATAAAACTTTGAAACATTGATAAATTGACTGGTCTCACAATTGATGTCATTAATAAACTAAAATTTAACTATAGCCTTGCAAGTTTCTGGTTGCTGAAATGAATTTTCAATATATATTTTCAGCTGAAGTATTGACAGCCAGAGACTGTGTAAATTAGTATACATATACAAATAGACAGGCATGCTTTAACTTCTAAATTACTTTATTCAGTAACCTGTTCATGATTAATTTGTAGTCTCTTTTTCTGTATTAATTACATTCTAATGAGCCTAAGTTTCAAATTTCAGGTGAAGATGACAGTTTTATAATATGAATGCTTTCTCTTCTCAAAAACTGCTGATTTTGTGTTTTTGTAGATAATGCCAAAGACAAAGAATGGGTGTTTATCAATGGCTGTTTGATTGGAAGTGTTTTGTGTGATTTGATTGTAGTCCCAGTACATATCTTGTAGCTCTAGATCCATTTCAACATTCCAGATAGAAATATCTATTTTACATAACAATAGGTGATACCTCAAAAGCTGAAATATTCTATC
>LD351703.1:10863-22097 GCA_001465055.1 Ptychodera flava | reverse complement strand
AAAGCCATGGAGGCAGTTGTATCAGCTCCTATACAACTCTCAATAAACTCAATGTACAATATGATTATTTACAACAAGATTGTGTCAGAGAACACATCCATTTAACGCTGCACCTTTAATCATGGTTAGGTCAGAGATGATGGAGCACCAACTTCCTATCTGCTGAAACACAGAAACACCTGACATTTTCATACAGATATTTTCAAACAAATAACAGCTATCTGGCAGAAGAAACGTGGTATTTTAATGCAGACTGGCCGGTCAAAAATCAGATTTGTTCCTGGTAATCATCTAGACTACTTCAAGTCCTTTGGGTTGGATCATATCTTTATTAACATCTGCTGTGTGTTCACAAAACAAACCGATGATGCATAACTTAGATGATTCACAATTATCAAATCATTAGTGGACTTGCCTTCCCGTCATACCAATAAATGTTTGACAAGTAGGAGAAAATATTTTGCTGGAGGCGAAAACCGAAACCAGAATATAGACAATCTCAAACAAATTTAAGAGAAAAGAAAAGGAGAACATAAAATTGCTTCACTGTATTCATTTTACCAAATGTTCAGGACCGGGAAACAGTTTTTTTTTTCCTTCGTCATATAGGTATAGTGTGTCATTAATTTATTCAACAGATTACAGCAGCAGGATGTTTGCAGTAAACTTTCATTAAGTTTCATGATCACTGTGTTTCTTCATAAAACATTCAATGTAATATTTATGAGGGACACACTGGAAGCTGAGCCATCTGTACAACTTCAAGTTGACCAAGAGATAGACTTACACAATCTATTGCTTTGAAAAATAATTTAGTTGCATGGTTTTCTTTTGTTAAGAATACATTAATTTACCACGTACTGATTCTCAGCTGTGTTCTGTGTGATAGTCACATGGTCATTGTCACTTATTGTTCATAAATGCTTCAATGCACTGTGGCTGTGATTGAAGAGATGTTGTTACACGCCATATTGGAGAACAATTATGAGTAGCACTATTTTGATGAAGCAATAGTTAGATGACATTACCTGTGAATAATTACACAGAATACACACATGCACGTATCACCACAATGTACATATGTGTTAATGAAAAGTTGTGTTTCGAGTTCAACCTGAATCTCTCAGACACATAATGTCAACATATAGAAGTACATTGATGATGTCATTCATTCCTGGCTTTCTATTTGAAGTTTGGTAAACCTACTCAGGCTTTCTGTTTGAAGTTAGGTAATCTCACTGGCTTTCTATTTGAAGTTTGGAAAACCTACTGACGGAAGAATAACACTTGCAACTTCTCTAATCAGTGTCAAACATTTCAGTAACTATGGCCACCAAATTTTACATTAGAATCTATTCCATCTTAATCAATTGCAGTTGTTTTCACGTGTTGATTTATTGCTTTATTGAAGCAGAATATTGGATTGTAACTTTGCTTGATACAACTTGGTTTTCTATCCCTGTACATCTACATGGATTGATATCTGCAGTTTATCCACAGTCCATCTACACGGATTGATATCTGCAGTTTATCCACAGTCCATCTCTTCACAATGATGAAACATGAGGAGTGCAATTATATAGTGCTGACACACTAAACCAGACAGAAATATTCAACATGTTGCTTTGTAAGGAACTACCATATTTCAAGATTGTACCTGAAGTTTTCTCTTTAAAACAGGACATAATGTCTTGTCAATCCGTCTAGAAATTGTGATCTACTCTGCTTAGAAATTATTTGAAAGCATTTCTGTTTGGATTGTAACTGAGGTGACTTTGCTCTAAGTACATTGTGAAGTGAGTTACAGACAAGTCATTTGTTGTATTATGTGTGATTGTTTCACTGTACCATATAATGTTAACTACTTTAATGTATGTTACTGTTTCAATGATAATGTGAAGTGAATTGTTTATCTTAAAGTAGTCCCCTTCATTGTTTATGAACCACACTATGACTAGCAATAAAATGTGATTATGTCTGCAAGCATATAGTTGAGTCTGCTCTATTGGCTTAGTGAGTGTATGAGAGTCATCGAACATAATGGATCTTTTCGGTTGTTGCAGTTTGTGTTCATAATGAGTCTTTTTATGGTGAGGAAGCTGATAAAGTAAATGGTATTAGGTTACCAGGGTTACTACATGTAATTCTTACTGGGGTGCTATTTCAGTATACAATGTAATTGTAATGGGAAGTAGAGGTATACTTTATGGCTATCACAGCACGATTTCTGATTTCATTACAAATTGAACAAATCTGACTAACATCATGCCCACAAACCATACCAAATTTCAAAGCAATAAAACAGGCACACCATCTAATCTGCAGCATTGCCAACACTGTCAGATGGAACTATCGTCCAGTGGTAATATCAGTCAATCACACAGCAGCTCTGCAAAAGTTTAAACATTGTCTTGAAGGAGGTCAACGTAGTCAAAAGAACACAACTAGATCTGCACAAACAATGTTTGCAAATGATGCGTTGTGTACATGTGTGGATGTGTGATGTTCTTTGGACTAAGCATTACCTTTTCTAAATGATGTTTCAATTTTGCAGAGTTGATTTATTTTTTGTCAACTGATATTGGACAATAGTTACACCTGACAGTGTTGGCAACTCCTCAATTTAGACAATGTGCCTGGTTCCTGCATTGCCAACAATTCAACGCATACCACTGATGATGCTTGACTATGATATTCATAAAAGTTTTACAAAATTGACAATTCTACCCTGGGTTGGTTCTGCTGGTGGATAGAATAGTCCCCGAGGCTGTCTTCTACAAGGTAAAGTGATGTATTCATTGTTCTGATAAAGTTTGTTTGCGATGTGTGATAGTGAGTCTGTGAGTGCGAGTGCTTCTGAACTCTACAGTGTGTGGAGAGGTCGCAGTCAGAAAAATTGTAACAACTTACAGTGCGTTTCACCTAGGTACCACAACTCAGCGTATGAGACGGACACAATCCACGTACAAAGCAAACGATTAGCTTGGGTATTACGACACATTTGAAAGTCACCGACTCATTATGCCATGGGGCAGCCGCTCTGTCTAGACTGAGAGATACACTTTATCTACAATGTGTGGCTTTTTAGTTAGTTTCTGTTGAGAATACCTTAACTTCTTGATTTCTGTTGAGAATACCTTAACCTCTTGAACTCTCAGCTGAAATTGTAAAAAAAAACCCAGTTACATTGCAGATCAAGTCTAGCCAACTGTTTATCTCTCAGTCCAGACAGCAGCTGCCCCATGATGGTTTACTGTAATTAATCTATGAGTCAGTGGCTTTCAAATGTGTCGTGATACCCAAGCTAATCGTGTGTTTTGTACATGAAATTTGTTCGTCTCATACGCTAGGTTGCGGTACCTAGGTAAAACGCACTGTAGCTCGGTTATTGAACCACTCTGTTTTATGGGTGGGGATTTGGCCGAACACTAATTTTGGACATGGTTGTCCACTGAGACTACCACGTACAAAGGTCAGTTTGAAGTCCTGTCTGCTCATACATGTTGGTTAACTTAATAATGTATGCTACACAGTACACTCAGTGTGACATTTTTCGGACAGGGTAGTAAGTTTTGCCCAAAGTCGTTTCGTAAATGACCAGCAATACGAAATCTTATTACCATACCTTTCGAAACTTTATTGTGGTTATCCTCAAACTCAGTTGACACGACGGGAGTGGTATTTCGGGGTCAAAGTTGCCAAAGTTTTGACCCCATGTCGATGGCGTAGTAATCGGACTGCAATCCCAGAAATCGGACGTCGTGTTTGGAATGTGATTAGGAGCTAAGTATTGATAATTTGAAACTTCAAACCACCGATTTTTAATTTCGATGTTTAGAAAACTGTATATAAGAA
This sequence comes from Ptychodera flava, assembly GCA_001465055.1. Classification (NCBI taxonomy): domain Eukaryota; kingdom Metazoa; phylum Hemichordata; class Enteropneusta; family Ptychoderidae; genus Ptychodera; species Ptychodera flava. The sequence continues at coordinate 18,242 of LD351703.1, read as the reverse complement.
TATTTCATGATAATTAGTTATGTTTAATCCATGGACGACTCAACTATATTTCGACGTGTACAGCGCTTAGATATCGGACACGGGCTGTCTCCGAGTGTGTTGCTTTCGGCACCTTGTATCGTACGGTGTGGCTAACTTCGCTAAGTTTGTTCAGTGAGTATTACTTATAATTGTTTCCATTGCATATTTTGTTTGTATTAAAATCGCACAGGCATTATTTAATAAAAATGGCGAGTATATTTCATCGTATGGAATTATTTACCTGTCAAGTTTTTATGTGGTAAGTCACTTACTACATTTACACATGCTAAATATTGTCTGTCCGAAAACTTCTACACTTCTTACGTTCATTAAATGTACTTTTTTTTCTTGAAACAACTGCGCAGTTTTCGTTGAAACTACATGCAATCGTAGCGAACAATGGAAAGAATATTTTCAAAATCATTATTCTCCTCCACATTCGAAATTCAATGCTAAATCAGGACTTTAGTCAAAATTTCAGTTACTTTGACCTGACGGCAGTATGTTGACAGTATCATTGACGCGGTATCAGACGACAATTTGTGACCGCCGCTCGTAGCGAACTCGATAGCTTCTACAAAAAAAACTATCGAAAACGGGACAACAGTATCACCTGACTTAATATGTCACACGACCTGTAAAACGCTATCGATACGGAGCGAAGTGAGTGTAACTAACAGCATGTCACTAAATGTCCGAAAACTGAGGTCGTCCGAAAACTGTCACACTGAGTGTACTGGAGATTTCATTTAATTCATTATGATTTGTATCTGAGGAGATTCCTCTGTGAAGTCTACCATGTCACCCATGTGTAGACAAAGTCCAAGACTAGTTGTAAAAATTCTGAAAATGTACTGTCAAGCACACCATTCTTGTCAATTCTCATTTAAAATGATTTGGAAAATTATGCATGATTGAGAAAGAAGATAGTATTTTTGTAAAATTTTCCACTGACTGATTGTGTCTTCAGCCATACAGAATAATGTGATGAAAAGTAGGGAGACTAGTTGCACTTATTTTATGAAACAAAAGGATATTGATTTATTCCAATGACAAAAGAAATTTGCATTCTAAGTTTTCTCAGAGAATAGCTCGACCCCTTCAGTTTGTCATAATTGCTCCCAAAATGTATTTGTAGTACCTACAGAATGTGACTTTTATGGTTGTTTAATGATTTGGAAATTTTCACTGAAATATCTAGACGAACTTTCACTAGATATTATTTCACAATTATTCTGAAGCTGCAAATATTTATTATTGCTTATATGCTGAACTGAAATGGTTATAAGAAAAGTAACCGTCAATGATACAAATTATTATTATTATTATTATTATTAGACTTTATTTAAACTCGATAGACTGTTGAGCCGAAGGCTCTTCTCACACAGTGTCGAGATGCAAGAAATATACAATATGTACATTAAAAAAAAAATATAAAAAAACAGAACAGAGAAAAACAAAACATTAAGACATCAAGAAACAGACGACAAAATATAAAAAAAACTCCAAAAATGGCTCAAAAATTACATTTTGCCCAAAAGATGAGACTTACATTTCGTTTTAAAAGAGTGAAGAGTAGAGCAAAATTTGACATCTGCTGGTAAACTATTCCATATTTTGACACCGCTATACGTAAAACTCCTCTTAAAAATTTGAGTTCTGTGTCTTGGAATATATAATTCATTTCTGTCTACAGATCTTGTACTACGACTGTGGACGTTCTGGACACTTCTAAAAACATTCAAATAATTAGGAGCCAAATTATTTTGGACTTTGTACATCAAGACTGATTCATTAAAAACAATCCTTTCTCTAAATGGTAACCAGTTTAAAACGTCGAATAAATTACGACTAGGAGTGCTAAAATCTGAGTCTAAAAGTACTCTGGCTACAGCTTTCTGTAGTCTTTCAACACGAAGTAAAAGTTTGTTGGAACAATGACCCCATATGTTAGAACAATAGTCAAAATGGGTAAAATAAAACAATTGTAAAATATCATCTTAGCTCTCTGAGTTAAAAAGGGACGAATACGTTTTAGATGCAGCAATTTAAAGGCTACCTTACTACAAACTGAATTTACTTGCTTTTCCCAATTTAGGGTGTCGTCAATGGTTACACCCAACAATTTTTCATGGGTTACACAAGCGAGCTGATCATTGCCACACATAACATTGATGTGATTTTTCGTTCTGGCTTTTTTCTGCGTTGTACCAATGACAATAACCTTAGTTTTCTGTGAATTAACACACATGCTATTTTGATCGCACCAGCGTGTGATCAGATTCATATCTCTGCTCAGCTTGGTTTCAATCAAAGAGAATTGTGGGTAATTTGTGCTGTGCTTGTATTACTGCTGAACTTGAGACATATTGTAACATATTGCTGCTGACCAATGCATTGCTGGGGACACAGGCTGCTGGGCATCATTTTACAAGTGGTATAGCCACAAACTGATGACGTCAAAATCGCCGTACACAAAACACAGTATTTGCGGCACTGACTAACTAATAAGATTAAAATAATATAAATTTGCACTTTCTTCAAATCACTGTCACAATTTCCGACTGCTTAGATTTTGTATAGGGTGAAGTACAGTGGGGGCCAGGAATTGGGGTTAGCTGACCAAATTGTCGGAACAGAGCGAGCGAAGGGAACGGAGTTCCGTCAATTTGGTCAGCTAACCCCAATTCCTGGCTCCCACTGTGCTTCACCCGACACAAAATCAAGCAAATGAAGACAATCACAGACTTTTTAGGGTTAGGGTTAGTTAGTTCATGTGATTGCGGCAATAATTCCGTCTCATTCCAGAATATGTCCTCTCTCACATTTTATTCATCAAATTTCTTATCATGTACAAACTGATCCCAACAGCAATGGCCATATTGACCCCTTTTCAATAACGCACTTGCTGAAGACGGCATCATCTTATGTAACAGAAACCAGCGTACATTGAAATGCATATAGCAATCGATATGACGGCCCAAAAAAACCTTTCTCTGATTTCATATGCATACTTTTCCGACAGACTAAAATTCACACCTGTATTGTTTCACCATACACTATAAAAAAAGCCGGCATAGGCTGCACACTGTCTCTTTCTGGCTGCTTTGCTGCTATCTCAGAAGTATAACACGACGAACCTGATAACTTTCACTATATTTTCACTATATTTTCAACGCCATACAATATATGTTAGTCAAACAGTAATAATATTCGTCACCATGATTTTGTTTTATTCTCATTAATTCACTCCTGGCACTGTAATGTTTCATGCATTCCTATCTTTTCTCTTTTGGATACACAATGGCACAACGTGCAGTGTTGGGAGCAATTGGTTGTTCTTTTCCGTTAACTCTTCGTGATTTATTTCTTCAAATCACGCCGGATAAACAAACTGCTGTAGAATGGTGTCAAAAGAATGGCCTTTTACACAAGAGGCGCAACTGTCAGTGCAGCAGAGATATGACGTTGCGTCGCTGGAGTGGCCAGGATACATACCATTTGGTGCTGTCCCGACCGCTCTTGCAGCGCGGCTATTTCAGTCTGCACTGACAGTTGGTTTCATTTATGCCATTTACCTTTTGTCACCATTCTACAGTTGATGTATTTTTGGTGTTTTAAGTTTTCAGTTACTGATACTTCTTTTCAGTTGTCTATCTCTTCAAAATCTGTTGTTGATTGGTTTAATTTCTGTCGTGAGATTTGTTTCCTTTATCTTCGCGATCATGCCTCCGAACAGGTTGGTGGCCCCGGCTGTATTGTGGAAATTGATGAATCTAAGTTTGGAAAGTCCAAATACAGTCGGGGTCGACACCGTGACGGACACTGGGTCTTCGGAGGCATCGATCGCGATTCTTCAGCTTGCTTTCTCATTTCTGTTGACCGGCGTGATACGAATACCTTAATTCCTTTGATTTATCAATTTGTTTGTCCAGGTTCTACTATTATTTCTGATGAATGGAGGGCTTATTCTTCATTGTCCAGGTCTCCTCAGTTCTCTCATTTGACCGTTAATTATTCTCTTCATTTTGTGGATCCTCCAACCTTCGCCCACACCAACACCTTGGAAGGCATGTGGATGCACGCCAAGCGAAGGGTAGGGTACACATCTTCAGATTTATTTCCAACTTATCTTTATGAGTTTATGTGGCGGAAGCGTTTCGGCGATAAAGCTGACTCGTGGATGTCACTTGTTCAACATATTTCAGTTCTTATCCTTTGAGTTAACAGCCCCTTCATCAACCCAACACTGCACTTTAAACAGATAGCGTATTGTGCCAAAGTTTTCAGATGGTGTCAAAACTAATGTCATGACAAAGTCTACAGTTCAGGAGGCCACTACCGTCGATGTGTGACACTGGAAATGCACAAACCAGACGAAGAAATGAGTTCATACTACTAACAATATGGACGCTAACATCATGATACTGGTAGCGGATTTTGTCTACTTCTGTACTTCTTGCACTTCGTCATGGTAGAAAACCGAAGTAAAAAGCCCCTGATAGTGACTGTATTGACTGTGCATTGTGACATTGACAGATAATTTTTTTTTCGCTTCTGTATTGGATTGACTTCGTCATTTGGTGGAATTTTAGAATGTAATTGTTGTAGTATGTTCCACGAATTGTTCTTCACGTTTCCATCCACAATAGGAATGAAATATTGCATTTCACATATGCTAAGTGATGAACATCTTTTATATAAAGTGTATTATGTCAAAAATGGAACATATATCTTTTATATTGTAAAAAAGGCAGCAAACAATTCAACAATAAATATCAAACACAAATGTAACAATAAATAATTAAAAGTATCCTAAAGAAGCTATAGTTTTTCAGTAACTGTGTGAATACACCAAATAATATGGAAAAAAAATCACAAAATTATGTACGAAAATACAATTAAAAATCAAGACAAACAATAAAGCAATGAATACACTACCATGAATTCAATAAAAGAAAGAAAATACGTATTAAATGAATTTAAATTCATTAAATGTGAACATCATAAATTAACCAGTTCCTGTACACCATTATCATACTAATGTTTATATTAAAGATTGCATCCCCTTCCTGCAACTTATTCGCGTAGAGTACAGGTTATAGGTAGTACTTCACATGCTTAAGGTCCTGGGTTCGAGTCCCGGCAGTGGCAAAAGGTGTTAAAAAAAAATACTAAGTTTATAATTAATGCTTTCTCTCTGTCGCTAATCAACTGTTTCTTCCACATAGGTATCAAGATGGCTGAAGAAGACATAGATAGAGTTGAGATAGTAGTAGAATTAGAGAGAGCATAGACAGCACATAGTGAAAATTTGGACCCTTCTTTTCAATCATTTCCCCCTAAGCTTCCAAGCCCCCATTCCTACCCCCAAAATAATTTAAAGCGCAGTGGTCGTCGCGCTGCGCGTGCGTGATTTTTTGTTGATAAACATGAATTTTTGTAAACATAAGTCTTCTCAACTTCAATCTGAGTGAGATGGGAGCGGTCCCCCTACTCTGTTAACACCTTTGTAAGACTCAACATCATGCAATAGTAAAATATTAAGATTGGAAACGAACTTCAGTGGTGTATTTCTATTTATAAACTCATGTAAGGCTACGAAAATTGAGATACTACACTTATGTTGCTGAGTTTACTGCATGCAGTCACAGTGAACAAATGGGTTTGATCGCGCTCGGTCACGCTGATTGTACACAATGCTATACATCACTAAAATGATCAACATTGTATATATATGTAGACTAGCAACAAGCACAACGCCTAACACAACCAGATATGAACTAAAAATGCTCACGTGTTTAATTATATGTTACAGTTATGTGTAAATTTGAACCTTTGCCACATGTTTGCCACTTCATTTAAAGTGTTATGATCAACATAATGAATAATATTCACCACTAAATCAAAGTATATATCCCCAATCAGGAAAGTTCATTAAAATATGCAAATTAGGAATTGACTGAAATGTTCTCATTAAAATGCAAATTAGGAATTGGCTGAAGTAAAAATGTTAAACGACTTTCAATAATGTCGTATCATAGTAACTTTAATGTACAAAGCAGTTCGTCAACTTTGGTCTAGTCAAGACAGATAAATATCCTTAATTAGGGAAAATCATTAAATTTGCAAATATGGAATCGATAGTATCTTTAATGTACATAGCAAGTTTTGTCAAATTTGGATCAGTCAATACAGATAAATATCCCTAATTAGGAAAGTTCATTATATATGCAAATTAGGAATTGGCTGAAGTAAAAAAGTTTCATGACTTTTACAGTCAGTGCCATTAGTCTTCAGTGGGGCAAGTTGGTAATTACCTACCAATTTAGCTTGGGATATTGCAATATACCAAGGGAACTTCCTGAGCCAAACTCTGTTTTCCTATCTGGAGCGGCAAGACGAGATATAAACAAACACAGCGGGTAATGAGATTTTACAGCCAGCAATAGTAATCTGATAACTGGGATGAACCATTTTTATGTAGGTTCGTTATGAGTAAAAGGGGACTGGATTGGGGAATGAAAACTACAAGGAATAAAACACGATCTTAAGAGATCATATCGTGCCTTTCTTCTTTTTGATAAATATTACACATAACTAGGTTTGAAAAAGCTGTATGAAGTAACATAATTAAAGAACATGGTATTTTGTGAAAAGTTTGAGATCACCCATGTCTTTCAAAAGCCGGTCTTTACTGTGTGGTTCACAGGAGTCTAATTCAAAAGCACTCAGCAACTCATAAAAGTCCACTTTACAGTCTGCCTAGACAAGATGACAAAATTGTACAAAACTACATGAAGTTGACACTATGATAAATATCGCTCAGAGAATAAATGCACCACAGACGGCACTTCAGCATGTCATAGCCCATCTCATTCTCAGTACCATTGCCCAAAACATCCTGGAAGGCCACAATCAAAAAGTTTGACATGACCTACACAACTAGTTGCTTAATTTTTTGTTGGTGAAGCCACACATACAAAATCACTACCAAAGTTCCTTCTGGCCAGCTAAATTACTGAAACATAAAGCGGACAGTGGAGTACATTATGGTTCATCCTGGTATCAGATCACCATTGGTGGCTGTAAAATTTGTTACCCGCTGTGTTTGTTTAGATCTCATCTTGCTGCTCCAGATAGGAAAACAGAGTTTGGCTTAGGAAGTTCCCTTGGTATATTGCAATATCCCTAGCTAAATTGGTAGGTAATTACCAACTTGCCCCACCGAAGAATAATGGCACTTAGCTGTAATAATGTTGTTTTATAGTATCTTCAATATATGTTGCAAGATTCATCAACTTCGGTCGAATCAATTCAGATATATATCCCTAATTAGTGAAGTTCATTAAATATGG
>LD351697.1:0-22531 GCA_001465055.1 Ptychodera flava | reverse complement strand
ATACAGACACACAGACATACAGACATACATACATACAGACATTTCCCTAGCCTATAAGAATAGCTTCCATTGCCATATATACATATGGCTATGGGAGCTAATAAAACGACTTTTAATGAAGGGCATGCACTTTCTAAGAAGTAAAACTTGACAGACGTCTAAGGGACATTCCACTCCACTGTTTATTCTTGTGTGTCTATAAAAACAGATTGGCATCAGTACGTCTTATTATGGTTAGCCAGAGTGTTGTTCTAATTAACTTTGGTCTCTACTATCAAAACGACAAGTAATTTAGCACTCCCTTGTGTGGTCTGTCCAGACACTAAAATGAGTCGGTTCTTTTTATCTACAATGTTATCTACAAAAACTTGTATGTTACGTACAATAAAGTAAACGTAATGTATATGAGACTGTTCATCCATCCTGTTCTTTGCTGTATTGTGCTACATAGATATTTCTTGTTCAGTGCAGAGTCTTGCACATGTGTTTGTAACGGTATTTTTAAATTTTAAGAGTTGAATGATTGTGTATAAATCACAATATTTTACAAAGTTTCCCTCTTGACTTAAGCACATGCTCTTTGAAATTCTAAGTGTCAAGATCAACTCATTCTGTAAAAACAATCCAGTTTGACCACCAGAGGACAGAAATATTTTCCGCACATTTCTCTGATCTATGATAATGCGTGCTATTATTTTGTCCAAACTGTGGTTATTAGGTTAAAGGGATAGTAGCTGTAACTCCTGAGAATATTTTCACTAACTGTGTTCTGGAAAACAGTAAATTTCTTTATTATCCAAAAGTTTGTTGAAAGACAGAGTATTAGCTTCAAATGCCAAGACAGTTTATTGTGTACACTGTGCATTTTGACTGTTGACAAATAAATTTTAGTCTGGCTTAGAGTGCACTGTCAGCAATAACACCACACAGTAAACACGTATAGGCTCTGCTGACAGATTCAACACAAGTCATTTTGTCATGATTTCGGAAGTAGAGAAAAAAGCTGTATTTTACTTTATAAACAAGAAAATGACAAATGCTTCACTAGTTACAGCTAGTGGAGCTATCCCTTTTACAAGAAAAAAATTGATGAAACTATATTGCTCTTTTGTAAAGATGGAAGTTTTAAGGCCAGTGTAGGTGTGAGAGAGAGTGATTTTGGTCATTTGATGGAAATCGGTGAATAACGGTAATGATTTAAATCTTACAGGTGTCCACCAATCTTAGACATTGTTTTGAAGATACTGACATCATACCTAGCAGCATCCAGGGCATACCTGACAACACATCTACAGGCATCAGCTGTCAGCTTCACCAAGAAATCGGAAATCATCGGTGCTAATAGCATGATGACGGAATTTGAAAGGGAAGAACTCAAAAATGCTTTGATTTCAACTCAAGACAGTGCTGCCATTCAAATATTATTGGAAATATGTCTACCATTTGAAGAGGATAAGGTCAGTTTTTGTATCATTCCTCAACGGATTATCAATATGGAAAAATCTTTGTCTGTGTGAAAACATTAGATTTGATTTGTATCTCATCACTTCTTTACTTTTCATAGAGTGTGTGGTCAAAAATCTATAAATATGAATCTTATCTGCTATGAGAGATTGTAACATTGCTCCAGGAAGTATTAACGTGAGATTGGAAACGTTTTGATGAGTCCCCTTTCTGGAACTCACATATGGCTCTTGTAGTGGCCATATATACAGTCTTCTTGTATGAAACTATAAATGCAAACTTGACTAGGTGCAAGGTCTCAAAGCCAGAATACATGTGGGCATTGATTTGGATGCAACATTGGATCATATATGCTGTGCCTTTGTAAGAAGCAGATTGATTAGAAAATGTACATTTTAATTTTTTCTTCTCCCCTGAAGATTGAAATAAACTGCATTACTTGTAAACCATCTGTTTTTGAAAATGGAACCCTGTGTGCATTTTTCAGAACAATTTTACATTTTTGTATTGCTCTTAGTTTGTGAATTAATTTACAAATACAGTAGTTGATAGACAATTCAGGTTTTGTTTGATAGATGGCTTAATCTTCATAATGTCAGTCTTTCACTGTGCAGTTGTTCCCAAATGAATGATCAGTAATCTGAATTTACAAAAAAATAGCAAGAATTTGTCCGGATTTTAACTCAGCACAATTTGAATACCAGCAAGTTGTTGACATTAATGTTGTACTCCACATTGATAAAATTTGATCTGTTCTTTTCTCTTCAAGGCAAGAGAGGGTAATTCCAGCGTTCTTCGTGAAATTCAATGTCAAGTGTGTTCACTGCTTCATCAGATGTTCATAGCTGACCCAAATATTGCTAAATTAGTTCACTTCCAGGTAAGTTTGATTTCATGACATATTGAAATCAAATCCTGTCAGCAATAAAAATTTGCACATTGAACAGATACTCTCTTCTGTAGACTGTAAAGGTGAAAATTAGCATGTGTAGTATGAACATCTCTGAATTTTACATTTGTTTGTCAGTAAGCCTTCTATACCGGTAGTTTAAAGAGGCACTCCCACTTGGTAACATTTTTAAAATACATTTTTTTAATGCCAACGGTCAATATTTGATGTGGCGACAGCGCGCGGATCGCGAGATATCGATAAAAACATATCCTCAAAAAAGCTTCCGAACATCGAACGTTCGGCACTGGGGTCATTGTCAACTAAGCTATGGAGTACGAGTCTACGCTGAGGCTGCTGTACGCCACAGTACCACTCGCGTCAGTGATCGGTCATGTCCGGTGGGAGAAAGCTGAGTCTTACTGACTTGGCGAATAAACGAAAAACAATTTTTGCGGATTCCACCAGACTAGCACAGTTATGTGCGGTTGATACATAGCGGCCGCCGCGTGCTATGCATAGACGCATACCACGTGGCGAACCACACGTAACCATGTGGCAGACGACAAAATGTAGTCATCAGAGGTGGCTAATATTTTATGCGTAAAAACTGATATTTATGTGGTATTGGTTAAAAATATAATACAGCTGATTGTTAATAATGAAAACAAAAACTAAGGAGAAGTTTTAAAAAAACTTACCTGAGGTAAAGGCATAATGCTGTCTATAAAGTCTTCGCAGTGGGGGGTAAATAAATTGCGTCGTTTGAACTTATTATGGACTCCCTAGAATATCGTCAATCAGCACAACAACAAACCTTCGGGGGATTTTAGGTCATAATCACAAACGATCGTAAAATTTCGGGTTGTGAAAATATGCTCGGGAAATGACTCTTTTTTCTCGATATCTCGCGATCCGCGCACAGTCGCCACGTCAAATATCGACCGTTTGCATTAAAAACATGTGTTTTAAAAATGTTACCAAGTGGGAGTGCCACTTTAAAATTTCTGAATTCTTTCTTACAATTTAGGAATGTCAGGAATTTCAGTTCTATGCCAACAAAAATGATACGTGAATTTTTTTGAGTCAAAGAGAACTCTCTTAAATGAGCAGTTTGTCAACTTTAGCTTAAAAGGCACACTGGTTGTGATTATTTCAGTGTTTGACATTGCTTTATGTTCTGAACATTTGAAGTACATTTTTGATGTCACATTTCAGGGACACAGTCAGTTATATCTGCTTGTGTTCTTTCATTTCTGTGGCAAAATGTTGATTTATGCTGCAATAGTTCCTGAACTATAGGCTTGTTATCATGTCACACCAAAATGTATCACCATTTATTTTTTTTATATGGACAGTCACTTTTAACTTCAACAATCATTGTGCTATGTTTTGCATTGCTAGGGATACAACAGTGAGTTGCTACCGGTAACAGTGGCTGGTATTCCATCCATGCATATCTGTCTAGATTTCATTCCGGAACTACTTAGCCAACCACAGATGGAAAAACAGGTTAGATGCCATTGATATACTGTAATTGCATGAAGTATCAATTGTTGCAGTCTGTTTGATGTTATGCATACATTCATGTCCATTGTATTTATTTTCAGAGTTTAAAAAAGCGAATTTCTTGACAAGTCTTTCAAGTAATTAATTATACTCTGTGCAACACAGAAATATTCTGAAATTCCTGCTTCTTAGCAAGGAATACCACATTTAAAGTTAAAGGATATATCATCAAATAAGACTTCTATCTCAGTATTAGCAATTGATGCAATAAGACATGAAAAGCTGTATATTTTTTAAGATACACAGATGCTTTCTCTCAAAGAGCACTGTATTTGGTTGTGCATAACAACAATTGAATTTACTTTTCAAATAAAAACAGGAAAGAAATATTGTGGTATGTGCATTAGATACCAATGCAGTAATGTTAATTTCAATACTAATTCAGTATCTAAAATATTGTTAATTTTCATCAGTTACATATCACGTTTTCTTTGTCTTCCTTCCTGCCAGATCTTTGCAATTCAATTGGTATCGTATTTATGTTTGCAATATGCACTGCCCAAGTCACTGAGTGTTGCAAGGCTATCAGTCAATGTGATGTCTACACTGCTTACAGGTATTGTCACTCAATTACTCACTGTGCTAGTCATGTGGTTTTCTGTCAAAAAGTTATGCAAAAAAAGTTTGCAATTTTATTCTCAATTTTATTCTTGAATTTTAAACACTAATGAAGGTAATATTTCCATGTTTATATATGTACATACTAGACGTATCACTGAAAGAAAAGTGGATATAGCAGTTGAATTAGAGAAATTGTCTTCTTTCATTTCATATCCTGTCATTGTTCTTAAGATAACAGATAATATTTATTTCTAATTGTTATTAATGTGAAATTCATACTTTGATCCATACACCATCTGTCCTTTGAGTTCTCTTCAGTGCAAAAAGGAAATGTTCCTTCACCCCATTTACTTGTACCACATAGATTTTACTTAAAATGTCACATCAGCTTAAGTTATTTTTGTAATGACCCTCTATTATTTATGAAAATTCTAAATGATAAGTAATTTACAACATTTTTCTGCTTTAAGAAGCATCATAATCATAGCATTACAGGGTATTGTTCAATTGTTAACTTACTGTTCAATCTTCTATTGCAGTGTTGCCAAGTCACAAGAGAAGTCAGTTCTTTCTGCCTACACTGCCAGCATTGGTCAATATATGTCAAGCATTTCCTCCACTCTACGACGACGTTGCATCCATGTTACAACAGATTGGAAGGATCTGCAATTCAAATCTTGCCGTTGTTTCTAACATACCTCAGCAACGTCTAGGTAAATAGCCATTGTGCAAGCCTTTTGAACGTTTCATTAAAAGTACATACAAATAAAATCACCAAACCGCAGAGGCTATTGACTCTGCATATTCATCACTGGTTTCTTATACTCTACCGGTACATTTACAAACTAAACTCTGTGTCCTTACATGGCAATGGATAATCATATGAGTAGAGTGCTGATTGTCAGATAGGCTGCTTTGCTGTGTATTGTGAAAATTAAAAATTGTTTTTTATCTTTTAAAAAGGCATTTCTCTATCTGTTGGCATGGTTACAGTTTTGAAAGCTAAAGTATACCACTCCACCAATCAGTCAATTTGGTTTCAAAGACAAAATTGAATATTTTGTGATACTGATCATATTAACCTATTGTGTCTGAATTTATTAGAGGTAAAAGTGGCATTTGTTTTGGGGTGTTTTGATGTTTTCTTACTATTTTTGTTTTTAATTTCAACCGTTACTTCTTGTTCTACTCTCCAAAGCATAGTGAGATACACAGTATTCAGCTTGTCAACTCAGCCTAAACTGTGCTGTTATTGTTGAAAAGTGAATTCTGGTCCAGACTAGAATTCAAATGTAAATAATAACAATGCATTTTACACATATAGGTGCTAAGTTAGCTAGCTAAATAGTGGGTGTTTCAACATTCTTTGGGGAGTAGAATAAGAACTTGCAATTGACATACAAAATAAAAATAATGGAAAAATCATCAATAAAATATGAAATTTTAAGAGAGTTTGTTTCTTTGGTATTTTGCATCCCTTTTCATCATGGGCATCCTCTCCTAAGGCTATGTGTTTTGCATATGTCAATATGCTTATAATGTTAGATCTCCTTACAGCATCAATCATATCCAGTGATCTAAATTTTGCCATTAATCTCATTTACTCATCAAGTTGAGTGCTCCTGTCAGTGTTATAAGCAATGTCATACCCACAAAGCTAGTACTATCAAACAATGTCCGTTTAACCATATTATTTTGTCATTGTCTTGCAGGCTTAAATGGAGACACAGATCCATTGCCAGACAAGGAGAATGTGTACGAACACCTGAACAGTTCAAAATCCTCTGACAGCATCACTTTGATGAAAACCAAGAACAGAGACATTGCTCTCTCAACTGCTGTGCATAAAACATTCAAAGACATCGTTAGCTTGACTGTAATGAACACCAAGGTATTCTGAATGATCATAGAGCTGGATGGTCATGTTCCAATTACCACATTGCTAGGTGGTACCACATGCTGATTGATCATCATGACTGACCTAGATGGACATGGTCCAATGACTGCATTGCTATGAGGCAGCTGATGTTTATTATGTCTGAGCTGAGTGGTCATGTTGTAATCACTGAATTACTGGGTGGTACCAGATGTTGATTGATTTGAATGTCGTAGAAGGTCCTGAGATGATACCAGTGATTGTTGTGTTAATAAAGGCTGAGGGATGTGACCAGACGACATGAGAAGAAGAATTATTATTATCATTATGCTGGGTGGTCCATTTGACCAATGATTGATATGCTGAGTGGTCAAGTATCAAGATACTGATGATCACATCGATGATTCTCATACATCGATGATACATCTTTGATGATATCTCAAACAGATAATTGGCATGTAACTATCTGTGGTTTACTATCCATATCACAGTTCAGGTGGCCATATATCCCAGCATTTCATCATAGTGCTAGTTTTGCCAAGTGATTGGCAGGTTTTGCACAAAGTTATCCAAGTCTCCAGTCAGACAAAACAGCCAAATGGAAAGTTTTTCAAAGTGCTGGTGCCAAATAATACAAAAGAGTCAAACTTCTAAACAACCTGAATAATCCATTTAACCATTATATGGATTCAGGGGAACAGCCTGTAGGCAAACATAAATATGATGAATGAGAAAGATTGCCTGCAGGGTATATATTATTGCCTGTGTACTGGATTGCACAACATGTAGGTAGGCACATAGTAGTGTGTTTTGGCAACAGAAGACCATTTGTAGAGATACATCATGGTACATCACTGCAGAGTCTACTGATCATGCAATGGTTAGTTTTAGAATTAGAGGAACTGTTTAGAGGAACTGTCTGTACAGACTGAACTTGTAGTCTGGTTTGAAAATTGGAACAAATACTGAAATACAAGATGTAAATATTACAAAGTGACTTTTATTCACTTTCTTTTGTACAATAAAATATTCTTTTAAAGAACACAAGATACAGTTTTTTTCTTCTGTGTGTTAGAAGTACACACATCTGTTAATTTGAACATTGATACTGTTGTGATAGTTTCTGTGTCCTTCTCTGCAGTTTTAATCAGAAGGCAGTTTTAATCAGAAGGATCTGGAAGCTTCTTCCATTCTCTGGTTAGACATTCTTAGAAGAAAGTTCAGAACTCTAGGTCTTTGATATAGCACAGAGATCTGATTTGTGACAAGCTGACTGAATGAGTGTTTGGGGACATATTTCTCATTCTTGCAAATCAGAGCTTTATTGCTGTTGCTTAGTGTTCTGCAAAAATCAAGCAACAGCTGCAGGCATTACTTGGTCTCTGCTGAACATTGTGGAACAGAAATATAGTAATGTCTGCAACTGTTGCTGCAAAGAGGTCAGTGGTTCACAACGACAAAATTGCGCGGCTCTGTGTGATCAATCTTTCCTCTTGGCTGGCGGCCATATTGCCATGATCTCTGAATGTTTGGACTCTGCTAACCATTCACAGTATTCACTCAGTAAATCTACAACAAAAATTAAACAGCATAGAATTACAAACACTTAATATCCATGAATGTGTACAGAACAGCTTGTGCAAATCAAGAATCATAAAGAACTAAAGTGATATGATGTTCTTGTGGTCCCCAATATTTCTCTTCTGCCACAAGCCATGCTTTTATTTGGTTGATTGTTTTATAGTGACACAGCATACTTCAAGTAGATTGTGAATTCTCTTTACAAGTGCTGAACATCAATTTTTCTAGGAAATACGTTCTTAATCTGTACAG
Organism: Ptychodera flava; assembly: GCA_001465055.1. Taxonomy (NCBI): domain Eukaryota; kingdom Metazoa; phylum Hemichordata; class Enteropneusta; family Ptychoderidae; genus Ptychodera; species Ptychodera flava. The sequence goes on along the minus strand of LD351697.1, from coordinate 14,339 downwards.
TGTCAAAATTTTACTGTAGAGATTGTTGTGTTTGTACAAAATGCAACACAAAAATACCACAGAAATACCACATTCAACTGATTGAGCTAGATTGAAATATCCTGTGAAAAAGTAAGAGTAACACAGTAAGGAATAGAGACTGAAATAGTTTATGCAATTTCGTGTCCAAATTCTGCACAATTACCAGTACATCAATTTCTGTTTTTAAAGCTTACATAAATTTTTGAAATTGCCACTACACTTGCTGACGAGATAAGACGAACAATATGAAAACTAATGTTGAAATCAAAAGAGTTCTCACATTTTTTATCTCTGCTTACAAAACTTACATTTGTCATCTTTTTCCCAGGTTTGAAGTAATTGTTTCTTGGAATCCACTCTTTCTCTAATCAGAGCATTGAGGAAAACCTCTGTTCTTGGCTGTAGCCTGTCAAATACACAGTTAAAACTTAAAAATACATATAAATATTCACACTGTCATGAGATTTTGCTGAAATGTCAATTTTGTTAAAGAACATGTATCAATTGGTTTCTCATGATTTAGGTCAAATGACAAAAAATAACCCAAACTGCTCATGATTTGACTTTGGTAACTACACTACAAAATCTTAATGGCTATGGTTTTCTTGACAATTGTCCAAATTGTTTTTCTCTTGAGCTGAATTACAAAATATAAGTGCAGGATCACCCAAACGTTTTTAAACAACTGCAATGACAGTTCTAGTTACCACAAGGCTTCATCTCATCAAGGTTTGCGCCTCATTTAGACCTGCTCTGATAGCTTTCTGATATGTGCTAGAATCTGATAAAGTGTACTTATACATGAACTTACTTGGCCCACGATTTGACCATAGTTCTCGGTGATGACAGGAGATATGGTACATACTGCCCCAGTGTTGCTATAACCTACAATGGAAATGCAAAGTCTGAAACTCAGTAAAAGGTAGACCAAAATGGATGACTTTTATTCCACATGCATTTTGTATCTGGCAGTTTATTCGGCAGCTACTGGGCAAGAGTGGAATATATAGACAGAGGCCCCTTGGCCCAAGGCACAATCCCTTTGGGGATATTTTCAAAGGCTTGTGTCCTTTACTGTTTCCCTTATTTTTCAATTTGCAAAGGAAAGATGGGGAAGATAGCACAGCTCCATCAAAACTTTATATGTGAGTTGTTTAAGCTGTCATTACTGATCATGTCATGACTCTAAACATATTATATGTAGCTGACAACAGGTGGTCATCTGAACTGTGGCCAAACAGTCACACATAATTTTGTGGTGTATCCTTCTATCATCCATCGTACATACGTAGCTGCAGATTGACATTGATTTGATTGGACAGGAAATTTGTTTTACATGAAAAAAATTTCATGTGACAGCTGACATACCACTGACCGCTGAATTGTCTATGAGCGATTCAAATGTTCGTTAAATTTCATCCAGTCAAAAAACAAATGTCAGAAGTGGACACTGAGAATGTGACTTCAAGTGTGACTTCAAAATAATAGCATTTAGTATTCAAAGGCATTTATGAGAACTGTGATCATGTTTGCTTTACCTATCAGGTTTTGTTTTTCACAGAAAGTCTGTATGAAATTGTAAGTAAGAGTTGGCTTACCTTTCCATCCAAGAGAAAAGTTGCAAACCATTTGTACTTTTCTAAGCTGGTTGGATATTCCAGTTCAACTGCTGGTATTGTCCATGCATTGCGTCCTGTGAAAACAGAATGTGGATGTATATGAACAAACTGATCAAAAGACATCACAAGTTGGGCATTTCGTTACATGGATTCTACAAAAACATGTATTCATGTAGCACTGTGCTGATATTGGGAGTTTATATGTTTCAACCCTTATCGACATCCTACCAGACAGTATCACTTCCCTGTCTGCCAAGTCAGTAAAAAGTAGTATTGAGTCAAAACCTTGTGTTTTTTCACCTCTTGGCTTGGTATGTTATAGCAGCTTCAGTCTGTAAAAATCATTTAACAGTAGCTCTGTTTTCAGGGGGTCTTCAAATATTCAGTTTTTTGTTAAAATGCACCATATAGGACAGATAAAGTGAAATATACACTTTTCAGGATAAGGGTTAATGGACATTTCACCACTGATAGTAATTTCATTTTATCATTATTGTGGATAGTTTCAATACCAACGTATTTTTAGTGAAAAATTGTTTTCTATAAGCAGTTTCCTAGGGGACAAGGAAAAGGCAGGCAGGAATATGGTTTGCAATAAGGGAGAGATCAATATTGTGGTGGGAAAGGACCAGTGGTGTGTTTCCTTTTGGAGAGATGTGAACAATAATGGCCGGGACGGGAAAACTCAAATCATTGCAGGAGGGCAGTTATGAACAGCTTCCATGTTCAAATTTTCATGTTGTTCAAAGTACCATAGATCAGTATGTTTACATTTAAACACCTCCAGTAACAATTTCTCAAAATGAGCTGGTTGGCTGTTCCTGAATTTCAAGTGTAGATTCAGTAACCCAGGGAAAATGAAATGATTCCCAGATTTCAAGTTATACGTTTCATGGACATGTCACTCAGAAGTCTTTGGGAAAGATGTTTTACTCACCAAAAGTACTGGTCATGTAACAACGAACAGTTCCCGAGTTGCTATGGTAACTTGGTGATGGTTCATCAAGAGGTTTGGAGAATGTACACATGTGAGGTAGTAACCTTGGCAACCAGTCAGGCTCTATGGCTGACACACCTATCAGAGAAAGAACCCCATCAGTAAATTTTACAAAGATATATATTATAGAAGGAAACATAATACTCTGATTTTTTGGCATAGTGACATTAACATAAGTGATGAAAATTTAGTATATTCTGAAGTTTCAAATTTTAATGACACATACATGTACAGATCTTCAATGTAATCTTTTGAAGATATGCAAAACCTTGTACAATTTCTTCATTTACACACTGATTTTTTTTTTTGTCATGACTAAACAACATCAAATTATCAATTTATTTCCCGGTAATAAGAATGCATTCCTAATTATCCTGACAATACAGATCATAATGTTGAACTTGCAGGTAGACTGGAACCCAACAAAATAAGAACATGTTGGCTATAGCGCCCTCTTGTGACAGGCCTGCATATTCAGTTCAATACTGTGAAAGTTTAATCTTGAGAAACTAGGGCAGGAACAAATGAAAAGTAATGAAAACGATGAATAACCAACCTCTCATGTACAGCTTTCCTGTTTCTATTATTTCTTGGTAAATGATGTACTCCGGCAGTTGTTTGAAAAGTATTGAGTTGGGGTGAATGTAGACAAGATCTTCAAGACCTTCAGCCTGATAAATAAAACAGAATCACTCTATAAGACTCAAAAGATAAGTGTTCCTGGTGCTTTGACATCTGACAGATACAAAAGATAAGATATACACACTATTAGAATTAAGACAGTTAAAGTAATTCAAGAATTACAGGCAAAACATTGCTGTTTTCAAAATAACATTTCAGAAGCACCTGCATTCACAAAAGTTATACTATAGTATCAACTATCAAATAACATAGAAAACATGTATTAAGCCTGGAAGGATTAATTTGAGTATTGTATATATGCAATGGGACACTGAAGGTGAGTTATATATACTGTAAGCCTTCAGACTGTAGTAGCCTATACTAGGCGTGCAACACTGAAATTTCCATGATCAACATCTTTCATTGTAAAATTATACTACTCTGTGTTTTGACAATATCTGCACAAGACCTTGCTAATCAGAGTATCAGATTTTGTAATGAATGCCCACATAAGTGTATGAATTGTATGTCAGCACGAATTTGCTGTACACATACAAAACATATCATGATGTGTGGACACCTCAGCCCTGAAGATTGTAAAGGTAACCAATGATGCTTGTTAAAGCATTTATTCAGGCACTGAAAAGTCCAAAACTAGACCAGAGTAATCCTTACCTTGTAAGCATTCTTGGTATCTTTACTTTGTTCATCAGTGGGTAACCTCCTGTGAAAAATTATACAAGCCATTGTAGTAAGATTAGCAAACTTCCTCAGACTTGTAAAATAAAATTATACTTTATAAATGACATTGGATTTGATGACCTTGTACAAAGGACCTTGGCAGTCTACCAATAATCATAAATTTAAACTGTCACATGCAAGTCTGTGTGGCTGAAATTATTTTCCGTATCATCACTTTGTAGGTTAAAGTTTATTACAGTTAGGAATTTATACAGTGTAAGTCTTGAGATCTGTCAGATATCATTTCAGTTTGAAAAAGGCTATAATTAATCGAAATAGAAAATCCTAGCATGTAACAGGATGGAAATTACACATTACATGCAAACAGTAATGTTTACGATACCTTGCAACGTGGTCTGCCATCCCTGCTAAAGCAATCTCCCTCAGAAGTTTAATCTGTGAAAATCATTTGACACATCACTATACTTCTCTGTCATTATGCTGAAAAATGTTTCTCACAAATTTCTACTGTATATCAAATAAGGGTGACTGGCATAATTTTGAATAACTTCCTCACTCAGTGAAAAGAGAATCATGGCTGTTGACAGAATGTAAACATCCACGTCTGTATCTGGTGTGAGACTCATTCAACTAGATATGCTATCTTTCATTCGGGAAGATTGCTTTCAAAAACTTTTAAAGATTGTCTGATGTGTGACACCTTCATAATAATTCAAGCTGATGCAAAAAAACACACAAAGATTTATAATATCTTGATAATGAAAAATATTCTTGGTTTCCCAAACATGGGTTTGTTTCATGCAAAGTTGATACTATAGAAACAAAATATTGTTTTCACAGACTTAACTCTTCAAGCTAAGTCCAGGATTACAATGTACATGACATGGCTATTTTGAGAACTAGAAAGATGAACAATGGAATTCTTATCATCTTTGTAATAATGAGTTGTTGTTTACAAAGAAAGGATAGGAAAGCCATTACACACCTGGAGTAAAGTTGGTGGTTTCATGTTTGGATCAACAAACAAACCACACTCAGAATCCACAGCATTCACTGAAAACAAAGGGAATGAATATTGATGATAGTCTCTCAGATAAATTCATTGCATAAACGGTGTAATTTATCATTCTTTGCACACACACACACAAATAAAAAATCTTCCAAACATATATGAGCAAATTCACAATATGAGAGTGTAGTCAAATTACAAATGTTCTGAGAAAGTCACAAGACGCGAGCAACAATGAGAAATTTTTATATTACATGATTTTATGATATTTGCTTGTTTACCTGCATTTGTAAGTTGCCTTCTAAGCCTTCTGATTTCAACCATGGCTTTGTATCTCATACCATGTGACCCACAGAATGCCGCTGACATGCCACCAAACTCACTAGCACCGACAGCGCTTAGCAACACCATCAGGTCACCTAGCAACAGGGACTCTCCCTGAGAGGAAACCAAGCAACATCGTGTCATTAACTTTGCAATATCTATCACACAGGAAACAATTACCACAACCAAATGAAATACAGTGTCCAACAAATTGCATTCCATATTAAAATAATGCTAAAATGCAGGAAAGTGGAAATTTAAAATTACAACATAAAACTTATTGATGACATTTTGTTGAGGAATTGAAGGTGTAAAAGAGGCGACAGCTGTGACAATGCAGTCATTGTTACTTATATGGCATTATGGTGTATAAAATGGCCATCACCTTTACAATACAACACACTAAGGAATTTCTAAGTAATTGGTATAGTGCTCACTGGTACTATACAAGAAATATCTCATGAACACTCCTAAAAATGTGACTTTTAATTTCAGCATTGACATCAGCGGCTCACTGCTTCCACAGGATTGCTGAAGAGTAGGAGACAAATATGTCACTATGATATTAAGTAAAGTTTGATAAAAGTTGAAACAAATCAGGGTGACAATATTACCTGGCCTGCCCACATTCTCTTGTAGTGAGATATTCTAGCTTTCAGCTTCCGTTGTTCTTCTTTCTACAGGTCAAAGGTCAAATGAGAGTAAAGATTCAGTCATGAATAGAAAAAAAAACATAGTATCAAGTAAAATAAACATTTAGGATCAGAACACAACTTTCCTCAGCTGAGAGGAAATTGATATCAGTACATGTAACTTACTTAAATTCAACATTTTGAAATATCACTGGTGATAATTGGTCCAAATTATTTAAGATTAGATGTCCAGGAAAAGAGATGCTGTCTATCATTTTGTTGGTCAGACAATATTCAAAGTAAAAGCTATGATACAAATAAAATCTAAACTTACATGATCTTGACTTGCGGGAGTTTGATCAAACTCTTCAAACAGATCCTGTCAATGAAAATGTAATATGATTCCAATGATTGGTGCAACAATTGTATGATTACGTGAATGTTACCACAGTAACAGGTTGCCTTAGAAACTAAAGTGTTCCCATGGCAACAGGTTGACCAAGTAATTTCAGTCATACATCTGGTTCCTCAAATCAATGCTTTTTGATATTTTCTGTTTCTTATGGATGGAAAGTGATATAAAATGAAAAATAATTGTGTAGTTTGGTAAGAACACAATATTGCCAGCATGTATTGCAAAGAATATACTGTTCAGGGCATTGATACTTACATGTACAGTCAGTGCTGATACAATGGCAATGGTGTATTGAAGACAATCCTCTTGTTTTCCCAGCGCTAGCATTTTAGCATATCTCGGTGCGACAGGAAAACATGCCATAGCTTTACCAAGCGGTGTAATACTGGTGGTGAATTCAGCTGAAATCAAGGCAAAGAATGTTACTATTTTACTTAAGAAGAGTTATGTCTCATAACAGGTCTTGTATGTTTCCAACAAGAACAAATATATACTGAAACCCATTACTAGAATGAATTTCCATGAAAGAGATACCTTACATGAGAAAAGCATCGTCATTAGAAAACATAATATTTTATTTGTTTACAATTTTTATGTTATCAGTGATTAGGATACGTGATATTTTAAAAACAAATGCAACCCATGACAAATGTGCTGAGTATCATAAAATACGCACTTGTAATCAGTGCAATCCTGTATGGTCATAAAAGCTTTGATTGGGTAGAACTATTATTTTTGTAATTTTCACAACCCAGTATGACCCCGAGGGCTAACATAGACATCTATTTACCTTTCTGTATGTCTTTGAGTCTTCCTTTCTTGGGTGGTTCTGCTAATGCTCCAAGTGAAATCAACAACTTCTCAGCTGCCTAAAGAATGATACAAGGATAAAACGCACTCTTAAATTGCATACCCTGGTGGATGTATTACCATTGTGAAATTCACATAGCAGGTAATTTCAATTGAGAGTCTCCCAACCATGACCTAATCAAAGCAATGCTGAGTTCAGACATCATGATCTACAAACTGGTGGTAGTTAAGCCCCATTAGCTGTATCCTAACCATGACCTAATCAAAGCAATGCTGAGTTCAGACATCATGATCTACAAACTGGTGGTAGTTAAAGCCCCATTAGCTGTATCCTAACCATGACCTAATCAAAGCAATGATGAGTTCAGACATCATGATCTACAAACTGGTGGTAGTTAAAGCCCAATTAGGCCAAGAAAAATAAAGAGTTTGTTTCTCATCCTCACTCACGTCAATTCAGACCCGCAGCGTCCACCTTTTTTCTGCTCATGAGGAAATAAAATTTAAAAAAATATACGCAAAAATACGCGACGATAGTGGATAACACAGTGCTATATAAAACAGAACCGTAAACAAAATAATTGACACTAACATTCAATTCAGAACTGTACACATATGTCACCGTTATATTACACTGTCAAAACTCTGTATTGCTGCACTAAAAGTCAAACCGCAGAACTGTTGCTATACAAAAATAATAAAGCAACACTGCTGTGCATTTATCTCTGCGTGCATTCCTATGCTGTTTTCAAGTTTTTTTCCGCGTTCTTGTCGATTGGAGAATAAAAAGAAAATTGGAGAGTAGAAGATAATCCGCGTCACCGCATCATTTTTGAAATATGTCTAGGATGAGAAACAAACTTTTTATTTTTCTTGCCTTTAGCTGTATCTTTTTGCATTTACTAACTAAAAAATACAATCAAATCTTCAGAGAGATGTCTTGGATTCTGTTAAAGCTACATTGTATTTGAAAATGTCACTTTTTTAATCCTTGGTGATGGATTTGGTTGATTAAATTCAGGCACTTGCACCTGTATTTATGGCGGCCATATTTGATTCACACCTAGAAATTGTTTATTTGTTAAAATCTAAGTTGTGCATTTGTCGCCCATGTTTGAAAAACATTCTGCAGTCACACTTTGGTAAGTGCTTTTACATAAAGTTGCATATTTTGATTTCAGACCATCATAAAGATACAGCTAATGGGGTTTCAAATCTGTCGTGATCGGTTGTCACGATAGCTTTGAGTGACACTCACCTTCATTGTATCAACTTCTGGAGGAGTTGGGAATGGAAAGTTGACAACTTTGTCAATGTTCATATCCTGCAATATACAGCAATTGACAAAGAGTACATTTGAAAGAGCTTTTTAAATTGAAATATTCATTTAAATGTACTCATTTAGGAACCATATTTAGCATTAAGGTACAGCTTTTACTATTAATGATATGCTTATAACTTATTTGACGTTATTCAAAATTATCTCAAATGTACTGGGTTAGTCCTTTTTTATCATGGGAAACTTTCAAAGTTATCATCATTAGCTGATCGGGGATCACATTGTCTACAACATTCATTATGTTACATTTTTTGGGCAAATTCTGGTAGACTGATTTGTGTCGATCTAATCTGAAGTTCAACATATTTGACAGAACTTTTCTATTGCAAAAGAGATACGTTATTGTGCCTAGGTTTAAACTATATCATGATATGATCCATTCAAGATTGCACTTTGTCAGCATCAAGATAGAAGTACAGCAAGCTGGAGTAGAGTTCAAGTTGAATTGAGCGAAAAAACAACATGACTTGGGAGACAATTTTACCTTCATTTGCAGGATAAGGTCATCGACCGGTCTTCTTGTAATCTCTGGTGGTGAAAATTTTTCAAAGTCGTTGGCAAAAACTGCTGATGAGTACAACCTGTAATGAAAGCATGTTACATTTCATGGCTACTATGGCAACCATATTGTATGCTTTTTAGTATACAGCTAGTTATATAACATATGATTCTGAATAATGCATACCAAATTAATTTAATACAATGGCATAAGAGAAGGTTATGAGGATATTAAATTTAAAAAAATTCTTCATTTAAACTTAAAAAGGGAGCCATAATATATATTGATAGAATGCCCATTGAAAAAAACACTAAACCTACATTGTAAGTGTAATGATATGCTGAACCATACCAATATGATAACATTTTCTACCTCAATTTAAAGTAATTTAAGTCTGAGTTCCAGATATATTTGTCAAATCTTGAAGATATCAGCTATAACTGGACAGTGGTAAATTTGAATCCAAGTTTTACAGTGAAAAGTGAAAACTGGCGGACAGGATTCGCAAACAGATTGTTCATTTTATAACAAACAGTGAGTACATGATCCATCACTACTCATTCACTAGTTACCAATGATGAAATAGATAACATTTACACACATTACCTGTAACAGTGACCTGCTTCAGTACGGCCAGCACGTCCTGCCCTCTGATTGGCTGATGCTTGAGAAGTCCAGGTGATTCTAAATGCAGACACACCAGTTGCCTTATCATAGTATCTCCTTTTTACCTGAAAATCAGATTACATTTACCAAAATCAGATTACATTTATCAAAATCTGCTTTAAAGTGGCAAATCATGGTTTTGTCCTTTGTTCATCTTCAGAATAATATTAGCTGATAATCTGACAATTATCAGCTGATAATCTGACAATTATCAGCCGATAATCTGACAATCATCAGCTGATAACCACAGGAAACATTTTATCATAAAACTGACTACTTCAGAATCTTCCCTTCCCTCACATTATATTGCATAAAGAATACGATAATGATACATTATCAATACATCTCTATGCTGTGAAGTTATATCAACTCTGATAAGTATCAAATGCAGGCCAAACTTTCAGATTACCTTGGCCAAAAGCAAGTTGCAGGAATTACAGAAACCTTTGCAATAACTTACGATATAACACGCACATGAAAATTCATGATATGATAAAATGTTAATGCCACAGGCCCACTTCAATAGTAATTTTGTGCTTACCTTGCCTGTATCAACAACGTATTTTATTCCAGGTATTGTTAGCGATGTCTCAGCCACATTGGTAGCGACAACACAGAGGCGGGTACCATCTGGAGGTGGTTGAAAAACCTAGACACAAATATTATGATACATTGGGGAAAAATAGCAATCTAGTTAGCAAGGTGTCTATTCTATGTGACAGTCACAAAATGCATATGGTGATAAAACTACCATTATGATACAAATTTATGGCAGTACAAACCTGTCATTATATTCCATTTATTTCATTATTTCTTATGAAATTCTAAATTCTGTGCAGGGACACACACAAAAAAGTTCTTATAGAGACCTGGAGCTGAATAGTATATGATTCGTGTATTTTCTGTAATTAAATGAGACTAACAAAACAGGATAATTTATGTCTGTAGCTACTATGACCACTAAATCATTTTGTATAATTGTATCTATTAATATCATATTTTGATGAATATACCGCAAGTCTATTTACATTTTCTACACAAAGAGGAAAAAATGTCTACTCACTTTTGCTTGTTTATCAGGTGCTAACAGAGAATACAAAGGAAGTACGTACAATGGAACATCATCAACCTCTGCAGACAGCTTCTCATCCTGACAAAACAAAATGTTCAAAACAATATCAAGAAATGTCTCATGCTATAAAACATCTCATTTATGAGTGGCTGTGTAGGGTTTTGCCTGTTTTACATTTGTTGGGTAGCAAGGCGTGAAAGTCAGAACAAGAAGCAGTTTGTTCAGTGAAAGTGTAGCAAGAGAAAGAGCAGCTTGCCTGGCCATGGCACAAAACAATGAAAGGTGTCGTACAGGAGCATGATGTCTGATCCATTGAAAACATGAGCCAGGGCAATGGAAGAATGTCATAGAAATCCATTTTTGGCCTTATGAGAAGTATTCATGATGTATGGACTGTACTTTCTCATGATATAGAACAGACCTGTAGATTAATGTTGTTCTGCTGCTCAGTATGAAATTAACATCTGCTTTCCTACAAATATGACAGTGCATGAAAAGAACAACATAAATTGACAGGACAAAATTATTAGAGAAATATCTTTTTCACCAGAAAGCACATTTAGTGAATGCGATCATTGACTCTAACATACCATTTCATCATCAGAAGACTCAACAGCATGTATCCCGTGTTCTGATTGGATATCATCTATGACATCATCATCGACATCATCATTTATGGTTCCTTCATCAGCTTCTTCCTCCTCATATGGATTTGTTGAATAGCTTCAGAATACATTGAGAATAATAGTGTTGTTCACAGTTACAGGTTTGTTACTAAATATAGCCGTACGCACGCGACATCGGACACGCAGCTTGAAATGCGGACACATTTTATCAATGTTGCATGCGTAGCTGTGTTTGCAGCTTGTACTCTGAGTCGTGAATATGTTTTTTAGTATTCATTGTTACACTAGCAGTTGCCTACTGAGATGTATTTTCGTCGTTCATGCATGCGTAATTTTCAAAAGCGTAATCTAAAAATGCAGACAAATATTTATTTTTGCATATTAATGAGAGAACAGTGACGTAAACTGTGAACGGCCCTACTGTCAGTGATACCCTTATGCGGACAAATATTTATTTTTGCATATTAATGAGAGAACAGTGACGTAAACTGTGAACGGCCCTACTGTCAGTGATACCCTTATGCCAAATCTGATAGAGTCTGTACTACACATTCTTTTACAGGCAAACTTTCAGCTGTGCTGTAGTGTCTTGTATATCTCAGTATATTTTGATTGATTAACAAATTTACATTGCCACAAGACAGTATTTGCATGACCTGACCATTGTCAAAGGTAGATTCAGTTTCTATACCAAAAAGGGTCTCTGTAAGAGATCAGAGATGGAAGTATAAAGACCTGGTAGTTACAATCAGATTCCGATTCTTTTCAGATGCATTAGGTCATGATTGAGATAGAAGTAAAAGACCTGGTAGTAACAATGAGATTCTAATTCTTTTCAGATGAATTAGGTCATGATTACCAGAATTCAGTCACACCATGCTGTTATCCACCTCTTTTAGCTTTATGAAATCCAAAGACTCTGCATGGCTACATAAAATTTCATCATAGTCATGTTACAAATGCAACCATAGATGGACTACACAAAACCTTTTACTCTAAATTATTTTGCGCCATTCATTTGATAAAGATGCACACTTAGAAAGTTTGCTTTTTCTAGAAATGGAACCATTACCTGTCCAGCTGTACTTTTGGCAACTTTAATGATTTGTTTTTCTTGAAAGATTTGATCTCCTCTTCAGAGTCAGCATCACCTGTGAAAAATGTTCAAACATGAACAACAACATTCATAGCATCATATGATCTGCATCATTTTTTTAGCAGCCTACATGATATGATGTTAATGAATGAACACATTAAAAACTCACCAAAAATAGAAACAGTATTACTGTGTAGATTATTACACTTTCAATAAGCTTCTTACAATATAATAACTACTGAACAAGCACATAAAATGTTTTCATTCCATTATGACATACACAGCCTCATTTATAAAGGTTAGCTTATATCAGTCAGCCTTTACTGTAATGGTACGTAACCTGTGATTGGTGAATAACTTCCAATGCATGTAAGTTAAAAGTCACATGATTGGAAGCACCACATGCAACCAACTTATCATGGGACAAATACACTTTCCTGATGGTTAAGAACAACATGGCATGTACCTTGTAACTGAGTATGAAGTCTCCTTGGCTTTGTAGCTGCTCTGAGTTTCCTAGACAGTGAATTGACTTCATTTTGTCCTGTTACAAAGACTAGGATGCCCCCTGGTGGCAGAGTGCGGTGAATTTTCAGGACCTGTCATGACAAATGATGTAAAATATCTTACTGAAAATAAACATTTAGATTCTCACATTAATTCATATTGAGGCTGCATTTTCAAAAGCTTTGGAAAGTAAACGCAGTTCAATTGTGATGAACTTGTTTGAGAAATACTCAAAACACTCTACATGTATATTTGGTGCTTGATAAACATGCTGATTGTTGAAAAGAGATTACAAATCCGAACGTTGCTCAACCATTTGGTTAGGAAAAATTGCATCGGGATTTTGTGTGAAATTAGATACGTAGGGTTCATCACATAAAGTCCCAATTTATAAGCTACATGCATGTGTACCAGGGTATGATCACTGAAATCTGTACCAAATGGGCAATCTGTGGGCTTTGGAAACAGTCCTCATAAATCATAGAAACACGGATACTGCATATGAAAGTGGCAACAATACAGTGCTTACTTTTTTGTAAGTTTCATTCATGTAATCATCTACCGGAGTGCGTTTATTGAAATGCACAGTGACTGGGTACTGTCTGGATTCCACTTTCAACACCGGTGGCTTCGTTTTAAAGAGTCTTTCATTCTGAGTGAAATCTTCCACTCTCAGGGTTGCTGACATGATGATTAATTTCAAGGGATTACCTTTCTGTAAGATTAAACAACACAACAATCATACCAATAATTATCACTTGGGACTTAATATTATATACTCAACTTTTTACACAAAATATGGTGGAATTGTTCAACTTAACATTAAACACAATTCCATTCAGAGTTAGAATTTCCATTCAATCTTCATTGGTTCAACAAATTACCATCAATAAATAACATTGTACAGTAAACTGACAAGTTCCCTACGATCTATTTCTGGCAGCGTTATAACTTGCTGTTCAATTTCTGAAGAAAATTCAACACATCAATTTAAATTTCATAATTTTGAAATTCATTCTGAATGAAAAACAAATGCGAATTCTGATTTAGAGAGAATTGTTACATTACCACTGCAATCATGAGGACTCACTTTATTTCTAAGAGGCACAATTCTTGATAGCAGCCCTATCAATATATCTGTATAGACACTCCTTTCATGGGCTTCATCAATTATGATAACAGAATAACTGGACAGCAAAAAATCCTGAAACAAAATTGTTATACAATCACTAAGCTTTTTACTGTCATATTTTTGCTAAACCCAATTGTTTTCAAAGGTGTGGTTTGATTTATCTAGACATGAAAATAGGGTGTCAGGGTTAATCATCTTTCTCCCAAGAGGCATTAATTCTATGGTTTGTCTACGGAGCCTGGCAGAAAGAGG
>LD351686.1:7037-32569 GCA_001465055.1 Ptychodera flava | reverse complement strand
CGTCCAAAAGTTAATCATCTTATTGATTCAGATGTGTCTCTTCATGCGAGTATATATTGATGATATTGACATTGTCATTGTTTTAATCACACTCTTTTGGGCATTGAAATTGACAGTATCTTAATTTGGGATTCTCATATTGACAATCTGTGCAAGAAACTGTCCATAAAAGCAGGTATTTTGCGTAAGCTGCGTCCTTTAACACCTATTGTTACTGTAATTGATTACTGCTGCGTTGTATGGGACAATACTACAAAGATGAATCTGCAAGAATTTATAAATTTCAAAAAAGATCTGGTAGGGTCATACTTGGAGTTGAAATAACTTTTTTTTTCACGATTGAACTTGGTATTGGTTATTTTACGGCTGTACAAACTTTCAAAGTCCATAATGGTCTAGCGTCTTACGACTTAAACCATTTCCGATATGTATCTGATATGAATGATTTGAACACTCATGGTTCCAGTAACAGTAATTTATATGTTACTACATTCAAGACGAGTACTGGACAAAGGTCATTTCTTAATCTTGCAACTGTCATTTGGAATAATATTCCTCTTCCTATTAGAAACATCGAGAGTATGCCATTTTAAAACTCAGTTATGCAATTTCTTTCACGACAACTATTCTGGAATAATAGTTTTTCCATTGGACTTTGAAATTCCAGTTGGCCTCTAAAAAACTTCCATTAGGGCTTACGTTATATCCATTGCATTTTATATTGATTGCGCCGCTGAAAGATAAGATAATGTTGTAGCAGAGTTGTTCTTTTTTCCGTATATTTCGTCCGAAAACTATTTTCAGTGTATTTCCATCTGGAAAGACTGAACCCCAGCGGCAGTCCACATAATTATTTTTTCATGTAAACATATTTTGATATTCATCTTCACACCAGTCTGGTGAGCATAGAACGTATTTTGGAAGAAGCTTCTTTAAATTTTTTTATAATTCAATCGATGAAGATAAAACGGGAAATCTTAGCAACTCTCAACGATGAAAATGCAAATTGTCCAATATTGTGACTTCATTGTATTCATCGCTTAAATATGATACGATAATGTGAATTGGACGTTATTTTGGAATTTTGTAACAGACAGTGTGGGCTGTTAGAGTGATATTTTGAAAAAACTTAAGACATTTGTTGGTATGTTGACATCTGGAAAGAGACGAGATGGAAGAAATTTCATGGTTGGAAAACAAATTGTTTTTAGTAGAAGTGGTAGAATTTCTTGAGTTAGTTTCACTGATTCTTTTCGACAGCCGTCTTTTCTCGCTTATCTCAAGTTCGTTGTCATGTTGAAGATGCGTTCTCGTTTGTTTACACAAATGATTTGGTGAAGCGGTACTCCGACTTAAAAGATAGCCTTCCTATATTTACACATGATTTCCATAAATAGTGGTTAGGTTTCTCACCCTGAATATCGGCTTTCAAAGCAATATTTTACATCGGTTGGCCGAGTTGACTTTTACCAATTTGGCGATTGTAGAACAAAATAGCGTCAGACTTCACACGACCTATGTAACGGTTGTAGGAAATGGTGCTAACTCTATAACACACGCTGATCGTGTCGTTGTTTCCTGATATTAGCTCATTTTGAAGTCAAGGTATCTGAAAATATTTTCACAAAACTTCATTTTGTTCACAGCCTTCATAATTAGCCAACATTAACAATGAAGAGTCACAGATAATTTTTCACAGAGTTGACATTAAAAACTTAAGTGATTTGTTTATCTAGTAAAAATGTGATTTAAACCCTGGTTTTAATTAATGATTATCAAAGAGGTTGGTTTAAAGTTTCATCGGAGAAAATTTGAGCAAACATTTGAAGGTTTTTGAAGTTGTTTCTAGGCGCATCTGTCCTAAAGAACGACGGGATTCTTAAATGTGAAATAAAAAAAATAAAAAATAGCCGAAAAGCTACTTTGTTCCTCGTATTAAAAACAAAAAGATAAGAGACAAAAAAGTGCAAAGAAAGCGTCTGAAAACAACCTGTCGTTTCGCAAAAAAACCAACAATCTTTAAGACTGACCCAGAATCAGTTTTTTTAATCGATTTCTCAAATTCGCCGACAGAGGGCGTCTAGGATGGCATATGAGCCAAGCAAAATGTTTCTAAGTGACAGCGAGAATGGTGCAGACTACTCAGACCTCGAAGACTTAGCCAGAGTACAACAGTATTTTCGCCGAAAACTCTCAACATTACATTCTTTTCTATTAATCAATATGAAAGACCAGGTTTATAAATGCTCACAACTCTCTTAATGACTCCCTACACATGCTGACACGAAGTTACTTTATATTTCTATGACGACCTCAAATATAGTCACGGTCTACTTAACAAATGAGCAATCACTAGAATTCACCGGTAATATCCACGCAGATATAAACGGAAAACTTTTTACGAGACCATCGTTCATGAGAATAGTACCGTTATAGTAAAATGTCAGCGAGTATGTATGAGCAAAAGTCGAAAACATAATTTTTTCACGGATTGCGTATCCCGAATTTGAAAATTTTGGCAACGGATTTTGTGACAATTCTTTTGTAAATATACGTTTATCTTTCATTGGTGGCTAAAGCTACTAGTTGAGGCTTAAAACCCGATTCGTAAGGCTGCGGCAAAACCCTACACTACGTTATTAATAGCGGGTATGTAAGGTGTTGGTCACGTGACCTTGGGCTGTCAATTGACACACTGCCACACGGTCCCTCCACAACTGTGACTGGCAATAGTACCCTACCTATCGCACATCTACCCAAACACACCTAATCTCTAAACAAACTCAACAGCAGAAACCCACCAACTTTATCTCTTTCAACAAAGTGTCCGTCACATCTTGCGGTAAAAAATCTGTGCAACCTTCGATATTTTTCATATCCCGCGTCCATTTCAACAGACACGCCAGTGTCCAGGGATCAATCATGCAGCCCATAATTACAATCATTTAGAGTCAGATCGTACCCCATTAGAAAATCTTGCCTTGAACTTTTTACTCAGGACGGTGAACTTGTAAGGTCAATGACGCTAAGTAACCAATATCAATCCCAAATGTAGATAAATGTTTGTTTTTTTCCTTGTTTTGTTTTTCTGTGATTGTTTTTTCAACCACTAAACTTAAAGCTTGTTTTCAATGACACTTGAAAATTTGTGAAGATTAATTCACTGGCAGGTATGTAGAGTTCTTAAATTTGTTAGTCACGAAGATAGTGCGTATAAGGAAAGTAGTAATTGATTTTTCCAATATGCAGCCATGCTTGTGTAACTTTGGATTAAGATGTGAAAAATAGGTAATAGCAGCTTTTCACTCTTAGGGATGTGTAAATGAGGTGAGGATTTATCTTCAAACAATGATGTTCCCTCGAGTGAAGCAGAGTCGAGCATTTAGCCGTATGCCAGGGGAGGGGTCGTTTTTGGCTCCCCCAATTAAAAAAAGCTTCGCAGGAGCGCCATTAGTTTCCGAGTTGGTCAAATTGTTCTGTGTTTTTTATTACAATTCAAATCAAATAAATCAACCTCTTTCAAGATTAAAATTACGCATATCATAAGTTCAAGTCAAGCCTATAATTGACCTTTTCTCAACAACATGTTGCATGTTTTTCAGTATTATGCTTCTGTATGTCTACTACCGTGGCTGATCATTATCCGTTTGTTATGCTGAAATTTCGAGTATTCTGTTTGTCAACACAGCTTGTATGTGCGTAGTGATTATTGTTTATTGTGTACAAATGAATTCATATCCGGACTTGAATACAATTTTCAACAATAACAATATAGATTATACTCATGTAGGTAGTGTTGATATGGTAAATACTTGGTATTAAATTACAGTTAAGGGATTAAATGCAGAAAGTGTAGGAAAACCACAAAACAAAAATTCTGAAAAAATAGCCAAAAAATGCAGCTAGTTGAGCTTTAAGGTATTATGCGTCTCAATGAAAGACTTAAACTTTTGCTTATGCTTTCCTCAAGGAATTTTTTAATTATACTCTTTGAATATCAAGTATAAATTTTGGAGGTCCGTCAACCTGAAAAAATTTCTACTAGGGAAATTGAGGATTTAGCCAAGATTTACCGATTTTTCAATTCATATGTAGCTCCACAGGCAGGTAAACTTCAAGGTAGTATGCACCTCAATGAAAAACAAAATTTTTGCTCAAAATTCCCTCAAGGAATTTTTAACCACTTTCTCTCAAAATCAAGAATTAAAATTGGAGGCCAGCATGCAATTTTTGGTTCAAGAGAAACTAATTATCCGAGATTTTCCGAGATTGTAAAATCAAAACCGCCAACTTTATGTTGACACTATGGATAAAAATAACAAAGACGGTGAAAAGTTTTAACATAGCAAGAGATTTAAAATGAACGCCTCCACCCACGGTACATAAGAATGAATTTTAAAATTTTGAAAGTCCCGAGGCGCTTTCTACCTTAGTTCTATCAAAACATTAAGAGTGTAACATGCTTTCTATTAAACTGTCGGGTATTCGATGCAGGGACGCTTGTAAATGCCCTACGACTATCTATTTCGGAAAACCACCGCCTTGCTGTCTCTCTCCTCAGACTAATATAGATTAAAATGGGCTTTTATTTTTCTAACTTGAAAACGGTCGACATCCCAAATAAAGCTGACAACAAGTATGGCGTGTATAGGACTGAAAACTCCAATGTCATACTCCTTTCCTTTGCACTCGCTCCCTCAGAAAGGTTTCTTTCTCTTGATGAAACACGATTCCGCTATTTTATTGCAATTGTCGGGCTCGTGTCGCAAGGCCTGGCAAAGTCAGAAGGAGGTGGGGAACGGAAGGGTTTCACATATAAGGTTTGCATACCGTTTGGTACGACACGAATTACAAAAATTTAGCAATTTTTTTACTAACCATTGGCAATTTTTGGTCAAAATCATCATAATAGATGTCTCAACAGCTAAATTGTCCACAAAAGTTGATGACCTTAGTTCAATCCGGGTCATCACGCTCACAACTTGGCCGAACTTTTACATCCTTAGAAAGAGAGAGGCCCGACGTTATTTCAATGACTTTATTCCAACGCTCCTCGTTATGCACCATAAGCGATGATTTCACGGTGTGCTCAGGGCGCGCAAGAGGGCCTTTTGAGGTCATTCCTTAAACCGTGTTACATCATACAGTGACGATCATATGGAAATCCGGTCACGATATGCGACATGCGACCCGCGACTTCAAAACTTCGACCTGCGTCCTGTGTGTTTGTCAAACTGCAACCTGCGACTTCCGGGTGCTCTGGCCTAGCTGCCACCTGCGAGTTTGAAACTGCGACCTGCGAGATCACGACCTGGTCCGTGATTTTAGGTATTTGGTGTTTATTGAGAGTATGAAAAGCAGTCACAAGTAATATCAGTGATAGATGGTGTCATTTAGGAAAGAGACGAGCTTCGATGACACAGCTGTGTTTGCCTACGTGTTGTTCGGTTGCTTTTAAATTTTGAAAGTCCGGTTTTAAAGGAACAATGCTCAACTGATCACCGATTTTCATGAATAAAGTTTGTTTTGATAGGCCTATTTCAACAAGCATCCCCTCCGCTTGGTTGTGTGGCTATTTCACAGATCGAAATGACCTAGATTAGGCCTAAAGAAGTATTCTTTGGTTGTTGTACGCCTACTTCGATTCGGTGATCATGCACCCCACCCATCCCCAGACATTATTTATCTCACAGTTTGTAAGTCGCAGATCAACTGTGGACCTGCCTGCGAGATGTGACTGTGACTATGACGTAACTGCGACTCAATATAAAGGAAAATGAGAGTAACTCTACACATCGGCTCTACCAAGTTTGTTTAATATTACGATATGGTGAATAAAAGGATCATTGCATTTATTTTGTGCGGAATACATCCCTAGTTTCCATAGTCATGTGATCTGGGTCCCCAGTAAACCGGTTTGTTGATTGAGTGATTCGTCTTAACGATGTTTCGGAACCAAAAATGGGGTTCCTTCATCAGTTGCTCTCTTGTTTTGTATCCCCTCTGCTTGGTTGTGTGATAAAGTCATCTTCGTCCTCGAAGAGGAGAAGCCAGATTTGTTATAACCATACTAGCATCTCTATTTGATGTACAATCGCTAATATCAAATTAATATGTGGGAAAACAAAACAATTCGAGCGACTGATGAGGGAACCGCACTCTGGTTCCGAAACACTCTAACACATGACCGGTTCTTTTCCCCGGGGACCCATATCACATGACCAGAGTCAAAGCGCTATCGATTCACCGGTGTCTCGCTATGTTTCTCAATATCATTAAACCACATTGATCGATTCAATATACCGCATCACTATCAAAGGTAGAAAACGATGAGTAAAGTTGCTCTCATTTTCTTATATACGCATGTCGCAGTTGTGAAGTCGCAGGTCGCTGTTGGAAGTCGCAGGTATATACACCTTTAGATCTAAATGCCGAAGTCGCAGGTTGCGTGTCGCATGTCGTGACCGGATTTCCATACGATCAGAATACCATACACGTTCACTATGATGTCGAGGCTACGACACCCGTGCGAGCGCCTTGAAGCAATCAAGGTACTCACGGCAATGCTGGAAAATCTTTACCGCCAGCGACGCTGGCTGATGATCGACATGACCGAAGTATTCGAATCCCCTTCCCGGTCACGCCCGCTAAGGCGACTGCGTCCACAGACGCAGGAACTTCTCGACTCCCTAAATAAAACTGGGACTTGATGTCATCCAAGGGGTGTTGGAGATACTTCGCCGGTCATGGCCTGACACTGAAGCGTTATAGATCTGATCATCAGATGATCCAAAACCATACTGCCCTTTTCAGGGCCACCGCATCCTCCAAAAAGAGATCATCTGTTTAATAATATTAAAATTCTGCATCTTACCTCTGACACTCACAGAAAACTGTACTTGTTCACGTGTCCTACACACAGTACATGCACGCATTCTCACAAAGTGGCGCATTCATGTCACACATTTTGCTACTTTTTGCCGTCAGTGTTCTAAACTGCAGCATGCAGCGCTGCGACATTGAAGTGCCGGCGATGCAGGATTGTGGGGCTCTATATTTATTAAAATGTACATAACTTTGTATTTCAAAACATAGTGGTCTAAACTACTGTAACTATGAAAAATACAATTATTATATCTTTTAAAGGCGGGACTGTGTTTTCGTACAATCCACTTGACTGTCAACAAACAACTTGCAGTTCTAAACGCCAAACATGACGGAGGTCCGATTTCTTTCCCCTACATTTCAATTTTACTTTAAAATCGTGACTGAATTGAACTTGCAATCATCAATGATGCCAGTGTCACACTTAAAAGTAATATATAAGGAAAGGGAAAACAAGGGACAGGCCTGTTTATAATTACCACTCGCCGACGTTTCTGCATGAAATTTTGTGCGCGGTCGTTCGATATCGTACACCTCTCGGATCTAGCTGGCGAACTTACCTGAGGAGGAGCCTCAAATGTTCCTGATCAGTCGGAAAGCTAAAAAAACTCGTCCTGGCCCTCTACCGTTATTTCAATTAAATGCAAGGATAGACCATCGTTTCCCTTTACATTTGGCTAACAAAGAGCCAACAACTATTATCTATTTACATACAAGAAAAGATAATACACTCAGCTAGACCGCCGCCGTGAATAGCCAGCACATAACTTGTGTTTGACATAAATTGCGTCACTAACCACAGAACCAGGAAGCAAGGATTTTTACGGGTATTTCAAATTGCTTTTTGTGGGAGGGTCTGACACCCAACTACAGTTTCGAGAAATGTGAGTAATATTTCGCATTGCCTACAATGCCAAGTATGAATATTTTATTAGAAGTTTAGATGTTTATCAAGTTTAAGGTGAGATAAAATCCTATCATTGATCATACTCATATACTCATATTAACTGGAACGGTTTCGTAGAACAGCTGATATGAAAAAAAGAAATGTTTGGAGATAGAGAATAATCCTTTGTTTAAAGTTACATAATATCTGCTACTGATACCTGCTAATATATCATGGATGTATATCCACAATAAAATGAGTGTACAGATAATTTCAAAAGACTGCCATTCAATATAAAATACCTGCATTAAAAAGACATAATAACCATGTACTTTTAAAATGTATGTTTAAGTAATGTTTAATTTACTGTTTTTTCATATGCATGTATATTAGGTGATTTTTTTTCTTTCGGGTCACAAATGCATGTACTTACGACCAGTCGTGATGCATGAGAAAATTTTGTATCGTCTCAGTTATTTGATGATACTACATGTCGTTACAGCAATGATTTATTGTCATGTAAAGCCATTAACCATGATTAAAATCTAGTTTTGCTGCATTTTAATAGATTTCATTGAGATTGAGAACGACACTCATTAAGTTACATTTAAGAAGGTACTTATTGCATAACACGATTCATAATTTATTTAGTTTGGTCTTAATATTTTTCAAATTTCTCAAAAGTGTTAGGAGCTCTATAGCTGAATATTACAATATTACAAATTACTTATAAAAATAAGTGTATAACGTGCAAAATAATATAAAGCAGAAGAGCTTACGCAGATAAACTGACATTAGTTAACCATCCAATCATCCCAAACTAGTTCCGATCGTGCTGCATCAAATTATGAGAGACTTTAAAAGGCTGCAATTTAGTCAGGAAAATCTCTATAACCTCATCATTAATAAAATCTGTACTTTTAGAACAGTCGATAATTGTTAAAATTTCAAATTAAGAGAAAGGTGTCGCCCTGAATTAGTGATTCTGATATTTTTTCTTGCTCAAAATGCACGTGCGCATTCAAAACAATAATCATTGACAATCAGTAATAGTTTATTTATATAAGCTTATATGTTTTATATTTAAATTCACCACTTTTAGTGATACAAGTCTTATTTGAATCCCTCATTTTGGATGTTTAATTTACTCTACTTGTATAGACGAGGTACTTCCTTCCGCGCAGTAACTTCTCAATGAGATTCCTGAACAAACGCTAAAATGAGCATCGTTGCTTTAGGGCATTCTCCACGTATACGATATAGT
Organism: Ptychodera flava; assembly: GCA_001465055.1. Classification (NCBI taxonomy): domain Eukaryota; kingdom Metazoa; phylum Hemichordata; class Enteropneusta; family Ptychoderidae; genus Ptychodera; species Ptychodera flava. Next base: position 23,534 of record LD351686.1, on the reverse strand, counting down.
TGTTGTTTCAGGAGATTTTGGAGCTAAAAAGCATATGTTAATCCTCACAAATGTCACCATTGCCCCAAAACATACAAACAAGTACAAACTGTTCATCGAAATATTGTATGTACACGTTTACAAGTTGAACGTTATCAGAAAGCAAATGATAACATGTGATGGCTGGTTGACATGACTGTACCAATGTAACCTTTGAAGTCGATATGTGCACCGACCGAGAAAAAGCAATGAAAATAGACTGATGGGATTTGCCGTCGATTCTTGACGACATTTTATTGGTGGATAATTATCAGAATTGGCTGTCCTCTTCCACAAGATTTCTACTAAACGCTGGCTTAACTCGAAAGAATTGAAATTGACTGCCTAGTCGGTATGAAACATATGCCTCGAGTAATAGATTATAAAGTTATGTTAAAAATACATCATAGTGTTATGCACTTTAATTCACGGTCTATGACTTAAAGTACCGGCCTAAAATCGTAATGCTCTCAGTAACTGACGCTGCTGCACCATGTTGCTAATTGCAAGCACATATTTACATTTTTATTACTGGACAGCAATGACAAAAACCCAGCTTTAAAGTCTCCCTTCCACTCTCCATTAGTTAAGAAATAGTACAAATTGAATACCTTCCAATAATACATAATAAATTGCTCAGAATACAGTTTAATTAACACGGATAAGTCCGAAATAGTGAAAGAAGGAAATGTTGCAAAACCACGATGTGACACCAACTTAGAACTTTTCCAACTAACATAAAATTATGCATTGTATGTTAATTTATTGAGCCAAATGATCTTTGTCACTTCGTAACTCATTTTAACTTACCAACACTGACAAATTGTGTATCAACCAGTACTTACTGTCACGAAAACATGGTGCACATTGAAAGCTACACAATTGTATACACACATTATTGTATGATATCATGTCATAAAGATATAGCACGACTGAACATACATTTTTACATTTATTGTATCCCTATCATTAAAATTAAATAATGCTCCGGGAATTTAGAAACTGCTGCTTTCATATTGATTTTGCATCAGCTGTTAAAGATCACTTCCGCTTCACTCTACCGTTCATCTAATAATACAACATGCCAAGATTTCCCGGCACAAACGCTGTAGGTTCGAAATAATTTTCATATGAAAAGATACCGTACTTGAGGTGTGAACTGACTGTCAATCGGTGATTGCTCTACAAATATCATGGGTGATGTCATATTCACAAACATTGTAATCTTTTGTTCTACTTGATCGGTATTTTATTTACTCTCTGGGGAGTCATAAGCCATTAATTCGGTGACGCGGAAATTATCCGCCTTCAGGTGATTAGCCTAGATACATGGTTTGTGCCGATCAATCCCCTCATGCAAGGATAACTGAACAAGAGTCGTAGTTTTGTCTAAGGATGTGTAAGCCAACTTTACAATACTCGGAATATTTAACTTAAGTAGCGGTCATGTAATGTGCATACACAGTGTAGATTCTGCAATAATGACATTAATCCTTCAAAGCTATATGTTGCAACATCGCATCGTTGATGAAGAGCGGAAATTTATATATGAGAAAGAATAACTCAGAGTCGTGTTGTTGTAATTTCCGATGGTTCTTTGCCACGCAAAACGTATTGGCATAAAAGACGAAAGTTTAACCGATCGAAAAAACGGGCATCTTATTCAATCAAATTTGTCAATCGACCATCCATCTATCGACCATGTACGTGTTTAGTGTACGAGTCAATATCTATTCCAGGTTCGCGGATTAGTTGGTGCTAAACCCTGTCAACATAGTATCGATTCCATTGATCACTATATTAGTAGATTTACAAACATAAACTATTTACGTTGAACGTCGATGGGCGCGTTGAATTACGTACATAGTGCATGAGGTGTTTTCACCGTACGTGGTGAAAACCGATTTCACCGATTGCAGCAGTGTGTCGCTTGGCGCCGGATGCGAAATCTGATCGACGCGGAGTCACAGTGTCTGCGACCTAAAAAATTACCACTACAAGTCAACATACTGGTATACAAAAGCACAATCTGCAATGCTCGATTAGAACTTATACGCTTTTATTATATTTGCTGAAGCTTGAACTGTGATCCCGACGTACTCAACCGGCAAACGTTTAACTTATGTGGCCAAGATGACGGTCGAAAGTCCATGAGGGGATTGGCCGGCACAAACCATGTGTCTAGGCTAATCCCCTGAACGCGGAAAATTTCCGCGTTACCGAATTAATGGCTTATTACTTCCAAAAGAGCAAACAAACTACAGATCAGGTAGAACAAAAAGCCACAATGTTTGTGAAAATGACACTAACCGACATCTCTGACTTGACTTACAGTTTAAGTTGCCTCAGTCTAAAAGGAGCCTATGAAATTTTCATAAAAGTTCGTGTTGTAGAGCCTCGTTTTCGTTACGCTGACCGCCACTGCAGTTTTGGATAAAATACGGCGAAAGGGTGATCTTTAAATATCGACGTGCAGCAAAACGTACAATAGCTAGAACTATAATTTTTGCTTTCAGTTGTAGCATACATACTAACAATCTGTTTTCCCATGGTAAACTCACAAAAGTTGAGAAGATTTTATTTAAATAACTACAAAGTGGGTGGCGAGGTCGACCCGCCAAATGCGGTTCAGTAAACTTCAACTTTTTCGTAAAACAGCTCGATAATTACCTTAAAGGTCTTAAGCCCAGCCGAAAATTTCAGAAAATATTTATCTAACTATTATCAACATTTGGTGAAATTTTCATGACCATGCAACAATAGACACGTATTTGCGGCAGTGTTGAATGTTGGCATGCAGTTATCATATCGCTGTATACGTAGATCTCTAGGGTCTATGCGTATACGAACACCCGTTACACTACGCACACTCCATGCTGTTTACCGCGACGTGGCGCGGGCGTTACATGATTAATCTTTCATTTTTTTTTCAAAGTTTACTCCTATAATATATATAAATAAAGTATTTAATTAATGTCACATTATGACCATCAATACTTTAAAAAAAACACAATTTTTTGGCTAGTTACATGAGTTATAAAATGTGCCAGTCTAGTTCGAGCACGCACGGTAATGCTAGCAGGGATGGCCGCAGCGCACAGCTGTTTACCAGCTATCATTCTAGCCGCATCTATATTCACGTACTCGTGTGCGGGATACAGGGTAGCCGTATTTATCCACGGAGATTTTTTGCGGTCGATGTTATTTCCTACAGTTTTTGTATGCTTGCTAGCTACTAGAATGCGAAAACGGAAAAAAATCACTCATAAACGAAACAACACTGCTAGTCAGTAGGACGGGTGTCTACCACTATACTACGTGTACGGCCGCAGACAGTGATAAACGTAGCCCTTCTGTCACCGTAGTGTTTTTTTTTTCCATTTGCGCTGTCCACGACTTTACCGAGAAGCCAGCCAGGCAGATTGTGTTGGCCAGTGAGCTAACACAAGCTTGCAGTCTTGCTTCCTCGTCACAATCATTGAAAACATAAATAGAACCGAAACAATCTGCCAAGTTAGCTGATGAGGATCGAGAAAGAGCTGAAAGAGTCTACGTGTACATTCATGCTGCGCTGTAGGTCGCTATGTTGGATTTAACACATGAACGTCGCTTTATAGTCAACTTCAACGAGACGTGTTTCAAAAACGGAGGCTTAAGCCACTGAGATTTTTTCAGATCGTATGGACCTACTCAAGATACGTCCCCTCCCTACTTCTCATAGAAATTTGACTTTGGATATGCTTTTGCGGCAGTGTTTAGTGAACGGCATTTTCGGTCGCTCGAAAACCATGATAATAAGGCTAACGCAAAACGAATCGATATCGATAAAACCCAACAAAAAATCATCGGCGAACACTAGCTAAGAGTACAATTCAGCCGCTACCTGGAAACAGGACGGATGCTAAACGAAGGCTGAGATATCTGCGGAAAAAATTCTGGCGAAAAATGCCATAACCGTCAATCACTGGCTAGAGGGCGCTGTTCGAATTTGAACTAAATCCCTAATTATGCATGCAAATGAAGCACCCTCCTTTCAGACTGCCTGATGAATAGTAAACACATATTACCTGGTCATGAGGGCTATAGCGCCCGTCTATTACCCCGAGGGGCCGTGTGTTACCAGAAACACATCGCTATTCCCCGAGCTGTAGGCCGAGGGGTATAGCGATGTGTTTCTGGTAACACACGGCCACACACCACACGCTCATGTTGTATCATGTTATAGTTGTTAATATGTTTTGATATTTTGCACCGCAACGATCAATTGTAACAAGTTTACTTGGCGATATTTCCGTAGCTTACAGTTGCACGTGGCACCACTTTCTTTCAAAGAATATCCTAAGCATACCTAGCAAAAATCCTTGGTTGCACTTGAATATTTTTCGTCGATGAGCTGTTCAAGTCCTATGCTGTTGGAATGTTGGAAAATATTAGAAAATCTGTTTTAGAGAGACCTCGTAGCTCATCCCATACTCACATCACGTTCTAGTCACCTGCCATTGTTGCAAAGTTGCAGGCGACACTATGGTCACTTGACCGGGCACTTTTCCAATTTTGGTCTGAACTATTTCCCTAGGGAAATAGCTTTTTAAAAATACCCTCTGACGTCACATTTGTCAATTCAATGGGGACTAGACGTATCTATTTATCGTCACATGACGTATTCTGACGAATTGCGACACCGAATGAGCATGTGGTGTGTTACAAATGTCACTATTTCACTAGCCACTTGGCGTTTTAAGTCTCAATAAAAACTATTAAATAAATAATTTGTTGTACATCTCCTTTATTGTATCACTTCTTTTCTACTATGTGCTTCGCTCTGAATGTTTGCTTCGGCTGCATATGCATTTGTTCTCACCAAATAACTAGAAGTCGGAAGGTTCTCAAGTCTACGGGCTTTTATACGCGATCACACCAAGCTACGAGATCGCACGACTCGAACTGTATTGCGGAAATGCGTTTCTTCAGGTGATCCATGTTCCATTCCTACGGAGGGAATTACCGCTGCCGCTGAATCAGAATGTACGCCCTGACGTAGCTGCATGCACCAGTCTTGTACTGCCGAATGTGACTGCCCATCTGACGAATAGTCCCGCCCGACAAGCCAGGCGTTCGTCATGCTTGCTGAACATATTCAAGCTCGTTCAACCAATGCGAGAACCATTGATTTTATATTTACGAAGGAAAAAATGTAAGATTTTATTTTACTACAGCTAGTACTAAATACGTTTGTTAGGAAGCGTAGCATATTCAGCCGTACTGGAATCCGAAATCTTGAACATAAGTGTAGATTATAAATGTTCAATCGAACAAGTCTGTTATGGTTCACCCACGCTAACCGGTACGCCACTACGGGCATGCACGTTTCAGACTATACTGTTGACGAACATATTAAATGTTAAAGGTTCTCAATTTTTGCTGCCAAAAAGGCTAGTCACACCTGTGGTTTTCACATTTTTTGAGAATTTTGTATTTGCAGTGTTTTTGAGTTGACATACCCAGTATCCTGTTTTGTGTACGGAGTAGTGAAATGTCATGTTACAGATGTAAGGGCGTACGCGACGGAGGGTTTGAGCACAGAGACTGGCTGTTGGGTAGCCGTAGTTTATTTCTTCGTACCGTGGTGTCGCTAGATGGTAACCGGGAGGGCACATTGTATACATTTTGTGTATATATATATATATATATATATATATATATATATATATCACATCGGTTTATTGACCAAAACTATGAATTGAATCCATCTAAATCTAATATGAGTTAAACCTTTTTTAATAAAAAGCCTTCTGTGCCCAATTTTCTGGCGATGTAGTCGTAAGACTTCATCACATTGTCTTGTCAGGGGTCGCTTTACTATTTCACGCATGAAGTCGAAGGACTGAAACTTCTCCTCCAATTTGCAAATATGTATGGAAGCCACAACTAACTCAAGAGCAAATAGTGATATTTTTAGAGGAATCGTCGATTGACAGTCAGTTCACACCTCAAGTAAGGTATCTTTTCTATGGAAATGATTTCGAACCTATAGCGTTTGTGCCGGGGAATCTTGGCATGTCAAAAAACAAGCCCAGGTTATCGTGTACTACATTAATTGCCAATTTGTGTTGCGAAACTTCTTTTGGATTGGAATCAAAAAAGTACAAAAAATCAGATGAATTTCCAAAACTCGGACAGGAAATCTCGTAAATTTCTAAGACGTAGTCAAGTTCGACTGATATGCCGAGCGGAACTGCATCTCGTCGGTTATCGTCATAATCGATAGTACATGCACACATGGATACGTCGTACGCTCTATGTTAGTGGCGATAGAACAAATTTAGAGGAGGTCAACAAAAACTGTTTATTAGGAGACTCATGGAGGTACAAACGACACTCCATTGGAAATTATACGTGGATACCTTACCGCTTCACACCCATGTGCCGGGGTATTGAACATTTCTTGATTTGTCATTCTAGTTTAGCATCAAAAGTCTTGCAATGGAAACGCGGCATCATTTTACAATTGGTATTGCCACAAACTGATGACGTCAAAGATGAGCGTACTTAAGGGAAGGAGGTCAAAGGCCATGCCTTCCTCTCTCACTTCATAGCAGCTCTTAGACAGATGCTGACAGAGAATGAAATGTGCATCACGCTCCTTCAGCCGTCGCAGATTTCAACCCATTCCTGTTTCAAGGGCACATTGTCATTGTTAATTTACAAGAACGATATTAGAAATTTACTGCTGAGTCCTGGCCCAACGGTTGGGTTTAACGGCTATCAGTATAACACTAGCTGAAATGCAAAGAGGTGCATTTAAACTAGCCAGTAAAGGATGACCGGTGGCTGAACATGCAAAACAATTCTATGCAATATGCAGGGAGACGGCAACAGTTCCCCTAGCTGTCCCCGAGCTCCAGACAGGAGATGACAGGCGTAAGGATAGCGTACAATCGTGTACAAATGTTTTACTATTCAAGGCTTTTTGCATGAGATTTCTGTTCTGATCAAGAATTTAAACCAACTTCGAAAAAAATTTAACTTATTAATTTCAATGTGGCCGTATCGGTCGATCCCGTAAACTCGTGGCGTACGGAGACGACCTATCAAAAGTCCGCTTACCCTCTCTTGGCGAATTCAATAACGATGTTTGTTTTATAAGGATCACGACATGACAAACTGATAAGATAACACAATTAACACGATACAGATAAGACTTTTTGTAGTCAATAATTGTGCTATCTCAACAAGTTCGTCTATCAATATGCTACACCTACAGCACGAAAAGTGAATAAAACAAACAAAACAAATCATTGAAAACGGACAAAATGTTCCATTATTGCTTCTTTTATTATTAGTTCTTGTCGACATTATTTACATTTTATTAGTTATTTGTCAATTGAAATGTTTATTGAGTTAATTTATGTGCTTTTGATTAGGGTGATAAACCTGCCCTTCTAACATTTGCGTCTGTTGTTGTTGTTCGCATCAACGCGAGGCGAATTACATGAACTGAGGTGTTTCACAATCAAGTTTGTTTTAATTTTACGTTCATGAACCCATGACTTCGAGAGGCCGATATGTTGATGGTGATGTTTTTGCCTTTACACCATGATCTTGTCAATAACTCAAATCATTAGTCTGAAGTTGTATTGTCACAGCTAAAATTATCTCAAAGCTTCATGCCGAAGAAAGTATTGTATTCGATGGATCATCACACTATCGAAAATATGATAAGCTACAATGATATATTATCACTTTTTTCAAATGCATGCGCAACGGGACACTGTTTGACCGTGTACCTTCATTGTCATCGCTTTTTGTGCCTAAGTATTCTCTCCATGTGGGTTTTCCTTGCACGATATTTAAAGCGTATAAAAATTCGCTACGCTATTGTCCGGCTGGCTCTGTGGGCCTCGCTTGCTAGAAAGACCATTGAGGGCGCATAATCATACGGTTGAGAATAGAGCTGCAAAGCGAACGAGGGGCTGTGCAGAGAGTGTGGGGATGGACGACCATGCAGATTATGATAATCCCTCTCCTCATGCACAATGCTGAGTCAAAAAATGTCTGCAGTTATAACTTTCATGTTTATTATACACATGTTTTGACAAGCGTGTACAGATAGACTCTCAGTCGTTTGTCTTGTTGAGGTCATCTCACATTAACAAAGCTGCAACTGGAGTAGGGCATAGTTTGACATGCGACAGTTGTAATCGCAACGGAAATGGCTGAGACCCAAGTACTCTAACTAAATGCCCTAGAGCTCGTTTTGGAAAGCTTTATACTTTAATGTTGAGCAAACTTTAGTAACTTATTTTGTTGATCAAACGGGCTACTTGCCCATATTTAAAATACTAGTTATCTAAGATAAAAAATAATATTGTCGTAAAAATACTGATGTACCGACTTTGATCATGTAGTGAGCAAAGACAAAGTGACATCGATCAGTATTGTATCGTCAAACATCATAGGGAAACTGTTTTCAAAGGTTCCTGTTAATATGAATATAAATATCAAATTAAACCTAATTTTACAGAAGTGCCCCTTATGTTTTATAGTTTGAAAATTTCATACAAGATATTCCTACAATTAACTACGAAAAGGAGTTCAGCCAGGATTTCAATGCTGTATCAGTTCAACAATTCCGTGGCGCACATTTCTTTTCGATCCGTCGTGTCGGTATGAAAGGTCGTAAAACATAATCGTCTTTAAATCTACCAAAAGTAAAATAGTAGATTCAACTCATGGGGTTGTCAAATCTCACCTTCACACGGGGCGTGTAGTGATCGTTGCGCAGCAAACAGTTTTACCCGCACTACCCTGAGGAGTGCAAGGCACTATGGCCTAGGGGAAACTGATTGCATCAAAACTTTTCACGTCGACGATGGTTTAAAAGTATAAAATGCAATAACTTCTAACGTCAAGTTGCTTTGTTTCTGATAACTATATTGCTGAAAATGTGACCTTCCATTCCGATCTCAAGTGCCGTACTTGCCAATAACTTCGCAAACACTTGTTCACTTTAACCCTGTGGAGAATTTATCGCTATGAATATTTGGATGGCCAGTGACACAACTATTAGCAGATTACAGGTAGCACTGTTTACCACCCAATATTTCTTCACTAAATAAAGTTCATATAGATATCTTACAATATACTGCTGATTAATATCAAAATTATGACAGGCGCCTACGCAGTAAAACCTAGTTTAATACCATGATTGTTAATCCGGTTATCCAAACTTTAACTAATCCGTGTCCCAAGAAAGTTTAAATGTCCGACTTCAGGTCACTGTGCAGGGTGGCGCCAATGGTTGTAATTACGTTTGAAGTTCGTTAACATGTAAAAAGCCACGCTGCTGATCGGACATGCCGTGTTTGGTCCCAGAATCCCATAATTCTGCCATGTTTCAGGCAGTCATTGTCATTGAATCTTGTATATGATGTCTATGAATATATAGCGACTGAGTTTAAAATAAATTGAAAAAAATTCTTCGTTTTTTGTCGAAGAACGCATATGTTTCAAAACGTGTTCCCTGTGAGCTTACGACCTTTTGACCACTCTTTGTCAGGAAAGCATGATTATTCAAATTTATTATACCGTAAAAGCGATGCTCCCACCCAGTGTATGGAACGGGCTGCGTTACCAGTAACCCCCCTATTGTGCGTCCACAGTCCTGCAACTTCCCGTTTAATGCATCCTTTAAATAAATGGAGTGACAAAATTTTTTGTTTGTATCACATGTGTGATTTCACTCATTTTTAATTTGATAGAGAAGAGGTAACTTTCATATGTTGTCAGACGGCTTCTACACGTATGATTGAGTGAATGTGTTTTGTGCACTCAGTACACTTACACAATAATAATCAGACTGTTCGGAAGATACGCGATGTTATATTGCTGGAGATACAGACTCTATAAATCTTCATACGTTTGGATGGAGATGGTGAATTCGAGAACTTATCGCTGGGCTTGCAGTAGCCAGCAAACAGAACACTAGCCTAGAAAGTTGAGCTGCTATGCGCCAATGATTGGCCGGCTATGACGTACATGTCACATGTCTGGTGACGTAGAAGAAGCTGGAAGACGGCATGGGGCCGCATGGCCGCACACGGCTTGAGTGCAGGTGATTTTCAAGCTTTTCGTTCAGACGTTGTGAACGTCTGAACCGACTCAATATCAAACCTTTTAGTGTGGGCGAGACTCAAGAACATTTAGTGAGCATTCATATGTGGTAAGAGAGTCATTTTCTGGCAGAACGATCCATCGAGCCCCGACCACGTGTGGGCGAGTGACGTAGCTACGAGTGAAAGGACAGGCCGGAAGCTTGGGCGCGAATGGGAACTCACCAGCCTATATGGAACTTCTGTGCACCTTCAACGCTACGCCGCGCTACCGGACCGGAGGTCAGGAACAGTAACTCTCAGGTTTAGTAGATAGACACCCTTGTAGGATAACAGGGATCTTGTTCTCGTCCTTCGAACCGCCTAAACTTTACTTACGAATGCGAACTTTCGGCAGAATCGAAATTGTGCTTTGATAATCTCACACATACGAGTGTAAGTCGATTTTGTTGTATGAGTGATTCTTCGCCGCTTGGAGGGACGTTTATAGTTTGGATCGTGGGTGAAATTGGTTTGAAAAGTGGGCGATTGTTATTTCCCTACAAGAAGGCTTAGAATAGCATGAGTGTTTGTATAGGTTGTCTGACACTACGTATTGATTGACGTTTAGTGTCTACTGAATTTCACCCAACTGTTGTATTGTTTAAATATCAGTTTTGAGCCGAGCCTCGCTTTTACAGGCTACTGTTATTTTCTGTACACTTGTAAATTTACTACAGTGTTTTCCTACTTTGAGGTAGCGACCTTTTGTTGTCATAGTGACCAAGAATAGAGTTGTCACTATTAGACTGCTGAGTTTGTTTTGAGTGCACACCATATGAACAGAGAACTGGTGTATTTCTGTGTGTTATGAGTAAAGCCAGTTTAAAGACATTAAGGCGTACTAGCACATAGCTATCATATTTTCAGTGTTACTACAACAAGTTGTGACATCACGGAAACAGTTTCTTTGGTGTGTTACTGTCAGTCTTTGCTATAGTTGTTAGCGAGTTGTCAATCATTGTACCATACAGGGGTATCTGCGAATACTCGCTGTTGTTGATTAATTTCTTAGTAATAAATATTGTTGTTGGCGGAATTGTTATGCCAACTGTTATAATTGTGAGATCACTTTGTATTGTACATTGAGAAGTAAATACCGCCTATCTGAGCGAACTATCGCGACCAGGTTAAGAAATCTCGGTTGAACAAAAGTGAGGAACATTTTAATTGTTAAATTAGGCACAGACTTTCATGCTGTTTGACAATATATTTTCTTATAGTCACGCCTGGCACAACTTAAACAAATTTTTGTCAACTCTCAGGTGTGACATTTGCAAGCATCTTGATAAACGGGACATGACCGTGTTGCACTAGCACTGCATGAGTTTTGTTCAAAGTGTATGGGCCGTCTTTAAATTTGAAAATTGGAACTCGAACTCCCACCAGGGTTACATATGGCTTAAAGGCTTATGATCTACGATTTTTTACAGTATTTTCACGAGTTTACTTTCAAACTAAACTTAGTTGATGTACATTTACTTACTGAAGGATGTGTAGAGAAGTATTATTACTCACTGATTTGGACTATGTGTACAAGTTTGAACTAGACAAATAATATACGGTTGTCGCTCTCATAAAACGGCCACCACATGAACGAGTTGAAAAATATTGTCTTATGTGCATCTACATGTCATAATCTGCCGAGAGACAAACATGATGTCATACGCCCGAAGTCCTTGATTTTGCAGTTTAAACTTGAAGTTTTTTGAAAATGCCGAGAGATCAAAGACGATATAAAAACTCAGGGATAGAAATACTTTTTTATTTCTTGTGGCAAAAGTTTGCCACCGAATATAAAATCAGGTGGCAATTATGAAAAATCTGGTGGCAGTTTTTGATCGGTATAATACAACATTTTGTCATTGCCACATACTCATTCTAATTTATAAATTCTTGAAAATATGATGAGTACACGTCACAAAAAAATCAACCCATACTGCAGGCCTCGAAAAAAATTTTTCAAATTTACCAACCGTGGGACATGTGAATTTCATTTTTACTTGCCCGACAGGAAAAATTACTTGCCCTAAATTTCTAATAACTGTACTAGTAATTTGTAACAGAAAGCAAGAGTTTGGCCATATGAAGTGAATTCAAAGAGGGAAAAAACAGATTCAAACATGAACTACATTCTTGTTAAAATGAAGGACTATTACCAAATCTGAAATGTCGCAGAAGAAATGTGAGAATACTTTAGTTTTTTTTCTGTAGATTTGGCCATCTAGAAAACATCTTTGAATTTGGAATTTTTCCAAAACCTAATCCAAATTAAAATCTTTGCATAAGAGTAATAAGATTGTGTGATTTACAATGTGCATAGCTGGCTGCAGCTCTTTATTATCAATCTGAGATCACAAACAACTGCTCTGCTAGTGTTTATCTGCCAATGCATACGCACATGTACATCTGCAACCCTTTTACCTGTTTACATGTTTACTCACTGAGCACAACCGTCTTTCAAAGTTTTATTTTGATAAATGTATTCGTCAAGAGAGCAGATTCAAGTTTCGTTTTCGTTACTCTTCAGTGCAGATTTGTTTTCTCTAAGTGAGAGCCGATCCCTAACAACCAAGGTCACGTAATTTGAAACTGTCTGCATCTCACGCACTACGTAGCTGCAATATGTGGCCTCCTTGGTTGACTGAGCCCGTTTCGACTACGATGTAAACTTGTATTTTTTCATCTGGGTGTTGATTTACGTTGAACAGTAAGCATTGCCGAGATCCATGGCCTCGAATAAGTTTACATCCATTTACCAAGCACAGGGTGCAATTACACTATCGCGTGAAGCCGATCGACTGTCATATACGACTCTGCTACACTTGCACAAAGAGAATGGCAAGCACTGTCAAGAGCATACCACTTTACGGCACACACACAAAACAGTGAGTTCACTCCGTGTCGTCGGAGAGAACATGTCGCAAAACTGTATTTTTACGACTTTTTGTGTTTACAACAGCAAGAACGATTATTATGCGATGTCTGGCGGATTTTCAAGGGTTTTCAGAAAAAAAACTTTTGAGAGTTGAAGGACTTACAATGATTGTAGGCGTGTACAGACCTAATGAAATACGTTTTCAAGCTTGAATTGTCCAGAGCTAAGTTAATTCAACCGCTGGTGCACTTGCCCGTCGGACGGGAAGCATATTGATTTTACTTGCCCGAACGCAAAATTCACTAGCCACGGGCGTCGGGCGATAGGAATTTTTGAGCCCTGTACTGGCTAATGAATTGCAAGTATTTATTGTTATTTAATTCATGCAGGCTGCAGTTTGGCTGTGTTTTCATTCATGCCAAAATGTCGCAATTAGTTTGGGGTTTTTTTTGGCTATGAGTTTTTCCGCCGTCAGACAACGCGTGTTCCTTCAGACTAGTGTTCCTTCATTCAAGCTGTAGGATCGATGACATGATGACCCAAAATTTAGTGGCAGAAAAATACCACCAGAAAAAAATTTTGGTGGCAGATTGACAGTTTTTGGTGGCAAATGCCACCATTGCCACCGATTATTTCGATCACTGAAAACTGTTCAATTAACTTGCTCATTCCGAGTCGACACAAATAACTGTGTACTGCAGTTTTCAAAAGGGTACACATCATGTAGTGAGTAGAATTCAAAGAATATCCAAGGTAAATGGAAACACGCTTATGGCTTTTAGGGCTTTAATTGTCGGATAATTAAAATATACCGAAAAGTTCCCTGCAAACCACCTGTAAAGAGATATAAAAATTCCTTTCACAAAGAGATCAACTTCAGGTAATACTTTTGAGGATATGAGAGCAAGTGCTTTGCTTCACTCCTCATCTTAGCCAAGGTTTAGAAATAAATTGTGCTCCCATAACATGGTTTACAAAAATAGGGTAGGGAGCTACAGGTGGGCAGGAATTTTTTCCCAAAATATTTGTATTTTTAAATATGCATTTCTCAGGGGTTCAGGGCGGTCAAACACCGGCCACAACATTTGCAGAAACATGTATCACACGTATAAAAGAGGAAAAATATAAAGACATCTTTCGTTAAAGCAAAAATCAAATACCAAGTAACGAACGCGTGATTTTAAGGGTTTTCTTTCTCTTTTTTTACTTGTGTGTTTATTTAGCTCTAAAATGTTGTGGGTCAGCAGGTAAAATATAAGGTAGGGTTATATTGGGTTATCGGAAAAGCTCTATATTTTTGTGCGGCCCAATCGTGTCGACAAGTAACAGGCCGGCGCGCACAAGAGTTATAATAATTGTAAGCTGACTTAACTTTGCACTTATTAATTGTTCATTTTTTGACCTCAATATGAGAAAGAAAATTCATCGAAAGTTTATTTCAGCGACAATTTTTTCTAGAATCCATGAGTATAACTGTATATAACTGTGTGTCGCGTTTGATTCCGAACTGCATTCGATAGTACGTTACTCAATAACCAGTATTCCAGAATTCGTTCATTTTTTTTTAATATGTTACGAACACACTGAATAGGTTATTAGGGTATTATGGGTTAATAAATAGTGGTCTCTCCCACATGTAATGAAAATACGATCAAACGGAGTAGAAGTGTGGGTATGATGGCTGGAGGCCCATATAGATATAACCGGTTCACACAGCCATGCCACGCAGTTAAATATACATGTAATGCAAATATATTTGGACACTCAGCCATATCCTACGATCTAGCCGGGAGCTATATCGCGGTAGTTTCGTAAATGTCGCTGTTAAAAAATCTAAATAAAAACATTCATGTATCGAGAGCGCAGAATACGGGCGAAGATTGATATTGCAGAACGGGAGTGCAGTTCGACATTGCAGATTGAAATGCATTAACGCAGTTTGGGGACGCAGACTATCGATTTCTGACCTTTCACATACCTGGTTTTAGAGTCAAAGGCCCTGTCTTGCGTTATGCCACCATCAAAATGGGGTAAGCCCAATTCACGTGCCGCGTGCTGCGAGCCACGAGCCACGATCCGCGTGCAGCGAGCCAAAGTTCACGATGCACGGATTAGTATGTTAAGCTAGAAATAGGTGCATTTTCACTCTAATTCACTTTATCGATTCATCTTCACTATTAAATCACATTTAATAGACGCCTTGTATGTGCATAAAGTGGTGACCTGCGATATGTGTGTTCACGCAATTCAACATGTGCTGGCCGGTAAGGGACTTGAAAAAACTTATAGGCAGGGAGGTCGAATTTTCAAAATGATGCTGAGAAAAGTGACTCACCCCTATTGTTATGCCGTCCCTGTACGTGCTATACTCAACATCAATAATATTTTATTTGACAAATATTAACTAATTCATAATGACACGCCTCATCCCACCAATTATGAAGGCTGTTGCACTAATATACTGGCAAATAAGTTAAATGCAGGTCAAAGGTCATCCTGGTTACTTAATATTTTTGCTGTATACTTTCGTCCCATGATGGCTGTCCACTAAAAATCAGACCTATAGCAATATTGGCTAGGTCAAATGTCATCCTGGTCGCTTGATATTTTAGCAGAAATCTTAGTAAACAATCATCTCCGTCCAGTAAACTTCAGACCTCCACCTCTGTTAGCTATCATATAATTTATAGATGTGCATAATATTTAGGTACAGGATGATTTGAGGGTCGAAGGTCGGTGTCCCATACCAGTCACACTTCGATAGACGCCAGCCGTCTTTGACTTTTACGTAGGATAAGCCATAGCTTAGTTGCAGAGGGGGGGGGGATAGGGCAGGTCAAAGGTCATAAATTCCAAAAAATAACATTGTAAAAATCTTTTTAATATTCGCGGCTTAAGACCTAGATATGTGAAATATAGCAACCTTTCCTTACAAAACTATTGTACAGAATTTTGATTGATCAATTTTTAAAGTTACAATTTTACGGGCAATGTGATTTTGAAAAATACTGGCCCTCCCTCCCTATAATTTCTTTCGAGTCCCTTTCTGCATATGCCCCTTGATGTAGAATTCGTAAACACACATTCGCTTCACCAGTTCTTGCATTTAGAAGGTGGCGTTGAAGCCCGAATGTTGATTTATCCATGAAAAGGAATCAATGAATTAAATTGGAGTGAAGATGCGCCTATTTCTAGCTTAACATGCTAATCCGTGCATCGTGAACCTTGGCTCGCGGCACGCGGATCGTGGCTTGTGAATTAGGCTTACCTATCAAAACGACAGTAAATCTGGCGCCCCGTAACCTTCGCCCCTACTCTATAACTGAAGAAGAAGTGTTTGATGTCTGTTCTCCAACAAATTACTTCTGGAACCATTCACATCTTAGCATCTATTTTATTGATATTATAGCTGTTAATAAGATCGCCTACCCTGGCTTACGGACCCGCGTG
>LD351683.1:721310-758474 GCA_001465055.1 Ptychodera flava | reverse complement strand
CACATTCCATTTCCCAGGTGACAGGCTCCCTGTCGCGCGCACTACCCCTATCCAAAATTAAGTTGAGGTGTCATTTTCTTGAAACTTTGCACAGATATTCTTGGAAGTTGTGCAAGTGCAAAAATGAAATAAAAAATGGGGGTCACCACGCTTGTTTCCATGGAAACGGACGTTAAAATGGCGTCATTAGAAATAAATAAAAATGATATAATTCACTTAAACTAAAGAAAGCAATTATAAAACGCTTAGCAAATGAGTTAATTTTAATAAATACCAAGACTTAAGATCCATATCTATCGAATGTATAGTTTTCATGATGTTTGTGAAGAAAATTTAACATAAGTATCGATTACAAAATGACGATATCGAACTTATATCACTACATAATTTTCGAACTTTCTTCATGTCGCTTTGAATGGTGTCATTTTGACCAAACTTGGAGAATAAACTCCTGACATAATACTATTTAGTTTACACTTTTAATAAAAGGGTGTCACCACGCTACTTTTTACAATATCTCCAGATGAATGGGTAATTTGCGCCATATAAATGGGAGAGAAATGTTAATTTTTCGCTCATATTGAATAAAAACCAGCTTCCTAGGGGGTCAAAATATGACAAGGTTAAAGGTCATATGAATTTCTAAGAGACTGGGTCAAAAAATTAGGTAAAAGCGCAATTTCAACAATGACAGGTGATGTTAAATACATGAGCTACAAAATAACCCATTTGCGGCAGGCTGGAGTTAAATCTGCGCAGAAACGTTCTAAAGCGTGTGCGCGTCCGAATTCGTCGCCCTTTACCTTAACATTAATTGCTGTCAATGTCAGCTTTGTTGTAAATCAAGTATATGCTACAGATTGTTTTTGTTTATATATATTTTGGTTCTTCCTATGACGAATTAAAGTACTTAAACATAGAAAACATAACCGCAAGGAAACCTGTTACATGTCAATGAAAATGCAAATTGATAATGAGTCACTACTTTTCCTTCTAAGCTCATTTGTGTCTCCTTTATCTAAAGCGTTATACAGAGAGCAAGGGTCCAAATACTCACTAGCTTTGTGATGAGGTACTGTCGGTGTAACTACATCAATAGTGACATAAAATCACATGCTACACGCAAAATTTGACAAGATTTAATTACAATATGACTGTTTCTTCATCAATGAAAAGCTTTTATTGGTCTCAGTGCGGCTCTAGAGCCTGATACATACATTGCACACAGAAATGGTGATTCAAGTATGTGCCTCGCACAATGAACGTACTGTTCACTGATGTTTCTTTCGTAGCAATATCAATTCTTATCAACTAAAAGGGATATTGAAAATTCGATCATAAAATGTCTGATATCTGTAAGAGGAACAAGTTTAAGATTGCACAGATGTCCATGTGCTGATACAGCAAAGGTTTGAAACGTCATTATGTTTTATATTAGCATGGGCTAGGAATTAAGGATTAGGAAGGTAAAATCTGTGCAAATACTGTCCATAAAAATCTAGCAATGGGCTTAAACATGATTTTTCAAATGTTATAAGAAAATCATTACTGTTTTAAACATTTATTTCTGCCCCTCCTGCCAATTGAGACGTAATGCAGAATTTGGTGAGAGTCGACTCAATTGAACCAATGTTGACATATTGCCATCGATTTACGTGGCAGTGGTGGAGTAACACTCTATTCAGATAGTATTTCTTTCACTTTGAAACGCCTTAGCACTGTGGTGACAATAACAAAAGATTAGGGCTAGAAGTGCAGGAAAGAAAATTGTGATCATGATGCTAGTGCCCTAACATAAAGTAAGGAATACCTATACAATGATCTTCATGTTTTTCAACATGATTCGGAAATCTACATCATAAAAGGCCTTTATTTCTTCCATTGTCGAATGTTGTGTTCTGTAGGCTGCCCAGAAGGTAAATATGGTATGTTATGTGATAAAGACTGCATATGTCAGAACGGTGCTACTTGTCATGGGTTCAATGGTGCGTGTAAAAGCGCCAAAAGATGGACAGGACCTGCTT
This sequence comes from Ptychodera flava, assembly GCA_001465055.1. Lineage (NCBI taxonomy): Eukaryota > Metazoa > Hemichordata > Enteropneusta > Ptychoderidae > Ptychodera > Ptychodera flava. The sequence goes on along the minus strand of LD351683.1, from coordinate 756,450 downwards.
GTGACATTGGTAAATAAACTTGGTTACTGAGAGCATTTGAACTCTTACGTTTTTACTTCAGGATGGGAATTAGTTCAAGAACCAACTCAACAAACAGAGATTCAAAACTGCAATGACATAGCTTTGTTAGTTTACTACCTTTTAACAGGTAGCTGCTTAATCCTTATCACCTGCATTTTTTTTCTGGATGAGTATTTTTGGAGGTATATGAATTCTAATACGATGGAAAAAAATCACAGATGTATATGTGCAAGCATGGACGAAACGAAACGACGCCAATATGCTTCAAGTGAAAATATGGTTTCGTCATTCTCAGAATACCACACATTCAAACTTCACTTTTTGCTTTAACAACATTTATCATGCATAAGTTAGTGCATTTTGTAGCTTAGAAACAACCTACAAATATGTTCACTCGTCATAATGCAATGAGTATTGTCAAATTTACAAAGCAAATCATTATATATTTTCCTGATAATACAATATGCATTTCCTTTGTTGTGCCTTCAGGACATATATGGATATTACCTGCAGGTGCTGAGTTGTCCTACGGCCAAACGTTCAATCTTTCCTGCCATTACAACTTTGAGGTCAAATCTGCATATGGGATAGTCTGGACATTTTTCAATGGAGTGTCAAGTAGAACTCTTAAGGCTCCATTAGAGCACGTCTCTCATAAACCGCGCCACAGGTAAGTCTTTTTATGTTAGTTTGTGCTATCTGACTGGAGAGAGTCATATTATTCCGATAAAATAGTTCTCTCCCTTCATATTGAAGAGGGTTATATCATATTTTTACTATTGTATTGCGAAGTTTAGAAGCCCATGTGACTATCACGCACTGATGATGTGATCATGCGACTGGTACTTGTTCTTCTGACCCAATTTCTGCAGAATATGGACCCCCCCTACGAGATTTACGGCCTTTTCGTTGGGTGGGATAGGCCATCACTAAAGTTAGTGGCCACAGGGGGCTACAGGGCAATCAGTAGCTTGATGATCATTATGGCCAAAGGGAATAAAATGGCAGCGTTAAGCGTCTTTGCTCTGTCGCATTTCAACATGACTTTTCAAAAAGCACCAAACATTCTTAGAGGCGATGAAGCTGTTCGTAAACCCTGTATCTGATTATAATTATTAATATCAATGTTTTGAACAAGTTGATTTTCTAGTAGTCTGAAGTGAAACAGATAATATTGTAGTATAAGTTACAATCATGCAATCGTCGCCCTAGATTTACCCTAAGAATAGCTTTGTCATTCTAAGCAAGCGCTATTCCAGTTTGATACAAAACATAGAGATGTCACTTTGCTTTCTGAGAGACCTGTATATATTCTCTCATCAGACATTTCCTTTAGACAGTGTAGTATAAAAAATCGGAATAATGTCACCTTCAGCTAACATTTCTGAGTTGAAGAGGGCTATATCATCTGTTAGATTATGTTTTTGTCATCGGTGACTTGGTTACTCCATCAGGGCTATCTTCACCTGCTTTACCTGTACGGATTTCTGCATAACACTGACCGTCCTTATCAGTCTCTTTTTGCCTTATGATAAATTCTTTGTTGTTGATTAAAATACCTCTCAGCATCGCATAAACTTGTTGTAAAGCTCGACTTTGCCTTCTCTCCCCTGTATAAGACCTTCACACTGAAAGGTCATACCTTTCTCTTCTCTTTTGTATCAATTAACTTAGACTTGAAAACTATTGTCCAAGCATTAAAATATCATATAAATACCCCTCTATTGAGTAGCGTAGCTAATACTGCCAGACGTATTTAATGCTTGTGACTTTGAAAGAGTAACTTTCAGAGTCCAGACCTATATTAGTTTGTACATTTTAAGTTCTTTTTTCTGTCTGATTCATCAGTATTCGGTCTGTTGCCTAGAATAGAGTCACTTCCATTGACGTAAACCAAATTGCCAATGCATCGTCTGTCATCTTCTGTAGTAAACAAAGTATTCATCACTTCTTCTTTTACATATTTAGTATTATCATACATGCTATGCCTGTACTGCCATTCTCCTATTGTTTAGACGGTACTAATATAACGCGTATTTAAACTAGTGCAAATACATATTATATTTCCACTGTAACCGAAATACTTACAGCTACGTCTACGCGTGACCTTCGATGGGGTGTTCACATACACGTAAAACTGCTGAGCGAATTAGACTCTGACACTCCGAAACGTCATTGTGAATGTGATTATGGTCAAAATTTTGTTGTTTGCAGTCAGTTCATGGGCATTGCACTTAGATACAAGTACAGTTGTGGCAAAAACATACAAACGAACGCATTGAAAATGTGTATGTTTTATGACACCTGTCATCGTTGACGGCCAGTCCCATACTGTGGCGTTATCATGTCGTCTGCTCTGCGCTGCCGAAGATTACGATCTCGGTTGACAGAACCGCCATATGAAAAGTTTCCTGTTGACAAGTTTAAGTATCTGAGTGGTGAATTACATCGTTTAAAGCCATAAATGAGCCTCAAAAATCCAACCGCACTGAAAATACTCGAGACAGACAAGGTGCACATATTATATTTCCAATTTGTACCTTTTAGTGAGATTCACAGGTATGATAGTTGTCCGGTGGCACCGGTGCGGGTTTCGGAGACGATGTAAGATACTAAGGAAAGTAAAACTTTCGTTTAGATTGTTGTGAAAGAAATTTAGTTCTATTTAGGCAAGCCGGTACCGAAAATATACGAGCAGACGAAGTAATACCTTTGAAATGTTTTATTCGTACAGCAACATAACCATAACCACGACCGAGTTACGACGCTACAGCTTACAGTGTACTCACTTCACATTTTCCCTATTCCGCTCACAAATTCCTTTCTAAGATGGTAAATTCGGCATATTTGACGACTGAGGACATGTATAATTCACGGCTATTATATCCACTGTGCGTTCATAAGCTTGGATGTCGCAGAGCTGCTTACTTTATACTCTCAACTGCTCGATCGAGTTTGAAATCGAACGTTGGCGCGGCGCGAGTATTTTGACCCGATTTTGGCCTGCCTCATAACTTTCGCAAAGGGATGAGTTTATGTTTCAAAACACGAAAGCACACTTATTTTAAACTCTCCAGCCAATTTTTTCCATCCACCACCATTTCAAGCTAAAAATAAATCTTCTTCAAAGTGTGAAAAGTGTGAACAATCTTAATATCTAAATTGTTCGTTTAAAAAGTGTGCCATAAACCCTCCTTTGAAGTGGAATGGCCCAACAGCGGAATAATATCAAGAAGTGATACGGTTGTCATCACTCCTTAGCTTCCAACTTTTTATCAGTACGGCGATGAGCAAGCAAGGTCGATTTCAGTTGATTTCGTCGCTAATTGCGGAACGTCCGTAGAAAACAGTCATAACCAAAGCATGCATGTATGATAAAGGGGTTACAACACGAAGTTTGGGCGATACCGCGTCGTGATGTGTCCGCATTTTGAGCAACTCGTCAAAATACGGACACATCACTCGAATACGATGCGGTATCGCGCAATCTTCGTGTAATAACCCCTAAGTAATTAAGGCAGCGTAAACATGACAACCAAAGATCCCTGGAAGTAGGCCATGTGTATTGTGACTTTTTTCTTCACTATTGTAAATGAAATAATTCTTGAGATCGATGGTTGGTTGTCGTACAGAGTCAATCCCGATTTCAAATGAGATTCAACTTCTGAACCTTCTTACTAGATCTTGAAAAGCATATGTGATGTTGATGCTTATGCAAGCACAGATAATCACTCCGTATATGTTTGAAAGGCCCTTTCAGTTGCCTTTCATTCCATCTCTTGTCTTTCTCTTAATTATTATTCCCCATCTAATACATCCTAACTTCTTATATCTCTTACACCTTCACAGAGTAGCTTCTTTCTTTCCTTTCTTCTATTGGCTTCTGATGCTGATTATACTGCCAAAGACGTTACTAAACACTTTATTTTTAATACTAGTACTCTCTATCTTCATGCTAAATTTTCTATAACCAGGTTTCCAAAACGCCCACTGTTTGTTGATTCTACTATTAATGATTGTCGAATAGAGTCAATGAAACCTTCATTATACTTAAGGTTCTAAGACAAGAAATTGACCTCTTTAATGTAACAATTCTCTGGTGGTTAATAAGCTCAGAACCCCCGTACATTATACATTTTCTGGAAGCCTAGATATAGGGAAAGATTTTGGTAATCACAGTGTCACCATTGTTTACATAACTATCATGTGACAGTTAATTTACATAACCTTTCAACAATCGGTTTTCCCTATGTTTCGTCTCAATACTTCAAAATATCTGACTCAAACGTGCTGGAATACAAGCTAACAGCCACATCCATTTTCACCTTCATTTCGAAGACATTATCTATGATAAAGTGTCTGATTTTCTGCTATTACGATCATATCTTCAAGGAGTGTAAGAGGTTGTGTTTGTGCTATGGCTGTTCCGTCAATGAAATCGGCAACGGTACTTTGGACTCTTGCCTTCGCACTGACGACTCAGTCAGTATATACAAACAAACTACCTGGAAAGTGAGTAAGAGCACTTGTAGTGAAATAATTCCTATGCTACAGAACAAAGCTGATAAACGTGCACACTTAATCTGCATTACTAAATGGAAATATTTGGACTTTCATATTCGCTTATCTCTAGGATCTTTGTTGTCAGACAGCAAAATATCAGCATCTCCTGCATACCATATTTCCATCTCCGAGGCTTTTGTCAAAATATAAGTGAGTCCTTTTTGGTCCTTCTATGAATTGAAAATCTTTTTTGTTACTGCTTCTCCGTATTTTAAATACTGTGCTATACCTTTCAAAAATTTAGGGCTTGTCAAGTACATCAAATACCTTAGATGCCAAAAAAACCTAAAAAACTAAACAACCACAAAACAACCACAGGGGAAGTTTTGTCCTTCCCAAATCAGTTTAGCAAGTTATTATCATATTAAAATAATGGCTCTGCCCATGGCATTAGCTATTCTCTAGTTGCGTATCAGTTTAAATCTGATATTTTCAACAGCTAGTGACCATTTCATTGGATACGATGACATAGTCGTGAGCACACATATGTATATCATTGGCATTTATTGCAGTACTTCATTTACACATTCCAATTAAGCCAATCTTTCATCTTAATGACACAGAGAAAATTCTTATAGAATTCAGTGTTCTGAAATATATGTGCAAGTCATTAAACCTAAAAAAACTTTCCTTCATAAAATGAAGCTCATCAAAGCACCCTTAATTTAATAAAGTACCTCCTTCCAACATGGTGAACCTCCAGTTTTACAGAGAACACTTTATTTGCAATACTCTCTATCTTCATGCTTAATTTTCAATACCAAGATTTCAAAAAAGTCCACTGTTTTGTTGATTCTACCATTAATTATTGCCGAATAAAATCACTAAAACCTTAATTATACCTGATATTCCAATTTATGAATGTGTCTGATCTGACTCTTTGAATGGTTATGTTCTAAAGTGATGAATATACTCATATGAAGAGCCTTATTTTGCCATTATTCTTGGAAGCTTGTCCACCACTTGTGATACCACCTTTCTAGTGTGTGCATCAGCAAGGTCTGAACTCACTATGAATTACTGTAATGAAATGATTTTGATTCGCCATGCGATGTGACTGCTCGGTGCACTTAGGCAGCTTAGTATCAGTTACCAGTGGATGAGTTAAGCTAGTAGTCATCATCCTCGACTTCATTATCAGCATCCCTTGAACAATTTTCTGAAGATCAACTAAAAGAGGTAAAGACTTCAACTTGTGAAGTGGCTGAGTTGCCTGACGGTCATAGAGCCTGGGGCTGAGGAAGGACATGATGAACAAGTTAGAGAATTAAAATGTTATGATTGGTCGTAGGTTATATGTGACAAAGTTTGGCTGTCAGGAAGATGGATGCCTTAACAATCTTAAAAATACTGAACCCCTCGAACAAAATTTTGTCAGCTAAGTATTTGTCATAAAGGCGTGTGTTAGAAAGAAGATGGATGCGTTAACAGTTTTTAAACTTTCCCTTTCCTTTGAATAATAAATGGTCATGTATTGATTCTAATCGAAAATCCGTCTTCTCATCTCTCAGTGAACTGACAATCACTCACTTCGATGGAGATCGAGTCGGTACTTACCAATGTTCAGTTACCGATCAAGATGGAGAAGAGTACACTGCTGAAAGTACTGTTACTTATGAAGGTGACTGCTTGATATTCTATATATCTAATAACTGACTCAGATAGGAAACATGACTAAACAACTGTGTAACTCTGGCTTCCTATAGTTTGTTTGTAAAAAGTAGTCTTTGACAATACATAGTCTCATTTCTACAGTCAACGATGAAAGTACGTGAGTATGCAGACAAAGATCTTGCCAATGTAAATAGCTGCTGAATAGTCATCGATGTCTTTTACTTAGCGTCAAGGCTTAGCTTGGCAAGCACATTACTTGTAGTGTAGAGAGCAAACGTTTTGAAACGTCTGTGTTGAATAATTCAATAAATATTTTGAAAGTCTAGCAACCAAAGACCCGATAATGACATATTGTCGTCAAAATTCCTGCTTTAGAAATAAAATATTTAGGGAAGAAGAAACGGAAGTCTGTATAATATTCATCAGGCGCAATATTCCTGCATAGTGGTTGCGGTAATGTGCCATTAACTTTGCCGCTGTTAAGTCCACTTCATAGTAGCCCCTTATATTAAGTACGGTTCCTCTGTGTTCGAATTCCTTACAGGTTCATCGAAAGTCCCAAAAAGTGCACGGTCATAACGATTGGCGATAACTAGTAGATTATTGATATGTTATTTCATGCAAAAAGACTAATGAATGAAGAAAGCCATCACTGATAAAATTTCGCTCTGTTGTATTGATGGGATTACAATCGTATATGATCTCATAAAGTTAGTAACTAACGACATGAAATTCAAAGGGTATCTCAAAGTTCGAGATCTTTCGAGTGTATTATTGCAACATTACAACGTACTTCTTTATTGCATATTATGGATTGTCATTGACCAAAAACGGCAAAAATTACTTCTAATAACGTGGCACATAAGATGCCTTACTTTGTCTTGTGTGTTTGAGTGTTTCTTTGTTTTTCTGTGTGTGCATATGTGTGTTAGTATTTATACATTTATGTGTATTTAATAATTAGATATTATACAATTACAGCCTCTTCCAAGCCAGTTGAGGGCGACGCAAACTTTACCTTCAATGTCAGCATACCAGAAGTAAGTAACCCCATAATTATGTGTTCTTTGAACCACAGAACCAGATATGAACTAAAAATGCTCACGTGTTTCATTATATATTGCTGTCGTGTATAAATTTGAACTTTTGCCACACGTTTTCAACTTCATTGAAATTGTTATGATCAACATCATGAACAATATTTACAGCCGATTAATTCTAAAGTTCATTAAGTTTTAAATGTGTAAATAGGTGGAATAAAAAAATAAATTTCTTTGACAGCTGTGATATTGTATCACCACTTTATATAACAAATGTAATTGCCTTTGGTCAAGTCCTTCAAGCTATATGCCAAACTGTGAAACTCATTAGATATGCAAATTATAAATTAGCTGACATGAAAATGCGAACAATGTACACAGCGTGTATTGCAAACTTTGATCAAGTAAATCCTGGTATATATCCCTTACTAGGAAGTCCATTAAATATGCAAATTAGGAATTGGCTGAAGTAAAAATGCTAAGTGACTTTCAATAATGTTGTTTCGAAGTAGCTTCAATGTACATAGCAAGTTTCGTCAACTTTGGTCGAGTCAATTCAGATAAAATACCTAACTAGAAAAGTTCATTAAATATGCAAATTAGGAATTGGCTGAAGTAAAAATACTTAGTAACTTCCAATAATTTTGTATCGAAGTATAGTCAATGTACATGGTAAGTTTCATCAACTTAAGTCGGGTCAATTCAGATATATCCCTAATTAGGTAAATTCATTGAATATGCAAATTAGGAATTGGCTGGTGTAAAACTGCTTAATGACTTACAATAACGCTTAAACAAAGAATCTTCAATAAACATACCAAGTTTCGTCAATTTTGATCTTGTTAATTCCAATTCATATCCCTATTTCGAAAAGTTTATAAAATATGCAATTAGCAATTATCTTTCATGGCTGATATATCATGGTGTGATCAACATTTGCAGCAAATCTCATCAAATTATGTGCAGTCGTTCTCAATGTATATCCATTTTTTGTAAAATCATTAATTCTGCAAATGAGCAAAAAGTAATCAAGCCACAATCACCAAAAACCTATACGTTCATGCCGTTTACAAATTGAATCTATGTACATGATTTGATTTTGATCTAATGAACCGTTTTTTGAGATATTGGGCAAACAGACATGCAGAATGACAGGCTGACTGACAGGCAGACTGACTGACATTGCTGCAACATAAGTTCACGTATGTGAACACGTGAGCTAACATGGTAGAAGTAGTCTCAGTGTAGAATGCAATTGTTCTTTACTTAGGCTCATAAATCGTTGCTGTGATTTCGGCATGTTTGATTAATCATTAAAACTGAAGTGATAACAACTATAGCTACACAAAGTCAGTCAAAGCTTCTCCCTACATATACAGGGTTTATAATTATGGTTTGTTGTATTTACGTTTTAGAACGTAGTCGTATGTAGTCGTATGTTGTCTAGTTTTGAAGGCTTTCAAACTTCAAGTTTGTCCTTGTGAGAGTAGGAATTTTCGAATTTTTTGCTATCAAAAGTAGGTAAAAAGTTCAATTTCAACTAACAGCAACTGTAGATTGCGAGATGCAAAGGATTTCTAGGTTTGCTTTTCAATAGAATTATTTAAAATACGTACCCTGATTACATAAAAATACTATTTATTGTCAAGTTGAAGGCTAAATGCGATCTATTTCATAATACAGAACGAGCAATGAGAAGCACAGTGTATGTGTGCTATAAAAAGAGACGTTGATAACACGCTATTAAAGCACACACCCTTGTGATTATAGCCAGCTCGTTATCTTCATCTGAACTCACGACTAATTTTCTTAGATAAAACGTGTACATATTTGACAAATAATTACCTGAGTAATGGATTAACACGATTTTTAAACTGCATTGTAGAGCTCAAGACGTGGCGAAGAAGTGTTTAACTTTCGAGACGCTTTGGGAAACAACATACATTCGTTCCAGATTCTGTCGGGAAACAAGGTAAATATGTTGAAATTGATAAGGTTTCAAACGATACTTTGAACATTTGAAATGTCATTGCTTTTATCGACGAGTTCCAAAATAGATTTCGAAAACACATCATAGCACGTTTAAGAGTAGACGGACAAATATACAACCCTTTTCAGAATTAGAGCGCGAAGCCACTGCAGTGAACTGCAATAAAACTGCTCACACTAATTAGTTTCAGCTGTAGCCAGCTGGCAAAGTCGACAACATTGTATGTCCCATGCAGACAGTTTGTCTGGGGAAGTTGAAATAAAAAAGATTTGTACATGGACCAGTGCATGGTAATGTTACATTGTATCTTAATCTTGAACACAGGGTGCCAATCGTAAACTCTCATTTACAACTCGAGCCTCAGACAGAGCTAGTTTTGCCTTTGTACAAGCAGACTTTTTGGTCTTTATCAAGCAGCCTTGTTCAACACCAAAGTGGCCACGGCTACAGCTGAAACTAATTAGTGTAAGCAGTTTTATTGCAGTTCACTGCAGTGGCTTCGCGCTCTAATTCTGAAAAGGGTTGTAATGGATATAAGATTCTAGACGAAGTTCGGTTGTGCGTTATGACAAACTAGGGCATTTTGGAATGATTATTGTTTATTCGAAAAACCGAAAAAAAACCCAGAAATGTAACGAGGAAAAAGGAAACGAGGGAGAAGGGAAACAGCTCAAGATCCGAAGGACCAACACATTTATTACCTTTTTATCTTGAAGGCCTAGAAAATTGGCCACACTTGTAGGGAACTCCTTTTTATGTGAGAACATTTCAAAGGTCTCTGTAAAATATCCATACAGATATGCATTAATAAGCTCATTTATTTCGAACAGATAAACCAACAAAGTAATCATAATAAATATATGATTTAAATAATATGTTTGTAAAATGAAAAATTCGACAAAAAGCTAAAAAGCAAGGAAAATTAACAAGTTATAGTTCACATTTGTCTTCCTTTGGGATATTGCCATGCCAGAGGTCGTCGGGATACATAAATAGAGTAGAGACTTTCAGTCTTCAAAGTTAACACCCGTTTATTACATACGTGTAGAAGTTACATGTCGCAAGAGATAGCTCTAATGGTAGTTGAGGACCCCCTCCCCAACGTGCTTGAGCTGCCGATATTATCGAAATATTGTTTTCCATATAAAACATAAGAGGGGTAGTTTCTATCATAAGACAGATATGAATTAAGACAAAACAATGAATCAAATCACAAACATTAATACTACCCTTTTCAGTAATAGAGCGCGAAGCAACTGCATGCAGTGAACTGCAATAAAACTGCTCAAACTAATAAGTTTCAGCTGTAACCAGCTGGCAAAGTCGACAACATTGTATGTCCCTTGCAGACAGTTTGTCTGGGGAAGTTGAAATAAACAAGATTTGTACATGAACCCGTACATGGTAATGTTACATTGTATCTTAATCTTGAACACAGGGTGCCAACCGAACACTCTCATTTACAACTCGAGCCTCAGACAGAGCTAGTTATGCCTTTGTACAAGCAGACTTTTTGGTCTTTATCAAGTAGCCTTGTTCAACACCAAAGTGGCCACGGCTACAGCTGAAACTAATTAGTGTAAGCAGTTTTATTGCAGTTCACCACAGTGGCTTCGCGCTCTTTTACTGCAAATGGTTGTAAACCCTTGGCCTTTAATTGACATGTCAGAAATAATATTTCAAAGTCACCACGACACATTGCAAGTGAAACTCTATCGTACCTTCATAGATGTTCATTACATAAATATCACTCAAACATATGTCGTATCAAAACTTCAAAAACATCCTCGATAAAGGTAATTGGCTTCTTTGTCCACTTGCGCCGCAAATATGGTTTGTATCCAGACTGTATCCAAAGCGACATATTATTAAGATCTCGATGATTTAATTGATATCCTATAGAGTTCAGCTCTTGGTGTCCAGTCAGAGGTTTTAATTAAAAATTTCATTTACACCTGAAGATTAACAGTCCACGCTAACATGGTTAATAATAGTATTAATTCATGACAAGAATGAGTTATAGAAATACGTGCCATTTTGTCATTTGCTATGTACATTAGTAGTACAAATACACATTGCATAAACAATAAATTCAATCATCGAGTTTACAAGGTCACCCAATGATGCGCACAGCTCACTGATATACTTTTTATCAGACCCGGGAAGGTATAGATTTCCTATTTAATTTGGCGAAAAGTTGGACATAAATGCCAATTTTTGTACACAAAATTTTGTTGCCACGGAAGCTGTGCTACCAAACGTTCAGTATTGCAAGCCCCGGACTCACAATTAACTTTTTCTCATGGTTTTAGTTGTCCACTTGGGCTACCATTTTCTGAAGTTTGTAGCCCAATGACAATAGCTTGAGGCCCATGCGTTTTTGTTTAGGGATATTTTTCATTACCGCGACGAAAAAGGCGTATTTTTTATGATTCTGTTAATGAAGTAAATTTACTCGTAATTTGACGTGAATACTTGAAGACCTTACCAAAAACAAGAGAAACCAATATAAAGGGCAAAAGTGACACTAAAAAGTTTGGTGACATTGCCTTCCCGTTTGGGGGGGAGGGGGTATGCAAATTCTGATAGTCGTCATGAGAGCGACCATGAATTTCAATTTGCATGGGGGCATACTCTAGCAGTGTTAAAAAAATCAATATGGGGTTTCTGAAGTCAGGAGACATAATTTCTACCTAAACTTAATTGTGATTATTGTAATATGATCAAAATTCAAAGAAAATGCAATTTTATTGGCAATCATTTCCCATGCCCGTCATCCAAGTATATCAGTCAAGACATAAAACTTTATCGCAAAAATTCAAAGGCACTGTCGCCTGTGTAAATGTGGTAGTCTCTTGAACGGGACTACCGCTAAATTCGTGCTCAGCTGCTAACTGAGAAGTTTTCTGTGTATACAATTCGCATCTACTTATTAACACAGAGGGCGCTTTTCTAAACATGATTCAATCCCAGCATTCTTCGTGCGAGTCCTCATTCATGTTTCTCTGTTTTTCTGTTTCTAAGGCGCGATAGTAATGATATTTTGTATCAATAACTAAGTAGAGAATATTATTTACAAGGTAATGGTAGCGATAGATGGAAGTTAAAAATAGTACTTTACATGTTTCTATACAAGAAGGCCAAAAAAATGGCGGCGCCCAGTTAAGTCGGCGCACTTCTGGTTACTCGCATCGTATATATTAAAACAACACATACATTGTCAGTCGTAATAATGTTACTTGTGTTTCTGTTATATGACTACCGGGTGAATTAATCTTTGTGTGAGATAAAGTACCTTTGTAACAAATGCATTTCTGGCAAATATTGCTATATTACAGAAAATGGAAAGACCAACATATACGCCTTTCATTTCTTTTATTGGTGCTATGTTCTGTGAAATGTTTTCATTCTTTGTAACTCTAATTGGTTTTGAATTTTAGTTTGTATAAGGCTCTGCTCCAAGTAACCATTGATTCAAACTCTGACTGACATACTTGCAATAGATGAAAATTCCATACGAAGAGTTTTCCTTAGGTGACCACCATTTACAAGTTTCCAAAATATATAATTTGTCAGCTGGTTTTTATCATGTCCTTGATGAACAGCTCACTGTTAGTTCTGGAGTTTTCAGTTCGCTTCAATCGCCCAACACCATGATACCTACGCAACTATCGTCAGAAATCATTACGATTAACTGCCTTGTTCAGCATAAGTATCGTTTATAATTTTTTTTCGTAGGACGACAGGTTCAAGTTGAGGCTCGATGGCATTCTGGTTTCACATGGCGTTTTCGACTATGATATCGATGCTCACTACAAGCTTGAAATTCTATTCTCGGTAAGTTACTAGATAAGTTTTAGCACTAATATCAAATATCCTACATTCACATGTTAATGTGTACACATATCCATATGTAAATCTTTAATATTCGTTGAATCGCCCACTTTAAAATTGTATACAATGACACAGACTAATAGAAAAATAGACTAGCTACGCTTGCATGCCTTTTGTTCCATGGTCGTCTCGGTAGACGATGGCCTTTTCATATTAGAATGAGTTTCAAAGGTTTTAAACTTTTTGAAGACTTTGTTTGTGGTTGATAATTGCACGAGATTATGCGAATAATTCGAAGAGATGGCATCGTGCTGCCAGTCGCGTAGCAAGCATAGTTACTTTGTGAGCTCTCAGGGCAGAAACACTGCTTCACGCCAATCAAAACATAACACACCAGCAGTTTCATAAACATGTCCTTCCTTGACGTACATGTAAAAGACGGTATGACTAACCGTAAACCATTGAGTAAAAACAGACAGTATCGATAAAAGACTTTCAAGTTTGGTTTAAACACACTCATTATATATTCATTTATATATTCAGGAATTTTTAAAATGGTAAAACTCACTTTCCTGAAGCTCAAAACACTCCCGTTTTCGCAAGCACGTCAATTCCGCTCAGCACCATACGACAACAACTACATAAACTTTGCCGAACGTACTTTCGCTCAACAATTGGCGAAAATCCGAAAATCCGAAAAGAGAGGCGAGAGCAACCTTAGGCGAGGCGAACATGGATAGGTTACGTAACCGCTTCACGCCTTGAACAATACCCGTTGCTAGATTGTTTCTCTATTTGTCTGTGACAATGATGTAAGATCATCTCACAGGAAAAGTATCAGCACTTAAAAACTATCTACTGTTGATTGACCAATCAGAGTGCTCAATTCAGGGTGTTTTATTTACTCGTAAAGCCTTGGTCACCGAATTCCAGAAACGAATGACAGCGCCGTAGTAAAGTACTGTCCAATCAAAAGTGAACATGTCATATTCTGTAGACATCTGGTACGTTTTAATATTCAAATTTGGTAACACAGCGGAAACCAGCTGCAACACAAAATCTGCTGTGCCCTAGGGCATTTATATAATGTGCCCTAGGGCATTTATAGGATGTTCCATTACATTGGAAGGCTATTTCACAAATAAAAGTTTTAATTCATATCCTAAACATGTTACATTGACAAAGGGGACGGTTGACATAAACATATTGAAAACGAAAATATATCAGTTAGGGGCGATAGTTTTTAAGTCGGATAAAGCCCTCGTACTCGGGCTTTATCCTATACTTTAATATGATAAAAGGTATAGTTACCTTCAGAAGCGGTTTAGGAAAGCATTTGGCAATTTCAGGGGCCGAAACGTCTTATACCGATTGCTGCACAAACAAGCTCTACATAGGTAGCTTTATCAAGCCTTTCTAAGTACATGTAAAATTATCATTAACCAGAAGCTGTTAGCTTTGAGGTATCGAAAAGCGAAATCAGCGAGAAATCACAAACGCCAAGCTGAAGGTATTTTTCTTATGCCACAGCGAATCTTTACGGCCACTTGAGGTAGCTATATACCTTATAGACACTTGCAGATTTTTATTTTTTCTCAGTTATGGAAGTCCCAAACCAAAATAAAGTATATATTTTGTGAACGCCTTGATATTTGGAAATCCGACCGTGCACAATACTCAGTCATTATTTGCGTAATAGTCACGTGACAAGCGTTTTCAAAAATTGTTTTTTCCTCCCTTTAGCGAACACGTTGCCCGATTTCCGGTTGAAATGTATGCATTGATAAGCCTTAGCAATACCCTTCAAGTCTTCAAACCGTGTCTGCGATTTTTTCTCCAAGTCTCTAATAAAATTATATGGCGCGACAATTACAATTTTCTTCAAAAGTACCTCAGTCTAACACCTTAATAGTGTATAACAAAAACACAAAAGCAAATAAAGGAAATCCCAGACACAGGCGTCGGGTAAATTGTCTCCTGCTGTGGTGGTACGTCGACCCATGTATTCAGGCAATAACATTTTAATCACATTCCTTTTTATCATTTAACACTATATGACATTAAGCATTCTCAAACAATTTTATTATTATCGACAAGCATCAAACAGATTTTAACTCCCGATGCATAAATATATATATATATATATATATATATATATATATATATATATATATATATATATATATATATATTATATCCAAATAACTAATAATTTAGATGATTGGATAAGATTATTTTTCCCGATCAGGGTATATACGCTAAAAGCTATTCATTATTCAGCCTACGCCAGTACTAAAGTAACTTTTTTCGTGTTCTTTGAATATCGGCTTGACCTACATTTGCTACATCCTTCAGGAACAAAGATGCCAAATTTAAACTCGGGAGTATTAATATTTCCATTCTGTTTTTCCAATAGGATAATTTTCGGGAAAACGAGGCGACATTGACGGTGACTATTATGAACGAGAGCGATTGGCCACCTTTCTACAACTCAACGTGTGAAACACCAGTTTATACGAGGGGTCACTTAAACCCTGTAAGTGATTGTTTTATTTGTGTACTGTAGTTTAATAGAAACAATTGCTTTCGTACAACAGAAAAGGTGTTCCGATGACATATAAATTGATTTCAATAGTTATTCATATAAAGTGTTAAAAAGTTTCTTATGCCACATTTAAATAAGAACTAGCCAAAGCAAATAATAAAAGGCCCCAATCTTTGTCTCTCACTCATAATAGGCGAGCGGCGAATCAACAAAAAGGGCCTTATTTTAGGAGTTTGATGTACCCACCTTACATACGGCCACATCATACGTCATTTGAAATCTTATTATCTCAACTTTAAGAATATTGACGATGTGGAGCTGAAAATTAGGGCCATACCCCCCGAATTTGCATTTTTCACACGGGTGTCCAATTTGCATAAGTGCGATATAAAATTAGGAAATTCATTATCAACTACTCTAAACATACTTATAAACTATCGAGTGATATATCAAATGAAAGGTATTTTCATGTAGAATACAACCTTGATATCCAAAGACATATTTAAAATGATGTCACTGAAATATTTTCGTATTTATATTGAAAATAATATTTTCCTCTCTTGAATAACAATATTTTAAAAATTTTAACACATACAGCTACAACATACAGCAACATCATACATCATTTGAAAGCTTATTATCTCTACTACAAGAAAATTGACAATGTTGAACTGTCAAGTAGGGCCATGTCCCTAATTTGCATAATTTTCAAGGGTATCCAATTTCCATAAATGCAATATGAAATTAAAAATTCATTGTTCACTACTCTGAACATACTTTTTAACTATCGAGTGATATATCAAATGAAAGGTATTTGCATGTAGAATATAAAATGGTTATTTAGAGAGATATTTCAATTGGTTTCACTGAAATATTTTCATATTTATATTGAAAAATTATTTCCCCTTTGGAATAACAGTATTATAAATATTTCATCACATACAGCCACATCATACAGCCACATCATACGTCATTTTAAAGCTTATTATCTCTACTTCAAGAAAATTGACGATGTTGAACTGTCAAGTAAGGCCGTATCCTTTAATTTGCATAATTTACATAGGTAAGCAATTTGCATAAATGCAATAAAGAATTAGAAAATTCATTAACTATTTTAAATATACTTCTAAACTATCGAGTGATATATCAAATGAAAAGTGTTTGCATGTAAAAACAAAATTGACATCCAAAGAGATATACAAAGTGGTTTCACTGAAATATTTTCATATTTGTAGTGAAAAAAGCTATTTTTCCCTTTTGAATAACGGTATTTTAAAAATTTTAACAGCAGTATCAATTCAACCACATGCATTATGATGTGCAAAAAGTGGATAGAACATGGAGAACAAACAGCTAAAATGAGGTCTGGAAATGAATATTTTGTTTGTTTAATGTATGTTTCAAAACATATGAATAGCTCTTCTTGTCTGCATTATTATCCGATACCGATGTCTAGTTTGTATAGGTCAGAGTGTTTCTCCAAACATGCCCTTTGTATGGAGCATAATATACCCATTCACAGCATATGCAAACCTTTTAATGTTACTCAAGTATACCAACTTTTTCTTGTAATGTTGTAACCAAGGCAACAGCACTAATATATATATATATATATATATATATATATATATATATATATACAAAATGTATACAATATAAATATATAATATATATATATATATATATATATATATATGGTAAATATCACCAATTAAATTAAAGTCCAAACATAAAGAAAGATTCCCATGAAAGACACTATCGTAGTTGTTGAAAAGTAATTATGTGGCCGAAACAATGTGTGAGAGTAAGCTGTAGTCAAAGTTATGGCATTATTCATGATCCAAGTCATTCATGGCGATACAGTGTCATGCATTTCCAGTACATCTAGTCATTCTACAAATTCATCATCCTCTTCTTAAACAGTTTTGTCATGAGTAAAAGAGTTGCCACAGTTATAGCTGCCTTGTGCATGGAAGATTAATTTGACAGCAGACACAACTGGTGACATGTAATAAGAGAAAGCAAACTCCACACTTTGTTCATATCTTATAGCTGTTTGAATTTTGTGTATGTTATGTTTGGCTGTTTTGTGTAAAGTGCTGATTTGCCATGGCGAGACGTACCCCTAATCTACGTATCCTGCCCTGAACCCGCACTGACACTGCGATCCTTTGATGCTACCTTTCGAGAATAGAGTTGTCTTCATAAGTTGCTTGAAATTCATTTTCGGTTGGTGAAACGTGTGCACTACTTGACCACGTTTGACTTAAGTTAAGTTTGTTCAAGTAAGGAAATATAAATTTTTCTATAACCCAAACGGGATTCGAACCCCCACACACTCACGGCAACATCGCCTAGCTGCTAGGCCTCACACAAAACCAATCGGCCACTGCTAGAATGTGTACCGTTTCGGTCTGGTTGTGTTTGTGTATGCTCATGTGAATCGGAGATTGAGGTGCTGTAGGTTTTGTTTGGCATAGGTGTAACGCTTATATTTCAGTTTCATATGTATGTGATTAGGCTACGTTCACAAATAATGGTGGTAAGGGGCGGAGAAAGTCGGGGTGGAATCGTAATTTTGAGGGATAGTAGAGGAGCACTTGAAAGTTTTGATCTGCCTATAGGGGACCTGAAAATGTTTTGGTCCCCTTTTACTCTTTGCGATTCTAAGGTTTCGAAGGCAATTCAATGAAAATCGAATAACAATTAAATGTCATCCGAGTGTTCTAAAGTTAGTAATAATCAAACAAGATCTAGAATTACTTTTACTTTTTATTTTTACTTCATTACTTTTATCTCGAAAAAATCTTGTGTTTTGTATCGTATTGTTGTGGCATAATTGTTCTAATTTATCGTAATGTTTCGCCTTTAACAAATCATTGAATGTTGCCGTTTGATTGCATGAACTGGAATCTGGCATCTGTTGGTTTTGTGTGTGTGTTCTTAAGTCGAGAATGTTAATTTGTTGCATCGATGACCTTCACAGACAATGAGGTCTAAAGATGTGATTTTTTGAGAAGAGCTTTCGAAAATTCTAGAGCAGGATGCATTTTTTTATGTTTGATATTAATTTATTAAGCTCATGTTGGGCTCAGATGAAAATCATAAATTGTCTCTGAATCTCAGTCAGAGCGATATTTGTTCTCTGTGTTGCTGAATTATTCTTATTTTGTATATATTTTATTCTTATTTTGCATAATGTGGACATTATTTGTTTTTACTGCACAATTTTATGAATATTAAAAATAAGTCAGGATATTCGCGATTTAAATAAAAATATAAGATAAGAATATTTTATACGTGTTTGGAATTCATAGTTGTATTCTACATGCCAATACCTTTCATTTGATATATCTCTCGATAGTTTAAAAGCAAGTGAAGAGTACATAACAATTGATTTTTTTTAATTTTATAACGGACTCATGTAAATTAGGTACCCGTGTGCATTATGCAAATTAAAGAACTAATGATCTATTTGGCAGCTGCATATCGTCAATTTTCGTGAAGCAGAGGTAATAGACTTTCAAGTGACGTATGATGTATGACGTATGATGTAGTTGCATGTGTTAAAATTATTAAAATATCGTTATTCAAAAGGAGAAAATATATTTTTCGATATAATTATGAAAAAAATTCAAAAAAATCATTTTAATATCTCTTTTGGTATCTATTTTGTATTCTACATGCAAATACCTTTCATTTGATATATCACTCGATAGTTTAAAGTATGCTTACAGTAGTTTATAAATTCCTAATTTTATATCTGTAATTTGCGTACCCATGTGATTTATGCAAATTAGGGTCTATGGCCGTACTTGACAGCTCAACATTGTCAATTTTCTTGAAGTACAGATAATAAGCTTTCAAATGACGTATGATGTGGCTGTATGATGTGGCTGTATGTATTAAAATTGTGAAAATATTGTTAGTAAGAAAATATTTCAGTGAAATCAATTTAAATATCTCTTTGGATATCAAAGTTGTTTTCTACATGCAAATACCTTTCATTTGATTTATCACTCGATAGTTTAAAAGTATATTTAGAGTATTTAAGAGTAAATTTCTGATTTTACATCACATTTATGCAAATTGAGTACCCGTGTAAATTATGCAAATTAGGGGATATGGCCCTTCTTGACAGCTCAAAATTGTCCATTTTCATAAAGTAGAGATAATAAACTTTCAAGTGACGTATGATGTGGCTGCATGATGTGGCTGCATGTGTTAACGTTTTTAAAATAATAATATTGAAAAGAGGAAAATATATTTTTTACAATAAAAATTGGAAATATTTCAGTGAAATCAATTTAAATATCTCTTTGGATATTCATATTGTATTCTACATGCAAATACCTTTCATTTGATATATCATTCGATAGTTTAAAAGTATGTTTAGAGTAGTTAACAATGGAATTTCTAATTTTATATCACATTTATGCAAATTGGATACCAGTGTGAATTATGCAAATTAGGGGGCTATGGCCCTATTTGGCAGCTCCATGTCATCAATTTCCTTGAAGAAGAGATAATAAGCTTTCAAATGACGTATGATGTGGCCGTATGTAAGGTGGGTACATTAAGTGTGAAAAATAGGTGAGTCTGCTGCTCGCCTATAACTAAAGATGATTATCTCTTTTGTGATAATCTGATCCTGGATTATCTTTTCCAAAGTCTTTGAATATTAAACATTTTATAGTGGGAATATTGTGATACACTTGATAATTGTCATCAGCATGTCGTTTATATTATTAATGCAAAGGAGTAAATGTGAACAATAAACGATACAGTTTTAGGCTTTCACTGTAATGTCTGTTGCAGTTTGGTCATCTCCTGTTCGATGTATCCTTTGGCGATTTTAGAATGTCTGATATCGACTTTGCATGGCAATGACCGATGTAAGTGGCTCTTAATTGAATTTTGAACTCCTCGTTAGTTGTACGTTGAATACGCAATCCATCAACAACAACAACAGTGGCTGACCCTGTTACTTGCTAGTATAGTTCAAGCTATTTAAAGCAACCAAAAATATCAATGAAAATAAACCAACAACAAAACATTCTATTCGTCAGATTAGGCCAAATAATTCAAAAAAAAATGTTAACATGTCTCCGACAAATTACGGTAGGTACATTAAGGTAGGTATTTCTATTTTGGCTGGCTAAGACTCATAACATTGGATAAAATTTGTTGAAGGTACTGGAATTTTTTGAAAATTCGAAAAATCTTGGGTGGGCTGCTTTTTCTGGTGTAGGTTGGAAATACATCCAATTTCTTTTATTTAACATTATGAGCAAACATTCGCAACTGAATATCATATTCCGGGATGATTTTAGAATCCGAGAATGCAAACGCATATCTATTTCTCATTGCTTAAAAGTTAAAACACTGTTACACGGAAAGATATGAACTTATAATTCCTTTAGATCCCATAGAAACACATGCTTCTCTGACATAATGTCCTATTCTGTTCTACTAAATTCTGATGGTACAATTATATGTAACGTGTGTTTCCTCGAGAGAATTAGGTCGAGGTCGTCAAGACAGTGATTTCCTGGGTGCTTTAAGTACACAAGATATCCATGTTATCTTACATTATCACTAACTTCATGAGTGTAATTATATACAACATGTAATAGCCAGGTCCTTGATGTAGTTTTATGTTCTAAACATATCACAAATGTGCAAATGGTGAGCAAGATCCTTGTATCATTTCCTGCAATCAAACATTAACCATATCAAAATCAAATCAAGATAATCACAATTTTAATAATTGTGATATTCTTGTACTCAATAAATATAACACGATTGGAACTACTTTCGGAGAATTGAATACAATCTACGGTGGTTTCGATCGGGTTCAAACTCCCAACGTACGATACCCATTCACCTAGCAGAGAAGCAACAGACAAAACCACCGAATCCACAATCACAAATAAGATTGGTTCAATAAAGGAGCTAAGTTGTTATAATTTTTCTGAATTTTTCTGAATTTGTCTGTATCTTTATATGTACGCAAAAGAATTTTTAAGGTGGAACCAAACTTGACAAGCGAAAAGCTATTTCTATGTCTTTGCATTTATATGTCGTCCTGTGGACTTTGGATAGCTATAAGTAATTTATGTATGCTCTTTCTGCTTCAATGGCTATAAACATGAAACCCGGATGAATGAATGAATGAATGAATGAATGAATGAATGAATGAATGTTTTTCAAATTTCGCAATAATGTTGGACGCCCTATAGGAATGTTTCAATATTACAAATAAATTACTCATACTAACAAGCGTATTGCCTAAAGAGAAAAGCAGATGAGCGTAATTTGCAGATGAAACCAACATTAGTTCCCTATCCAATTTTCCCTAATTAGTTCCAATCGTGTTAGTTTTGGTATGACTACCTTGGTGTGTTCCTGATGGGTTGCGTAATAAGAGATCCATATATCTGCTTTTGATTTAGTGCTTGTTGCTTCATTCCATCCTATAGACACAATGGTATATTTCTTTCATTCTTTCTCTGTTTTAAAATGCTTCTGTGGCCATACAGGGTGAGCAACAAGTTCATGTGATCAGTACAAGTTTTAGCAAGCCTTTGTACGAGGCGCGATATGTAAAAAACATTAATTTACACAATCAAGCGTATTTAGGAGATAGAAAAGATAGAAAATGTTTACATTATCACTATATATATATATATATATATATATATATATATATATATATATATATATATATATATATATATATATATATATATATACGAGGCGCCAAATGTAAAAAAAAAATAATGTACACAATCACGCTCATTTAAGGGAAAGAACATAATGAACATGTATAACAAGAGGAATTTTCAATGTATACATTTGCATTCACATACATTGGCCACACATATGTTTGTATACATATACATACACATAAACATACGCACAGGCATATAGTGTATTTATTCATACGTTTAGAATAACTACATTCACACTTTCAAATTAGCGTCTTTACTGTGAACAATTTTTACTTTTGTGTTATTGTATTATGAGAATGAAAAATTTAATTTCCTGCATGAACTTGAAATGAATGGTTTCAAATACTGATTTGAGTAATTTTAGGGAAAACAGTGACCTTTCATTGCTTGATCTGTAGAAAATTAAGTATGGTGACCCCCATCTTTTTTCATTCATATTTCTTTCGATATGCCAGAATTCAAAAATCAAATCTTTCGGTCTCCCATGTTTTGTCTTATGCCTGATCTTGTGTACAAGTATCACTTTCAGGAGCGTCATTTGACCGAAAGTCTTCTTCAACTACATCAGAGTCAGAGATATCACCGTCTCTACCAATATGTAGTGACAGTGACACTGCAAGTAGGCATCACCGTCTCTACCAGTATGTAGTGACAGTGACACTGCAAGTAGGCAGTAGTAGGGCAGTAGTTGTCTTAACTTTGATAATTGTGACGATTTCGTTCAGTTTATAGGACTGCGATATTGCTCTTGCACACAGCACGTGTATATCTACCGAGCATTTGTATCATTGACAAATTACTTTCAATCTGGACTTTAATTCAATTATCAAAAGTATTAGTGTATGAAGGCTTTGTCGCCAAACTGAAAATTGTGTGTGTTGAAGCATGTTGTAGAGAGACAGCAAGAAACTCCATTCAATACCACCATTCAATACACTGCATAGAAAACTTTAAAGAAGTACTACAGTTGCAGCTTCTGCCCCGTTACGAAGCCTACTTGTTTTCATGTCTGTAAAATCTATGGCAATTGTGCGTTTTCAGATTTTTTCGACAACAAATACTTCAAATGCGACAAAACGGTTCTAGATTTTGTTCGATTATTACTAACATTAGAACCATCGAATGACATAAATGTGTTATTTAATTTTCATTGAATTACCGAGCAACCAAACCTTTGGTTCGGAAAATGTAAAAAGTTAAAGGAACCAAAATATTTTCAGCCTCAATATTTTAAGAATGGGCGGGAATAAGATCGGCAGGTGATACAGACTGCACTGCACGGGCCATGAGTCCACCTGCGGCGTTGCGGCTAAAATTAACACGCCAAGTGCTCCACGCATGAGCTAATATGTCTCACTCAGCTAGTGTCTGGACTCGCTTACAGCCTGGCCTTGCTGTTGGTCCATAAGCAGTGGTGTTTCGTACGGGATATCTGCCTTTTACGGGCTTGTTTTGACTTTTATATTTTGGCGGGGTTAAAAACGTAGACGTCAAAACCATGGCTGAAATCCCATCTCAAAATACCACAGTTGTGGCCTTGGCCCTCGGCTGCTATGCAGTGGACTCTGTTCTCTGTTAGCCGGTGACCGTGTTCTCTGTTAGCCGGTGCA
This sequence comes from Ptychodera flava, assembly GCA_001465055.1. Lineage (NCBI taxonomy): Eukaryota > Metazoa > Hemichordata > Enteropneusta > Ptychoderidae > Ptychodera > Ptychodera flava. Next base: position 732,499 of record LD351683.1, on the reverse strand, counting down.
GCCTGCTTTGCTGGTTTCAGAAGCGCGAGGCTTCAACGACCCAGCCGGCTCCTGTCTGTGCCAGACAATACAGGTAGAAGCCATTGAGGGCTTTGAGAGAGTCTCAGCATTTTAAAAGTTCAAATGCACTTGTAAAGCACAAGCACCAGCAATATGCGTGTATTGGGGTTTGTCTTGCCAGGGTCCTTGTATGGTCTTGTGAAACACACAAGCTCTGCTGTATGCAGCATTGTGAGCGCAACTTTGTGCATGTAAATCCAGTTGCGACCAACATTATATGAACATTTGGAAGTCACTAAAAATTCCCGAGTCCCAGCTGTCTAAAATGGAGTCTGTATATAAACTTTTGCAGTTGTATTACCAAAGCGAGGCCCTATACATATAAAAGGCCCTATATATACCAAAGCGAGGCCCTCTTTATAACACGATTGGAACTAATTTGGGATCATTGGATGGTGAAGTAATGTCGATTTCATCTACAAATGGAATTTTACGTTACACACTTGTTTTTATGAGTAATTTGTAATATTGCGACATTCAACTATAGGGCATCTAACATTTTTGAGAAATTTGAAAAATATAAAAATCCAATTATCCCAAATTAGTTCCAATCGTGATATAAGTTATTTGTGCCCTGTATCAGAACGAGGCCCTATATATAAAATTTTGCAGCTGCGTCACATCTAGGCTGAATGTAAATTTTTGAAGCTATCTCGAAAGCGAGGCTCAATGTAAATTTTTGAGCTCTTATCCAAGTCGAAAGTGAAAGACTTAGGACATAATTTTCCTCAAGGAATCTTTCAACCATTCAATTGCAAAATATAAAGAATAACAATCTGGGACTATCGTGCAAATGTCGGTACCAGAGAAACAATTAAGCACGATTTACCGATATTTGAGATTGAAAATGGCCGCCATGCCTGTGTTAACTCTATGGAGAAAAATAAAATTTTCAATTTTCAAAATAACAAGACGGTCAAAGTTTTTCTTACTCGAAGAGCTTCAAAATGAACCCCCATAAGTGGTAGATCATAAAATAGCTGAAGAGTTTGAGAGGCCAAATATCTGTCCCGAGGCGCATTCTACCTATACAGGGAAGGACGTTTTGATACTATAACTGTACTTACATTAATAGCATTTGAACATACATACGATCCTTTTTGAAATTCGATGTGACTGTAGCATTCGTCGAGATGACCGTAGTGTTGACTGAACACTCTCTTGCTGGCCAAATACAATACTTTTCTTAAGGTAGTATGACTTACACTATAACTCAAACTTTCCTCAAGGAATATTTTAACCCTTCTCTTTCAAAAACAAGAATACAAATCGGGAGTCACCGAGCAAATTGTGATACTAAAGAAACAAAGTACCCAATACATAACAATATTTGAAATTCAAAATGCCCGCTATCTCTTTGGAGACAAATACAGTTATTTGGTCTTTCACAATTTATCGATTGTTTTCTGATCTAGGTCTACTAGTTGTGGGGCTAGCTCAATTTCAAACATCGATAAATCTTTGGTAAGTTTTGTCTGGTTTGCACGATGAATTTGCACGATGAATCGTCGGTAATCCCAGTGATCCTGGATTTTTATTCTCGATTTTGAAAGAGTATGTTTAAAAGATTTCACGAGGACAGTTCGAGCAAAAGTTTAAGTCTTTCACTTTCGAGAAGCATACTGCTTTAACGTAGATTCCGACTCGAAATTGGAAAACTTGTGCTGACTCTACGGTGAAAAACATAATTTTAGCATTTCAGAAAATTGAGCAATTCAAAGCTTTATTTTCTCCATGAGCTTAAAAATGAACCCAAAAGCGGGAGACTGGATGCAAGAGCTAGCAAATTCATTTGAGATCTATGTCTATATACATTTCTATGTAATCCTTGTATAATAATGTGGTGCTGTAAACAAGTCAAGAATGTTTCCCATTCGATGATTGCCTCATCTGCAACCTAAAGTTTGGTCAAATCCAGTACGCACATTGTCACTCTACAATAAAACATTTTATCATATTTATTATTGTATAGGTACCGCCGATATCTTTTTAAGTTTATTTGAACCATTCTCAGTTGTTTGGGTTTGCGACTTATCAAAGGTCCCGTACACGATCAACCAAGTACAGGGGCCACCAATACCAATACAGAAACTCAAGTTTTACGATGACAGGGTATGTAACATTTTGAGTGAATTATTTTGTATCAGAAAAAACTGGTTTCTTGCAAAGTGGAAAGCCCGATGTTTTGAGTCAACATTGTGGGAAGCATTACTCTTTGCGTGCAGAGAAGCAAGGTCAGTTTCACGCGAAATAATTATTCCATCAAGTAAAAATAAAAGTGAGCAATAACAAACAGGGCTCGAAATTAACTTTTTTCCGAAGTTGTCCACTTGGGCTACCATTTTCTGAAGTTGGTAGCCCAGTGACAATGGCTGGTAGCCCATGCATACTTTAGTTTAGGGATTTTTTCATTAACCAGAAAAGGAAAAGCTATTTTTCAAGATTCTGCTAATGAAGTGAATGCGTCAGTTATTTTCTGTGAATACCTGCACACCATTACTACCCAAAGGAAACTGGTATAGTCGATAAGTGACACTCAAAGGTTTGGTGACCTATCATTGTATTGAGAACCCGTTTCATTATATGCAATTTTTGATAGTCGTCATTGCAACGACCATGATCGTCTCAGCATGACTATAGCAGGGCTAAAAACAGACCATGGGCTTTCTGTAGTAGGGAGGAGGCATAGTTTCCGTGTGACCGCATTCAGCTCATCCCAAAGAGATGGTCCAGACATGGCATGCCTAGCATTGACTGAATTTCATGTGCCAGGCTTTGGTAGTCCGTGTGGGCTACCATTTCATGGACTTCGGTAGCCCCAGGGAAAAGTTGGTAGTCTGTGGACGCGGGACTACCGCTAATTTCGAGCCGTGACAAATAACACATTATTAAGAGCAAGAGGGCCTTAAAATACCGTAATGACCAAAGATTTTCATATTTGTAAGAACAAAACCGCAATGAGTACATTGTATGTTTTGAAGAAGAGAATGGATAGCTTGTATAACCAAAAGATGAAAGTGAATCATTGGGCAAATCACTTTTATAATTTAGCTAGTTTTACTTCCTTTTTTCCGAAATGTTATTGCATCATTGTATTAGAGACAAAATAAAGACAGAGACGGAGACAGAGAGACAGATAGACTGACATGCAGACAGACAGACGGACACAGAAAGGCGCAAATATAGAAATACATTCTATCGAGCCATCTACGAAGAAGTGAGAACTGAATCTTTTTCTATCATACATGAGCGTTTGCTTGAGAAAAAATGAAACTATGTATATTTTTGCTCCTTCCAGAACGCACTTCCTAGGAACTTTTCGATGGATCCGTTAATACGCTATGATTGTATTGTGGAAATGCATATTGAGTACAGTACTGCCAGTGCACCAATAGTTGTGCTATTATCGCATGATGGTTCAGACATTGGATATTTCTTTCAAACAGCAAAAATAATTATGGACAGTCAAGGTAAGTTAAATAAAAGAAAAAACACCGGATGCACTCGAATGATTATGACAGTTTCACCCTCTTAATTATTGGTCTTTGCAATATGAATTGACCGTCAAAATGTTTGCCATTATACTATAGACACAGCAGATTCATACTTTTTCAGTATATTTAACTGGCTTATTTCCAAAAGTAACTGACAAACTAACGGTTTTATCGAATTATGTCACAAAATAAGTAGATGAAAGTACACCATCTCAGCATATCACTTTTATGCGATATGTTGTAAATAACACACTTGATTGTCAAACACTCCAATTCACTGACAGAAGGGAACTGAGAAACGACATAGATATTGGAATATGGAGAGTTATTTGCAAAAAGCACGTACAGCACCTGTCTCTGTGCCTGTGCCTATAACTTACCCTATACTCAGCAATAAGAGTGCAAAATTTCGACAGTGATTCTGTAGGGAAGATGTCAACTGACCATAAAGGGATCAGACTTAAGAATTCAAAATATAAGATTTGAAAAGCATCCTGTTATGTTTGAGTTCGAACTAGGAATTTGGCTAGCAGAGGTGACGTCTGTGTAATTAATTCATGTAATTGTATTCTAAAGGATGCCCTCCTGGTAAATATGGTATGTTATGTGATAAAGACTGCATATGTCAGAACGGTGCTTCTTGTCATGGATTCAATGGTGCTTGTAATTGCTACAAGGGATGGACTGGACCAGCCTGCGATATAGGTAATCAAATTAGATTACTAAAGGACTGCTTTACCTTTATGATTTACTTTATAGATTAGTTCACGAGAAAAATCAAACATAACGAAGCAGTCAAAACTGTAACAATATAGCTAAGTTATTCTACCAGTTTTTTTGACGTAGCGGTGATGAAAAGTGGCCTTGATCTTCGACCGACCGACTTCTTTGCTTGGTGGTCAAGTACAGTTTGGTGTTAATTCTAATTGACGGAGAAAACTACAGGAATCCACATATGGTCACAAATCAAAAGGAAAATACAACAGAGGGCTACAGGGAAAAAACAGCAACCAGTGTTTACCGCATTCAAAGCTTCGTTATTTAAAAGGATCATCTCGCAAAGAGCATAGTTTTCCGAGTAACAGCATGAAACAGACACATCTGTAATACTTTCAAAATTATAATTTAATACCGATCACACGAATTTACTTCATTGCAGCTGTAAAAGAGCTATGGATTATACCTGCAGATGGTAAGCCGATCAACGGCCAAATATTCGATCTTTTCTGCCACTACAACTTTGAAATCAACTCTGCATACGGGACAGTCTGGACGTTTTTCAATGGCTCGTCTAGTAGAATTCTACAGGGTCCATTGGAACAGATCTCCTATAATGAGCATAAAAGGTCAGTAATTCACAGGGTATGGTGCTGTCTGACAGGCGCCAACCAAGACTTTTGAAATGATTATCTACCATTTTTATTTAATACGATAATTTAAATGTTAAGTATTCGATGACGAAGTTTTAAAAACTCAGCAGCGTTGTTCAAGTTGTGCAAGTGCAAGGTATTCATAAATAAGTGGGATTTCAATTTTTTTAAGCATTTCAAAATATGTTGTTCTTTTTTGTTCGATTTTCAACCCAGCGCCTCTCTCTTTAATGATAGTCAACGCAAAGGTCATTTATCTAATCGACAGGTAGTGCATGCCGTAACTCGTCAGCGGATCAGCTGTCTTAAAATGTCTAACTTTAAGGATAACGATAAACCTCATAATCGCTAATTAATGAATCGTACTCCATGCTTAAAATTTTGCTTGCATTAAAATACTCGGAAAAATGTTCTGCGACTTAAGCACAGTACTTTGTAGTGAGGATTTAGCGGAGCGTTTTGATTTCTTATGTCTTCGCTAGGTGAATACATCTAGGTTGCGACTTTGAATCAAATAGAAGATTCAGTGAATTAAGAACCACCAGTTCTTTCAACCTGTATTGATTTTATAATAAAATAAATCCACACAGTAACAAACAATCAAAGCTGTAAATTTATATATCATCGTAGCTTACGGACATAATTTTTGATGCAAGACTTGCTTCAACTGATCCAAGTCTAGACGTAAATGCAAAAGGCAGTACAATGAGGTAATCCGCATAAAAGCATACGTGAAGTTCAACACTTTTCACTTTTTTCTAACATATTTTTCCAAAAGGAGTTTAAAATGCGGAAATAAATGGTTTACTCACTACAAATGTAAACAAATCAAACTCTAAACAACCTTAATGAAGATACCTGAATACCTACCCGAAAAATATACTACATTATATTACCATGTCCTGCTCGTGGCATTTTGATTGGTCGAGCTGCACCACGTGACTGAATACAAATACACAGTAATGGTCTGTTTGCATGCCCGTGAATATGAATAATAAGATTAACAACCCAAAGTATCGTAGCTTTACAGCTCTAACGTAAATCATAATCAATCACTTAATAAAATGGAGCACTTGTAGATCAAGTTGAGATACTTTTTTCTGAAGACATCTCCGGATTTGCCATTTTTTTACAGCGCGCGTGACGGTGCATCGCGTATTGCTCAGTTTCTTTGGCCCAGTTGTCGTTCGCTCCTGAAATTTTCGGAAATTTTGACGGTTTTCTTGGGTTCGCTGATAATATAATGGAAATAACACACTCCGCTCTGACCATTAACGTTTATTTGTGGGCAAGGGCTCGAGGAAAGCCAAATTAACGGCCTCGGCAAGCCTCGCCCGTTAATTTTTTGTTTTCGTCTCGCCCTTGCCCACAAATAAACGTTAATGGTCAGCGCGTCGCCCGTTATTTCTATATTAAAATTACCCACAAATGTATTTGTTTTATACTGAATTTTTATAAACATGATCTTATTTGGACACAACTTTCAAAATTTTTGTTAGCAACTTGTATTAAATATAAGTTATAATCAAATTAGTATTACATAATTAACATAAAATACTGACTTGCTCTAATACTGATTTGCATTACAAAATGAAAGATAATTGGATTTTGCTTCAAAAACCAGCGCTAAAGGTTTGAATGATTTGGCAAACAGCTGAACCATTCAAGCAATGAGAGTATGAACTCCCAGTATTGCCCATTGTACCTGCAGGTGGTTTTAGGCGCAATGAATACAACGCGTATGTCCATACAATATATCATAGCTTCTCCTAAGAGGTGTTTGTCAAACAAATTGAAATACTCCGGTAAACGGCTTATAAGTGGACATACTGAGTGTTTAAAATAAGTGTCTTTATACTGTCCTCTTGGCCTTCTTCATCTAGCATCAACTTCTGAGCAAAGGCGTGACAATACGGAATGCTACCTACATACCTGCTCAACCGTCCATAAATTTACCCTTTCACTCGCTTCCTACCTACCTATTTGTCGAAGCGAGCCTTCAGTAATTACAGGGGCTGGGCCGGGGATTTAGGTGAGTGTCACGTTTTAGAAAACTGCCCGAGATGGAGGGTCACTTTTTATTAAACCTATCTTTGGGGAGTGTCACTTTTAACATAAGCTTGTTTTACAGCCAAACCTTCGATTGTCCATGAGACATTTTGTGAAAAGGAAATCAGCGACAAAATACGCAGATTCTTTTAAATACATACACATTATTCACAAGTAAAGAATAAACAGTAATATAAGGTTATCCACAAAATACCGGAATTTATGTCCGAGTACATCGTGCAGCTACGCGTCTCGGACAATACCGTAGTATACGATGTACGAGGACATAATTCCCGGTATTTTGTGAATAACCTTATTATTATACACATTTTTAGTCCAATTTTACCTGAAAAAAGTCGAAATTTAGGCGTTTTTTGGATGCTTCTCGCGCACTGCACTGAGCGATCGCGAGCAGACGCGTCTCGGACAATACCGTAGCATACGATGTACGAGGACATAATTCCCGGTATTTTGTGAATAACCTTATTATTATACACCTTTTTAGTCCAATTTTACCTGAAAAAAGTCGAAATTTAGGCGTTTTTGGATGCTTCTCGCGCACTGCACTGAGCGATCGCGAGCAGACTTGGAACGCGTTCAGCCCGTCCGCTAAGCGCACATAACGAAATTTCAACCCGGGATGCGCAGTGCACGTGGTAGAAATTTTACGTCAGCAGCATAATTTCACTCAAATTCACCGGTTTTGGACTGACCATGATTTACTTTGTAAAGTACTGAATATTAGGAAGTATATATTTTTGTGAAAAATATAAAATATTTTCTTCTTTTTCCTCTGTTGATGTAAAGATGTTTTGAGGTCAATGGTCAAATAGCGTCCAATAACACCTAAAGTTATTGTACTCCGCGTCAAAGTTGTTGGACTCCGCGTCCTCTGATACCAAAACTTGCTGTACGACGAAACTCCATAGGTTGCAGACGTAGGTGTATAATAAAGTCCTAAATAAAACACCTTGAACAGTTAAAACTGATGAAAGGCAAGAAACAAAAACTTCTGGGTCAGGTGGCAAAGCGTATAGTAAATATCAAACGTCTATGAATACATTATGAATACATAGATACTGTTAGTTCTACATTGGAAATAAATATTCATACTTTCCTCATAGACTATAACGTTTAGTGAAAACGTATAGGGAATCAACATTACAGTGAAATTTTAAAATCAAGTACACATGGACTTGGGACTTGTAACAACTCAAATGTAATCAAGTGCATTAAAATGAATTAGTTGTCAAGAGTGTCTATATATATATATATATATATATATATATATATATATATATATATATATATATATATATATTTCAATCAAGTACACCCATACGAATTACGAATTACCAAACGTCTGTATATGCATAGATATTTTTAGTTTTACTTTGGGAAAACATTCATATTTCTCTCATAGACTACCAAGTATAGTGAATCAACATTGTAATTGAAATCGAAAACCCAATTTCTTGTACACACATGCATGTTTTATTTCACACTTCAAGCAAAGTACATTTACGTATGTTATCAAACATTTTATTAATTTACAGACACAGCTTGTTTTTCGGGGAAAACTTGCCAATAGTGTGCCTTATGGACTCCCATGTATTATGATTTGATATTTCTGCAACGTGTTCGCTCAAGGGAGGAAATACCCGATTTTCGGAAGGTTCAGCAAAACGTTTTCATGTGACTATTATGCAAATAATGACTTGTACAGTGCCCAGTCGAATTTCCCAATATCAGGGCTTTCAGCAAATATATACTTAATTAATCTTGGGGCCTTCTATAAAAAAAATCTGCAAGTTCCGATTTTGTAAACTGCTACCTTAAAAACTATCATGTGACTCGACTACTCTCACTGAGTCTTCCTTTTTATAGAGGAATATATAATGCAATCTCGTACAAATAATCGCTTAGAACAATTTCAGAACCTTTTCTCTCAACCACATGTTACGTTAATGTCACTTTGACACTCTAAACAAATTCGGAGTAAACCTGATTTGAATTTCGTAAGCACCACAAAAATATTCATTTTTATTGAAACCATTCTCTGTTTGAGATACGTTGCTTCAAACGGCGCCATGAGCAAGTCCGTAGTTGAAACTGTCGTGATTGGTCAACATCGACTGTGACATATAGATGTCTAATTGTTTTTAAATATCGAACATAATAGTATGGATAAGCTAGGATTTCAAATCGTCTGCGACAAAAAGGGCTTTAAAACTTTTAAAATATCACACTCCCTTAAATGTTATATGGTCAGCTAAGAAATTTTCATCCAAAATTATTCTTCTAATATTTCAGCCTACTAACGATAACTCACTTTGATGGAGAGCGAATTGGTACTTATAGATGTTCAGTCACCGATCAAGATGGAGTAGAATACACAACTGAAACTAATGTTACCTATGCAGGTGACTATTCTATTAAAGAAGCTGATGACTGAACTCGATCGCAAAGATAAACTGACGCCATTGCAAAACATGATTTTCGCAGTTTGTATTGTACTGTATTGTTTTCCAGGAAAACATTTGTATTGTTGTACAATTTGCAATGTTGTTTTTTTGCTGGAAAATGAGTTCTAATGTGGAATTAACTTCAATCGCCATCATTATAATTCATTTTAATTGCTTTTGCAGATCATCGAACAGCAAGTAACGAACAAAAAAAAATACAGAAAAATATATCATAAAGAGAGTTTATGCCGCTTCAAGTGATGAAATGGGCGGTGTTTGTCAATTAGTTTAACTTTCATCCGGCTTAGTATTTATATGTGTCTCCTTGTCATATAACATGTAATTGAGAATAGTAAACTGTACATTTCGAAAATGTTTTATGGATTGACAACATCATATATATTTTCTTGATAGAATGTGCGGAAAACTTGTTTGGTGATTTCTGCAACAACACATGCAATTGCACGCATGCCGTGAGATGTGATCGATCATTAGGCTGTATTTGTCTATATGGATGGACCGGGGAAAAGTGCGATTTGGGTGAGAATTTTCAATTTGTACGCATTCGGAACTAGGTACTCAATTGTTAGTTCAGTATTTGTTTATTTATTAAAGTGTTTTATTCTGTTTTGGTCATATTGCCTGTTATCACTCTAGAATGCACTTCCGACATTTTTGACAGCTGGACATTTTTAAATAGGTGACCTAGTCTTAACATTTTATCCAACAGACGTCCGAGCACCAACTATCACTGACTGTCCAGCGAACCAAACAGTGTTGGCAGACGCTGACGACAACTCAGCTATAGTGAGTTGGAAGAACGCCACTATAATTGATAACTCCGATAAGACAGTTGTTTTCGGATCTAATCGAGAATCAGGGGAGAGATTTAGCATTGGCAAGCATGACATCGTCATGTGGGCTTCGGATCAGTCCAATAATACTGCGTTTTGCAAATTTTCAGTATTTGTTGCTGAACAGAAAAGAAATGGTAAGCTCCCTTAAATGTCTCTATGATTAGCACTTTATACAAATGGACATGTACCACATTCTGATACAACTATGATAATTTTCTCAGGTCCTCTAAATTGCATAACTGTCACATTTGATTAAGGAACATACGCACTTGTCAGAAACAACTAATTCTGGAGGCAATTTTTTAATTCAACTTGTAAAGAATCGGTGATGTACGAGAGACTGATGACGCACGAAATGCGCATGCAAAACAAAATGGTTAAATCTGTGATATAAAATCTGAAAGTTTACTGATTATAAGAAAAATACCACTGAACGCCATCTTGTTCAGTGTTTTCGAAGGTTTGGACACACAGTCACTCGTAAGGCCAACGGCGTTTTTCAACTTGAAAGTCTCAATTCATTATGTACGTGTTCTTAAAATTAAACTCCATTTATTCCAAACCGTTTGTCTTAGCAATATATTGTACGTTGCATCGTTCATCAGGGAAATGGATGTAAGCAGAACAATCTATAGAGTTATCTTTTTGTGTATCATAGTATTGGCAATTGTTTTGAAAAGCAGTGCCACATCATTCGGCAGACTTGTATCGATGCTGAGGATAGCCATACACTCCTACTGTAAGACGATGGCAAATAAGCAGACGAATTCATAAACTATGAAATAAGCCTGAACTATATTTGAGAACAATTGCATGACCAATCAAAAAGTTTTCCATTGGGCCAAAAGTATACTTAATTAACAAACTGATCATTTGCAGCTGGAATTATCAAAG
>LD351683.1:664203-696035 GCA_001465055.1 Ptychodera flava | reverse complement strand
CTTCATTTACACATTCCAATAAAACCAATCTTTCATATTCATGACACAGACAACATTCCCATAGAATTCAGTATTCTGAAACATATATGCAAGTCATCAAACAGAAAGAAATCTGTCCTTCATGAAATGAAGCTCATCAAAGTCAATTTATAAGTACCTTTACTTTGGTAAAGTACCTCCTTCCAACATGGTGAACCTCAAGTTTTACAGAGAACATTTTATTTTCAATACATTCTATCTTCATGCTAAATTTTCAATACCAAGGTTTCCAAAAAGTCCATTGTTTTGTTCATTCTACCATTAATGACTGCCGAATAGAATCAATAATGTCTTAATTATAACTGATATTCTAATTTATGATTGTTTCTGATCTGATTTTTTGAATGATAATTTTCTAAAGTGCTGAATATACTCACATGAGGAGCCTTATTTTGTCATTATTCTTGGAAGCTTATCAATCACTTGTGACACCCCCTTTCATTTAGCTAGTGTGTCCATCAGCAAGGTCTGAACCCACTGTGAATTATTCTAATGAAATAAGTCTGATTTCGTATGCTATGCGACTGTTCGGTGCACTTAGGCAGCTCAATAATCAGTTATCAGTGATAAGTTATGATAGTGGTCATCATCCTCGACTTTATTATCAACATCCCTTGAACATATTCCGGAAGTTCAACTTAACGAGGTAAAGACTTCAACTAGTTAAGTGGCTGAGTTGCCTGACGGTCATAGAGCCTTGGGCAGAGGAACGATATGATGAACAAGTTAAATAATTAAAATGTAACGATTGGTCGTAAATATGTGGCAAAATATAGCCGTCTGGAAGATGGATGCTTTAAAGATCTTTATCATATACCTACATTCACGTGCCTGTGTAACCTATGGGAGGAAGCCCCCTCAGATCCGTGCATTTTTTTACGTATCACGCCCCGGCCCGGTGCCCAAATATTGGCAAACGCGTGCATTTCTGAACTATCTCGATTCTGGTTACTACGCGCGTTGCTATCCGCAAACGTTCCATTCGTACACAACGCCAGCGCGAGATTTGGAAAACGTCTGCTCGCTCAGATCGTAGTTGCGCGTGGCGACAGTGGAGTCGCGCCGGTAACATCGGCTTTTATTTCTAAATTCTATTGAAATCCTGTGTATACTAAGTGCGTGTCTGTTCAGGATAAATTACAAGAAACTGACATCACGCTTTTGTCCTTCTTACACCGCGGTTTCAGCCTTGATCTCTGTTGGTCACGTAATAGTACGCATATATCTTGCGCGTTCTAGAATTTTGCAGGTAAACAAATGACATCATTATATATGTCAATCCGCGACGGGAAGCGGCCATTGTATTTATGAAAACCTGACACAATCGGCAATGAATTTTTGATATCGCATGCAGTTTTACCTCCTCAACAATATTGAACATTATGTAAACTACATATTTATCATTCCATAAGGTATATGATTAAACCTTTACGGCCCTGATACGGCTTTTACGGCCCTTGGTCGTACGGCGTATGGGCCCTCGCACGCTCGGGCCCTTCCGCCGTACGAAAAGCCGTATCAGGGCCGTAAAGATTATAAAAATATTGAACGCCTCGAACATAATGCGGTCAGCTAAGCATTTGTCATCAAGGCGTGTGTTAGAGAGAAGATGGATGCACAAAAAGTTTTCAAAATTTCCCTTCCCTTTGAATAATAAGAGGTCAGGTACTAGGCATTGATTTTAATCGAAAATCCGTCTTCTCATCTTTCAGTGAACTGACAATCACTCACTTCGATGGAGATCGAGTTGGTACTTACCAATGTTCGGTTACCGATCAAGATGGAGTTAAGTACACTGCTGAAGCTACTGTTACTTATGCAGGTGACTACTTTATATTTGTATATTCAATAACTGACTCTGATATGAAATATGACTGACACAACTGTGTTACACTGGTTTCCTATAGTTTTGCTTGTAGAAAGCAGTCTTTAACATTACATAGTCTCATTTCTACAGTCTGTGATGAATTTAAGTGTGTATGAAGCGGAGATCTTGCCAATGTAAATAGCTGTAGAATAGTCATTGGTGTCTTTTACTTAGCGTCAAGGTTTAGCTAGGCACGCACATTACTTGTAGTGTACGGAGCAAACGTTTTCAAACGTCTGCAGTGAAAAAGCCAATAAATATTTTGAAAGTATAGTTAGCAAAGACAAAATACTGATTTATTGTCGTCAAAACTCCTGCTTTAGAAATAAAAATATTTAGGGAAGAAGAACAGGAAACCTGCATTCAACAGGCTGAATTTTCTGCAGTGTGCTTGCGGTAATGTGTCGTAAACTTTGCCACTGTTAACTAAAGTTAATAGCAGCCCCTTATATTAAGTGCGGTTCCTCTGTGGTCAAATTCCATACAGGTATATCGAGCGTCCCAAAAATGCACGGTCATAACGATTGGTGATAACTGGTAGATTATTGATATGTTTGATGCAAAAAAAACCCAATGAATGAAGAAAGCCATCGCTGATAAATTTCGCTCTGTTGTATCGATTGGATTATAATCGAATATGATCTCATAATGTTAGTAACTAACGACATGAAATTCAAAGGGTATTTCAAAGTTCCAGATCTTTCTAGCGTATTATTGCAACATCACAACGTACTTCTTTATTGTATATTATGGATTGTCATTGACCAAAAACGGCAAAAATTAATTCTAATAACGTGGTACATAAGATGCCTTGTCTTACTTTGTCTTGTGTGTGTGAGTGTTTCTGTGTGTTTCTGTGTTTCAGTGTTTTTCTGTGTGTGTGCATATGTGTGTAAGTATTTATACATTTATGTGTAATTAATAATTATATATTATGCAATTACAGCCTCTTCCAAGCCAGTTGAGGGCGACGCAAACTTTACCTTTACTGTCAGCATACCAGAAGTAAGTAACCCAAAAATTATGTGTTCTTTGAACCACAGAACCAGATATTAACTAAAAATGCTCGCGTGTTTAATTATATATTGCTACAGTGTCTAAATTTAAAATTTTGCCACATGTCTTCAACTTCATTGAAATTGTTATGATAAACATCATGAACAATATTTACAGCCGATTAATTCTAAAGTTCATTAAGTTTTAAATGTGTAAATAGATGGAATAAAAAAATAAATTTCTTTGACAGCAGTCATATTGTATCACCACTTAATATAACAAATGTAATTGCCTTTGGTCAAGTCCTTTAAGCTATATATGCCAAACTGTGAAAACTCATTAGATATGCAAAGTATAAATTAGCTGACACGAAAATGCGAAATGACTTTCGAGATTTTTTTAACAATGTACACAGCTTGTATTGCAAACTTTGATCAAGTAAATCCTGGTATATATCCCTTACTAGGAAGTTCATGAAATATGCAAATTAAGAATTAGCTGAAGTAAAAATGCTAAGTGACTTTCAATAATGTTGTTTCGAAGTAGCTTCAATGTACATAGCAAGTTTCGTCAACTTTGTTTGAGTCAATTCAGATAAAATACCTAATTAGAAAAGTTCATTAAATATGCAAATTAGGAATTGGCTGAAGTAAAAGTACTTAGTAACTTAATAATGTTGTATCGATGTATCGTCAATGTACATGGTAACTTTCATCAACTTTAGTCAGGTCAATTCAGATATATCCCTAATTAGAAAAATTCACTGAATATGCAAATTAGGAATTGGCTGAAGTAAAACTGCTTAATAACTTTCAATAATGTTGTTTCGATGTAGCTTCAATGTACATAGCAAGTTTCGTCAACTTTGGTTGAGTCAATTCTGATAAAATGCCTAATTAGAAAAGTTCATTAAATATGCAAATTAGGAATTGGCTGAAGTAAAAATACTTAGTAACTTTCAATAATGTTGTATCGAAGTATCGTCAATGTACATGGTAAGTTTCATCAACTTAAGTTAGGTCAATTCAGATATATCCTTAATTAGGAAAATTCATTGAATATTCAAATTAGGAATTGGCTGAAGTAAAACTGCTTAATGACTTTCAATAATGCTCAATCAAATAATCTTCAATAAACATACCAAGTTTCGTCAATTTCGATCTACTTAATTCTAATATATATCCCTAGTTCGGAAAGTTTATTAAATATGCAATTAGCAATTATCTTTCACGGCTGATATATCATGGTGTGATCAACATTTGCCGCAAATCTCATCAAATTATGTGCAGTCGTTCTCAATGTATATCCATTTGTTCTAAAATCATTAATTCTGCAAATGAGCAAAAAGTAATCAAGCCACAATCACCAAAAACTTATCCGTTCATGCCGTTTGCAAACTGAATCTATGTACATGATATGATTTTGATCTGATGAACCGTTTTTTGAGATATTGGGCAAACAGACGGGCAGAATGACAGGCAGACTGACAGGCACACTGACTGACATTGCTGCAACATAAGTTCACGTATGTGAACACGTGAGCTAAAATGGTAGAAGTAGTCTCAGTGTAGAATTAAATTGTTCTTTACTTAAGCTCATAAATCGTTCCTGTGATTTCGGCATGTTTGATTAATCATTAACACTGAAGTGATAACAACTATAGCTACACAAAGTCAGTCAAAGCTTCTCTCTACACATACAGGGTTTATAATTATGGTTTGTTGTGTTTACGTTTTAGAACGTAGTCGTATGTAGTCGTATGTTGTCTAGTTTTGAAGGCTTTCAAACTTCAAGTTTGTCCTTGTGATGAGTAGGAATTTTCGTATTTTTTGCTAACAAAAGTGGGTAAAAAGTTCAATATCAACTTACAGCAACTGTAGATTGCGAGATGCAAAGGGTTGTCTAGGTTTGCTTTTCAATACAATCATTTAAACTACGTACCCTGATTACACATAGATACTATTTATTGTCAAGTTGAACGCTTAATGCGATCTATTTCATAATACAGAACGAGCAATGAGAAGCACAGTGTATGTGTGCTATAAAAAGAGACGTTGATAACACACAATTAAAGCACACACCCTTGTGATTATAGCTAACTCGTTATCTTAAACTAAACTCATGACTAATATTTGTCGGGGAAAACGTGTACATAATTGACAAATAATTGCCTGAGTAATGGATTAACAAGATTTTCAAACTGCCTTGCAGAGCTCAAGACGTGGCGAAGAAGTGTTTAATTTTCGAGACGCTTTGGGAAACAACGTACATTCGTTCCAGATTCTGTCGGGGAACAAGGTTAATATATGTTGAAATTGATAAGGTTTCACACGATACTTTGAACGTTTGAAATGTCATTGCTTTTATCGACGAGTTCCAAAATATATTTAGAAAGCAAATCATAGCACGTTTAAGAGTAGACGGACAAAGATAATGGATAAAAGATTCTAGACGAAGTTCGGTTGTGCGTTATGACAAAATAGGGCATTTTGGAATGATAATTGTTTATTCGAAAAACCAAAAAAAAAAATCACAGAACTGTAACGAAGAAAAAGGAAACGAGGGAGAAGGGAAACAGCTCAAGATCCGAAGGACCAACACATTTATTACTTTTTTATCTTGAAGGCCTAGAAAATTAGCCACACTTGTAGGGAACTCCTTTTTACGTGAGAACATTTCAAAGGTCTCTGTAAAATATCCATACAGATATGCATTAATAAGCACATTTATTTCGAACAGATAAACCAACAAAGTAATCATAATAAATGTATGATTTAAATAATATGTTTGTAAAATGAAAGATTCGACAAAAAGCTAAAAAGCAAGGAAAATTAACAAGTTACAGTTCACATTTGTCTTCCTTTGGGATATTGCCATGCCAGAGGTCGTCGGGATACATAAACAGAGTAGAAATTTTCAGTCTTCAAAGTTAACACCCATTTATTACATACGTGTAGAAGTTACATGTCCCAAGAGATAGCTCTAATGATAGTTGAGGACCCCCCCCCCACGTGCTTGAGCTCCCGATATTATCGAAATATTGTTTTCCATATAAAACATAAGAGGGGTAGTTTCTATCATAAGACAGATATGAATTAAGCCAAAACAATGAATCAAATCACAAACATTGATAAAACCCTTGGCCTTTAATTGACATGTCAGAAATAATATACGGCGACACATTGTATGTGAAATTCTTGCGTACCTTCATAGATGTTCATTACTTCAATATCACTCAAACATAAGTCGTATCAAAACTTCAAAAACATCCTCGATACAGGTAATTGGCTTCTTTGTCCACTT
Organism: Ptychodera flava; assembly: GCA_001465055.1. Classification (NCBI taxonomy): domain Eukaryota; kingdom Metazoa; phylum Hemichordata; class Enteropneusta; family Ptychoderidae; genus Ptychodera; species Ptychodera flava. Next base: position 689,830 of record LD351683.1, on the reverse strand, counting down.
GGCGCAAATATGGTTTGTATCCGGACTGTATCCAAAGCGACGTATTATTAGGATCTTGATGAATATATTAATATCCCATAGGGCTCAGCTCTTGGTGTCGAGTCAGAGGTTATGATTAAAACTTTCATATACATCTGAAGATGAACAGTCCACGCTAACATGGTTAATAATAGTACTAATTCATGATAAGAATAATTTATAGAAATACTTGTCATTTGCTATGTAATAGTACCAATACACATAGCGTAAACAGAAAATTTAATCACCGAGTTTACAAGGTCACCCAATGATGTGCACAGCTTACTGATATACTTTTTTATCAGACCCGGGAAGGTATAGATTTCCTATTTAATTTGTCGACAAGTTGGACATAAATGCCAATTTTTTTACACAAAATTTTGCATTTTCCATGAATGAAGTCGGCACACTTCTGGTTACTGGCATAGTATATATTAAAACAACACATACGTAGTCAGTCGCTAGTCAGTCGCCGATGACTACCGGGTGAATTAACCTACAAATGCATTTCTGGCAAATATCCCTATATTGCAGTAAATGGAAATACCAACATATATGCCTTTCATTTATTTTATTGGTGCTATGTTCAATGAAATGTTTTTCATTCTTTGTAACTCTGATTGGTTTTGAATTTTAGTTTGTATAAGGTTCTGCTCCAAGTAAGCATTGATTCAAACTCTGACTGACATACTTGCAATAGATAAAATTCCATACGAAGAGTTCTCCTTAGGTGACCACCATTTACAAGTTTCCAAAATATAAAATTTGTCAGCTGGTTTTGATCATGTCTTTGATGAACAGCTCACTGTTGGTTCTGGAGCTTTCAGTTCGCTTCAATCGCTCAACACCATGATACCTACGCAACTATCGTCAGAAATCATTAAGATTAACTGCCTTGTTAGTTATAGGTAGCCTTTGTAATTTTTTTCGTAGGACGACAGGTTCAAGATGAGGCTCGATGGCATTCTGGTTACACATGGCGTTTTAGACTATGATATCGATGCTCACTACAAGCTTGAAATTCTATTCATGGTAAGTTACTAGATAATTTTTAGCACAAATATTAAATATCCTATATTCACATGTCAATTTGTACACATATCCATATCAATATGTACATCTTTAATATTCGTTGAATCACCCATTTTAAAATTGTATACAATGATGTAAGATCATCTCAAAGGAAAAGTAATAGCACTTTGAATCGATTTTTGGGGCTTTATTGTGCGCGAGCTAAGGGTCTCAGCCTTACTATGATGTTATGACAAAATATGATCAAAGGTATGGTTACCTTCAGAAGCGGTTTAGGAAAGCATATGGCAATCTCAGGGCCGAAACTTCTTACACCCATTGTTGCACCAACAAGCTCAACATAGGTAGCTTTATCAAGCCGTTCTAAATACATGTCCAATTAACATTAACCAGAAGCGGCTAGCATTGAGGTATCGAAATCACCGAGGAATCACAAACGCCAAACTGAAGGTATTTTTTCTTATGCCACAGCCAATCTTGACGGCCACTTGAGGTAGCTATATACCTTATAGACACTTGTAGATTTTTATTCGTTCTCAGTTATGGAAGTACCAAACCCAAATACAATATATATTTTCGGAACGCCTTAATATTTGGAAATTCGACCGTGCACAGTACAAGGTCATTATTTGCATAATAGTCACGTGACTAGCGTTTTCCTTTAGCAAACACGTTGCACGATTTCCGGATGAAATTTATGCATTGATAAGCCTTAGCAATACCCTTCAAATCCCTTCTCCAAGTCTCTATTCAAATTATATGGCGAGACAATTCCTTGAAAAGTACCTAGTCTAACACCTTTAATAGTGCATAACAAAAACGCAAAAGCAAATAAAGGAAATCCCAGACACGGGCGTCGGGTAAATTTTCTCCTGTTGTGGTGGTACGTCAACCCATGTATTCAGGCAAGAATATTTTTATTACATTCCTTTTTAACATTTATCACTATATGACATTAAGTTATATATATATATATATATATATATATATATATATATATATATATATATATATATATATATATATATATATATATATATATATATATATATATATATATATACATATATATATATATATATATATATATATATATATATATATATATATAAATATCCAAATAAGTAGTTATTTAGATACGATTGGATTGGAAAACTTTTCCCGATTTGCGCTAAAAGCTATTCATTATTCAGCCTATGCTAGTGCCAAAGTAACTTTTTTTCGTGTTCTTTGAATATCGGCTTGACCTACATTTTCTACACCCTTCAGGAACAAAAATGCCAAATGCAAAACTCGGGAAGATTAATATTTCAATTCTGTTTTTCCAATAGGAAAATTTTTGGGAAAACGAGGCCTTATTGACGGTGACTATTCTGAACGAGAGCGATTGGCCACCTTTCTACAACTCAACGTGTGAAACACCAGTTTATAGGAGGGGTCACTTAAACCCTGTAAGTGATTGTTTTATTTGTGTACCTTAGTCAACGTGAAATAGAAACAATTGCGTTCGTTCAACGGCAAATGTGTTCCCATGACATATAAATTGATTTGAATAGTTATTCATATAAAGTGTTACAAACTTTCCTATACTACATATAAATAAATACTAGCCAAAGCAAATAATTAAAGGCCCAATCTTTGTCTTTCACTCATAACTGAAGATAATTATCTGTTTTGTGATAATCTGATCCTAGATAATCTTGTTCAAAGTCTTTGAATATTACACATTTTATGGGGGAATATTGTGATACACTTGATAATTGTCATCAACATGTCGTTTATATTATTAATGCAAAGGAGTAAATGTGAACATTAAACTATACAGATTTAGGCTTTCACTGTAATATCTGTTGCAGTTTGGTCATCTCCTGTTCGATGTATCTTTTGGCGATTTTAGAATGTCTGATATCGACTTTGCATGGCAAGATTTGGTCCTGGGGATTGACACTGACAATGGCCGATGTAAGTGACTCTTAACTGAATTTTGAACTCCTCAGTAGTCGTACGTTGAATACGTAATCCATCAACAACAATAACAACATTGGCTGGCCCTGTTACTTGCTGGTACAGTTCAAACTACTTAAAGCAACCAAAAATATCTATGAACAATAAACCAACAACAAAACATTCTATTAGTCAGATTAGGCCAAATAATTCAAAAAAATGTTAACATGTCTCCGACAAATCACGGTAGGTACATATAGGTAGGTATTTTTATCTTGGTTGGCTAAGACTCATAACATAGAATAAAATTTGGTGAAGGAACTGGAATTTTTTGAAAATTCGAAAATCTTGGGTAGGCTGGTTTTTCAGGTGTAGGTTGGAAATACATCCAATTTCTTTTATTTACCATGATGAGCAAACATTCGCAACTAAATATCATATTCCGGGACGATTTTAGAATCTGAGAATGCAAACGCATATCTCTTTCTCATTGCTTAAAACTTAAGACACTGTTACACGGAAAGATATGAACTCACAATTCCTTTAGATCCCATAGAAACGCATGCTTCTCTGACGTAATGTCCTAGTCTGTTCTACCAAATTATGATGGTACAATTATATATAATGTGTATTTCCTGGAGAGAATTGGGTCGAGGTCGTCAAGACAGTGATTTCCTGGGTGCTTTAAGTACACAAGTTATCCATGTTATCTTACATTGTCGCTAACTTCATAAGTGTAATTTATATACAACGTGTAATAGCCAGGTCCTTGATGTGGTTTTATGTTCTAAACATATAACAGATGTGCAAATGGTGAGCAAGACCCTTGTATCATTTCCTGCGATCAAACATTAACCAGATCAAGATCTAATGAAGATAATCGACTTATCACAATTTTAATAATTTTGATATTCTTTTACTCAATACATTTAACACGCACTTGGCAAAATGCTCGATATACAGCAATATATACACATATACTCATTCTGTACATGTGTCAAATACGTGAAGTATATACGTACGTATACTAATGAAACGCAAAACTACAGTGTACACCTGGTGTGCAAAGATCTGCATTAAGTATGCCCATGGTCTGCAAAAATATACGCTACGCATTTCAACGTATTGGAATGTTCAACATACAAAAATATACGTTACGTACGCAATTAATATGTGTTCCGTATACATCAATATACGTAAATATGCTGTACGTATATCAAGCATTATGTCCAGTGACGATTGGAAAATAATCGCAATCATACCAATCCATAATCCAATGACAGTTGGTCAGAAGTCGTAAGACAATGGTTGTAAGCATAGACACAAAACAGCACAGAACAGACAGTAAATAGACGGTACACAAACAAAGTCATATTCATGAAAGAAAGATATATGGACCTCTGGCCAGAAGACCAAGAAGTGATGTCAGGTGTTTCGAAAATAGTAAGCGCATTCTGCCCCACATGTGGCACCTGCCATATGTCAATCTATAAGTCAGATAGGTAGTGGTCACTAACTAAGGCCAAATGTCACCGATGCCATTAGTGATCATTTGTCGAAGAGAGAAATTGTATTTATCTACCAGCTTGCGATACCTGCCAAAAAGCGTTTGAATGAAGAGACTTATTTTGGAGAATTGAATATAATATACGGTGGTTTCAATCGGGTTCAAACTCACAACGTATGATATCCAGTCACCTAGAAGAGAAGCCACAGACAAAGCCACCGAATCCATAATCACTAACTAAGTTGTTACAATTTTTCTGACTTTTCTGAATTTTTCTGTATCTTTGTATATACGCAAAAGAATATAAAATGGAACCAAACTTGACAAGCGGAAAGCTATATCTATGTCTATCTCATCCTGTTGACTTTGGAGAGCTATAAGTAATTTATGTATACTTTTTTGTCCTTCAATGACAAAAACATTAAACCCGGATGAATGAATGAATGAATGAATGTTTTTCAAATTTCGCAATAATGTTGGGCGCCCTATAGCTGATTTTTTCAATATTACAAATAAATTACTCACATACAAACAAGCGCATTCCCTAAAGAGAAAAGCAGATGAGCGTACTTTTGCAGATGGAACTAACATTAGTTCCCCTTTCCAATTTTCCCTAATTATTTCCAATCGTGTTAGTTCTGGTATGACTACCTCGCTGTGTTCTTGATGGGTTGCATAATAAGAGATCCATATAATATTTTTGATTTAGTGCTTGCTGCTTCATTCCATCCTATGGACCCAGTCGTATATTTCTTTCTTTGTTTCTCTGCTTTAAAGTGCTTCTGTGGCCATACATGGTGAGCAACAAGTTCGTGTGATCAGCAAGACTTTGTACGAGGCGCGATATGTAAAAAACATTAATTTACACAATCAAGCTTATTTAGGAGATAGAACAGACATAAAATGTTTACATTTTCTATATATATATATATATATATATATATATATATATATATAATTATATATATATATATAAACAATTTACACAATCATGCTCATTTAAGAGATAGAACAGATGGAAAATGTATAAAGAGATGAATTTTCAATGTACATTTGCATTCACATACATTGGCCATACATATGTGTGTATACATATATATGCACATAAACACACGCAGGGGCATAAAGTGTATTTATTCATACGTTTAGAATAACCACATTCACACTTTTAAATTAGCGTCTTTACTGTGAACCATTTTTACTTTTGTGTTATTGTATTATGAGAATGAGAAAATTTAATCTACTGCATGAACTTGAAATGAATGGTTTCAAATACTGATTTGAGTAATTCCTTATTTCAATATGTAAGAATTCAAAAATCAAATCTCCTGGTCTCCCATGTGCTGTCTTATTCCTGATCTTGTGTACAGTTTCACTTTCAGGAGCGTTCTTTGACCAAAAGTCTTCTCCAACTACATCAGAGTCGGAGCTATCACCGTCTCTACCAGTATGTAGTGACAGTGACACTGCAAGCAGGCAGTAGCAGGCCAGTAGTTGTATTAACTTTGATAATTTTGACGATTTCGTTCAGTTTATAGGACTGCGATATTGTTCTTGCACACAGTACGTGTATGTGTACCGAGCGTTTGTATCATTGACAAATTACTTTCAAATTGGACTTAAATTCAATTATCACAAGTATTAATGTCTGCAGGCTTTGTCGCCAAACTGAATATTGTGTGTGTTTAAGCATGTTGTAGAGAGACAGCAAGAAACTCCATTCAATACCACGATTCAATACACTGCATAGAAATATTTTAAGAACTACTAACAGTTGCAGCTTCAGCCCCGTTAACGAAGCCTACTTGTTTTCATGTCCGTAAAATCTATGGCATTTGTGCGTTTTCAGATTTTTTCGACAAAAACTTCATCCAATGCAACAAAATGGTTCTAGATTTTGTCTGATTATTACTAACATTAGAACCATCGAATGACATAAATGGGTTATTTATTTTTATTGAATTACCAAGCTACCAGACCTTTGGTTCGGAAAATGTAAAAAGTGAAAGGAACCAAAATATTTTCAGCCTTAATATTTTAAGCATGAGCGGGGATAAGATCGGCAGGTGATACAAACTGCACTGCACCGGCCATGAGTCCACCTGCGGCGTTGCTGGTTAATCAACACGCCCCGTGCTCCATGCATGCGCTAATATGTCACACTCAGCTAGTGTCTGGACTCGCTTAAAGCCTGGCCTTACTGTTGGTCCATAAGCGGTGGTGTTTTCGTACGGGATATCTGCCTTTTACGGGCTGGTTTTGACTTGTACGTTTTGGCGGGTTTAAAAGCGTAAAAGTCAACACCAGCCCGTTAATGGCAGAAATCCCATCTCAAAATACCACTGTTGTGGACCAACAGCTAAGCCTTTGCCCTCGGCTCCTATGCATTGGACTTGTTCTCTGTTAGCCGGTGACCGTGTTCTCTGTTAGCCGGTGCAGCCTGTTACGCTAGCTTCAAAAGCGCGAGGCTTCAACGACTCAGCCGGCTCCTGTCTGTGCTAGACAATACAAGTAGAAGCAATTCAGGGCTTTGAGAGAGTATCAGCATTTTGAAAGTTCAAATGCACTTGTAAAGCACAAGAACCAGCAATATGCGTGTATTTGGGTTTGTCTTGCCAGGGTCCTTGTATGGTCTTGTGAAACACACAAGCTCTGCTGTATGCAGCATTGTGAGCGCAACTTTTTGCAGCTGTCTCAAATGGCGTATGTATATAAACTTTTTGCAGTTGTATTACCAAAGCGAGGCCCCATACATATAAAAGGCCATATCTATACCAAAGAAAGGCCCTCTATATAACACGATTGGAACTAATTTGGGATCATTGGATGGTGAAGTAATGTCGATTTTATCTACAAATGTAACCTCATCTGCTCTTCTTTTTACGTTACACACTTGTTTTTATAAGTAATTTGTAATATTGTAACATTCAACTATAGGGCACCTAACATTTTTTTAGAAATTTGAAAAATATAAAAATCCAATTATCCAAAATTAGTTCCAATGGTGATAAAAGTATAATTTGTGCCGCTGTATTAGAACGAGGCCCTATAAAATTTTGCAGCTGCGTCACATCGAGGCTGAATGTAAATATTTGCAGCTATCCCTAAAGCGAGGCTCCATGTAAATTTTCGAGCTCTTATCCAAGTCGAAAGTGAAAGACTTAGGACATAATTTCCCTCAAGGAATCTTTCAACCATTCATTTGCAAAATATAAAGAATAAAAATCTGGGGTTTTAGTGCAAATGTCGGTACCAGAGAAACAATTAAGCAAGATTTACCGATATTTGAAATTGAAAATGGCCACCATGTCTGTGTTAACACTATGGAGAAAAATAAAATTTTCAATTTTCGAAAAAATAAGACGGTCAAAGTTTTTCTTACTCGAAGAGCTTCAAAATGAACCCCCACAAGTGGTAGATCATAAAATAGCTCAAGAGCCAAATATCTGTCCCCGAGGCGCATTCTACCTATACAGGGAAGGACGTTTAGATACTATAACTGTACTTACATCGATAGCATTTGAACATACATACGATCCTTTTTGAAATTCGAACTGCCTGTAGCATTCGTCGAGATGACCGTAGTGTTGACTGAACACTCTCTTGCTGGCCAAATATGATACTTTTCTTGAGGTAGTATGACTTACACTATAACTCAAACTTTCCTCAAGGAATATTTCAACCCTTCTCTTTCAAAAACAAGAATACAAATCGGGAGTCATCGAGCAAATTGTGATACTAGAGAAACAAAGTGCCCAAGATTTACCAATATTTGAAATTCAAAATGCCCGCTATCTCTTTGGAAACAAATACAGTTATATTGTCTTTCACATTTTATCAATTATTTTCTGATCTAGGCCTCCTAGTTGTGAGGCTAGCTCAATTTCAAACATAGATAAATCTTTGGTAAGTTTTGTCTGGTTTGCACGATGAATGTGCACGGTGAATCGTCGGTAATCCCCGTGATCCTACATTTTTATTCTTGATTTTGAAAGAGTATATTTAAAAGATTTTACGAGGACAGTTCGAGCAAAAGTTTAAGTCTTTCACTTTCGAGAAGCATACTGCTTTAACTTTGATTCAGACTCGAAATTGGAAAACTTGTGATGACTCTGCGGTTAAAAACATAATTTTAGTATTTAAGAAAATTGAGCAATTCAAATCTTTGTTTTCTCCACGAGCTTAACAATGAACTCAAAAGTGGTAGACTTGATGCAAGAGCTAGCAAATTCATTACTGATCTATGTCTATATACATTTCAATGTAATCCTTGTATAATAATGTGGTGCTGTAAACAAGTCAAGAATGTTTCCCATTCGATGATTGCTTCATCTGCAACCCAAAGTTTGGTCAAATCCAGTAGGCACATTGTCACTCTACAATAAAACATTTTATCATATTTATTATTTTATAGGTACCGCCGATATCTTTTTAAGCTTATTTGAACCATTCTCAGTCGTTTGGGTTTGTGATTTATCAAAAGCGCCGTACACGATCGACCAAGTACAGGGACCACCAATACCAATACAGAAACTCAAGTTTTACGATGACAGGGTACGTAACATTTTGAGTGAATTATTTTTTATCAGGAAAACTGGTTTCTTGCATAGTGGAAATCCCGATGTTTTGAGTCAACATTGTGGGAAACGTTACTCTTTGCGTGCAGAGAAGCAAGGTCAGTTTCACGCGAAATAATTATTCCATCAAGTAAAAATAAAAGGAGCAATAACAAATAACACATTATTCAGAGCAAGAGGGCCTTACAATACCGTAATGACCACGATTTTCAAATTTGTAGAACAAAACGGCAATGAGTAAATTGTATTTTGAAGAGGATAATCGATAGCTTGTATAGCCAAAAGATGAAACTGAATCATTGGGCAAATCATTTTCATAATTTAGCTAGTTTTACTTCCTTTATTTCGAAATGTTATAGCATCATTGTATCGGAGACGGACACAGAAAGGCGCAAATACAGAAATACATTCTATCGAGCCATCCACGAAGAAGTGAGAGATGAATCTTTTTTTATCATACATGAGCGTTTGCTTGAGAAAAATGAAACTATGTATATTTTTGCTTCTTCCAGAAGCCGCTTCCTAGGAACTTTTCGATTGATCCGTTAGTACGCTATGATTGTATTGTGGAAATGCATATTGAGTACAGTACTGCCAGTGCACCAATAGTTGTGCTATTATCGTATGATCGTTCGGACATGGGATATTTCTTTCAAACAGTAGAAATAAAAATGGACAGTCAAGGTAAATTAAAGAAAAGAAAAAACACCGGATGCACTCGAAATATTATGACATTCTAACCTACTTAATTATTGGTCTTTGCAATATGAATTGACCGTCAAAATTTTTGCCATTATACTATAGACACAACAGATTCATACTTTTTCAGTATATTTCACTGGCTGATTTTCAAAAGTAACTGACAGACTAACAGTTTTATCGAATTATGTCGCAAAACAAATAGGTGAAAGTACGCCATTACAGCATATCACTTTTATGCGATATGTAGTAAATAACTTATGCTTGATTGTCAAACACTCCAAATTCACAGACAGAACGGAACTCAGAAACGACATAAATATTGGAATATGGAGTGTAATTTGTAAAAAGCACGTACAGCACCTGTCTCTGTGCCTGTCCCTGTAACATACCCTATACTCAGCAATAAGAGTGTAAACGTTCGACAGTGATTCTGTAGGGAAGATGTCTAGTGACCATACATGGGTCAGACTTAAGAGTTCAAGACGTCCGTGTATCATGTACATCTAAATTTGAAAAGCATCCTATTATATTTGAGCTCGAACTTGGAATTTGGTTAGCAGAGGTGACGTCTGTGTAAGTAATTCATGTCATTGTATTCCAAAGGATGTCCGCCTGGTAAATATGGTATGTTATGTGATAAAGACTGCATATGTCAGAACGGTGCTTCTTGCCATGGGTTCAATGGTGCTTGTAATTGCTACAGGGGATGGACAGGCCCTGCCTGTGATATAGGTAAACAAATTTGATTACTAAAAGACTGCTTAACCTTTATGCTTTACCGTATGGATTAGTTGAAGAGAAAAATCAAACATAACGACAAAGCAGTCAAACTGCAACGACATTGCTGAGTTATTCTACCATTTTTTGACGTTGCGATGATGCAAAGTGGTCCTAATCTTCGACTAACAAACTTCTTTGCTTAGTGGCCAAGTACCGTTTGGTGTTAATTCTAATCAACGGAGAAGACTACTGAAATCCACATATGGTCACACACCGAAAAGAAAAGACAACAGAGTGCTACAAGGACTGAAGATAGCAGCCAGTGTTAATCGCATTCAAAGCTTCGTTATTTAAAAGGATCATCTCGCAAAGACCGTAGTTTTCCCGGGAAACAGCATGAAAAACATGTTTAATCTTCTATAAGCAATGGAGCAGTCTGTAATTCAGCAGACACATCAGTAATACTTTCTAAATTATAATTTAATATCGGTAATACGAATTTACTTCATTGCAGCTGTAAAAGAGCTTTGGATTACACCTGCTGATGGTAAGCCGATCTACGACCAAATATTCGTTCTTTCCTGTCACCACGACTTTGATATCAACTCTGCATACGGGACAGTCTGGAAGTTTTTCAATGGTTCGTCTAGTAGAATTCTACAGGGTCCATTAGAATATATCTCCTATAATGAGCATAAAAGGTCAGTAATTCATATGGTATGGTGCTGTGTGACAGGCAACAGCCTCGACTTTTGAAATGGTTATCTGCAATTTTTATTTAATAGGATAATTAAAATGTTTAGTATTCGATGATGAACTTTAAAAACCTCAGTAGCCAAGTACAAGTTGTTTACAGTTTCAAACAATACCGGATGTATTTTTATTTAATTTTCAAGCCCAGACTCTCTCTCTTGAATGATAGTCAACACAAAATCATCTATTTAATCAACACGTAGTGCATGTCGTAACTCGTAAGCGGGTCATCTGTCTTAGAATGTCTAACTTTAAGGATAACGCTTAACCTCCTAATCGCTAATTAATGAATGTATTCTATGCTACAAATTTTGCTTGAATTAAAATACTAGGAAAAAGAATCCGCGACTTAAGCACGGTGCTTTGTAGTGGAGATTTGGATTTCTGATATCATCGCTAGGTGAATACCATTTTGTTGCGACTTGGAATCAAAGATGAGATTCAGTGAATTAAGAACCACCCGTTCTTTCAACCTGTATTGATTTTATAATAAAATAAATACACAAAGGAGCAAACAACCAAAACTAAATTTATATGTCATCGTAGCCTACGGACATCTTAAGAATAAAAGACTCGCTTCAACTGGTCGAAGTCTAGACGTAAATGCAAAAGGCAGTACAAATAAGGTACTCCGCAAAACAGCATGTGTGAACAATTTTCACTTTATTCTTACACATTTTTCCGAAGGGAGTTTAACATGCAGAAATAAATGGTTTACTCACTTACAAATGTAAACAAATCAAACTCACAACCTCAATGAAGATACCTGAATACCCCCATGAAAAATATACATCATTACTAAAAATATACTACTTTACTGTCTAGACATAAATGTATTTGTTTTATACTGAATTTGTATAAACATGATCTTATTTGAACAAAGCTGTCAAATAATTTACAAGCAACTAGTATAATGATAAGTAACAATCAAATTAGTATTACATAATTACCATAAAATACTGATTTTCTTTAATGCATTACAAAATGAAAGAGAATTGGATTTTTGCTTCAAAAACCAGCTCTGAAGATTTCAGTATTTTGACAACCAGTGGAAGATGTATCGGGACCATTAAAGCACTGATAGCATGAATTCCTAGTATTGCCAACTGTACCTTCAGGCGGTTTTAGGTGCAATGAATACAATGCGTATGTCCATACACTGCATGAAAAGCCAATAATACTTACTGTATTTGCATGGATTATTGCCTGTATTTTAGCTGAAGAGTGCATATACAGGTGAATACAGTTATTAATCCATTGCTTGTATTCAGCAAGCCTGTATTCACGTGGATTCATGTGAATTCACATGTATTATTCAATAATACAGTCAACACATTAATGTGAATTTATCTGTATTATTGCGTTTTCATGCAGTGATACAGTTTATCATATCCCTACATTCACGTGCTTGTGTAAAGCTTTGGGAGAAAGCGCCCTCAGATCCGTGGATTTTTTTACGTAACACGCCCCGGCCCGATACCCAAATATGGGCAATCGCGTGAATTTCTGAACTATCTCGATTCTGGTTACTACGCGCGTTGCTATCCGCAAACCTTCCATTCGTACACAAAGCCAGCACGAGATTAGGAAAACGTCTGCTCACTCGATCGTAGTTGCGCAAAACGTTCTCACGTAACTATTATGCAAATAATGGCAGTGTACAGTGCAGGGTCGAATTTTCAAATATAAGGGCTTTCAGCTAATATATACTTTATTGGGGTTTGGGACTTCTATAACTTAAAAAAAAATAAAAATCTTAAAGTTCCTATTTTGTACACAGCTACCTTAAAACTTACCATGTGAATCACCTGCTCTCACTTAATCTTCTTTTTTCATAGAGGAATAAATAATGCAATCCAATACAAATAATTGCTCAGAAAAATTTCAAAACCTTTTCCCTCAACCACATGTTACGTTAATGTCACTTTGACACTCAAAAACAAATTCGGAGTAAACTTGTTTTTAAATATCGTGAGCACCACAAAAATTTCCATTGTGTTTTGCAACTGTTCTCTGTTTAAGATAATTAAGTTGATTCAAACAGCGCCATAAGCAAGTCCGTAGTTGAAATTGTAATGATTGATCAACTTCGACTGTGAAATATTGATGTCATTTTTTTTTAAGTATCGAACACTATAGTATGGATAAGCTAGGATTTCAAATCGTCTAAGACGAAAAGGGCTTTAAACATTTCAAAATATCCAACTCCCTTTACTGTAATATGGTCAGCTACGAAATTATCATCCAGAATTCTGCTTCTCATATTTCAGCGAACTTACGATAACTCACTTCGATGAAGAGCGAGTTGGTACTTATGGATGTTCAGTCATCGATCAAGATGGAGTAGAATACACTACTGAAACTAATGTTACCTATGCAGGTGACTATTCTATTATAAAAGCCCTTGACTGTACACGATCTCGAAGATAAACTGACGACATTGCAAAGCGTGATTTTCGCAGTTTGTTTGGTACTTTATTGTTTTTAAGGGAAACATCTGTATTGTTTTACAATTAGCAATGTTGTTTTTTCTGGAAAATGAGTTCTTATGTGGAATTTACTTCAATCGCAATCATTATATATAATTCATTTTAATTGATTTTGCAGATAACGAAAATGAAATCAACCAACAAAATAAAAGTACAGAAAAATATTTCAAAAACAGAGTTTATGTCGCTTCAAGTAATATAATGGGTGGTGTTTCATCCGGCTGAGTATTTATATCAGTCTCCCAGTCATATAGCATGTAATTGAGCATAGTAAACTGTACATTTTAACAATGTTTTATCGATTGACGACATTTTCTTGATAGAATGTGCGGAAAACTTGTTTGGTGATTTCTGCAACAATACATGCAATTGCACGCATGCTGTCGGATGTGATCGATCATTAGGCTGTATTTGTCTAGATGGATGGACCGAGGAAAAGTGCGATTTGGGTGAGAATTTTTAATTTATACGCATTCGAAAACAGGTACTCAATTGGTAGTTCAGTATATGTTTATCTATTAAAGTGTTTTATTTTCTTTTGGTCATATTGCCTACATTATCATTCTTGAATGCACTACCGATATTTTTTGACAGCTGGACATTTTGAAACACGTGACCTAATCTTAACATTTTATCCAACAGACGTCCAAGCACCAACTATCACTGACTGTCCAGCAAACCAAACAGTGTTGGCAGATGCTGACGACAACTCAGCTATAGTGAGTTGGAAGAACACCACTATAATTGATAACTCCTATAACCCAGTTATTTTTGGATCAAATCGAGAATCGGGGGAGAGATTTAGCATTGGCAAGCATGACATCATCATGTGGGCTTCGGATCAGTCGAATAATACTGCGTTTTGCAATTTTTCAGTATATGTTGCTAAACAGAAAAGAAATGGTGAGCTCCCTTAAATGTCTCTATGATTAACACTTTATACGAATGGACATATAACACATTCTGATATAACCATGATAATTTTCTCAGGTCCACTGAACTGCACAACTGTCACATTTGATTAAGGAACATACGTACTTATCAGAAACAATTAATTCTGAAGGCAAGTGTAAATTCAACTTGCAAAGTAGACTGAAAGATCCGCCGCTCGATGGCGCTCTTAGAGCGCAGAGAGCGCCCTCGAGTGACGGATCTTTCAGTCTTCTTGCAAAGAAGCAGTTATATACAAGAGACTGATGACGCACAAAATACACATGCAAAATAAAATGGTTAAATCTGTGATAAAAAAAATTGAAAGTTTACTGATTATAAGAAAAGTACAAAGAAATGCCATCTTCAGTTTTATCGGAAGGTTTGAACACCAAGTCATTCGTAAGACTAACAGCGTTCTCAATAAATTATGGACATGTTCTCAAAATAAACTTCATTTTTTCCACGCCAAACCGTCTTAGCAATATATTGTACGTTGCATTGTACATCAGGGAAATGGATGTGAGTAGAACAATCTCAAGTGTTATCTTTTTGTGTATCAGAGTATTGGCAATTGTTTTGAACAGCAGTGTCACGTCATTTGGTAGACATGTATGAATGCTGAGGATAGTCATACACTTCTACTGTAAGACGATGGCAAATAAGCAAACAAATTTACAAACTATGAAATGACCCTGAACTATAATTTAGAACAATCGCATGACCAATCAAAAATTCTTTCCACTGAGCCATGGGTTGACTTTAATTTGCAGTCTGATCATTTGCAGCTGGAATTATCAAAGCTACACCACTCTATTTATGGATTATACTGGTGGGAGTATTTTCTTGTGCCTTTATGCTGTTCCTATATACATGTTTTGCCCGAAAGAAAACACTGTACGCACCTGTCGACAGACAAGACAGTGAATTTGAGGATTATCTAAAGGCAAGATGCTCACCATAATATATGATTTGTAAATGTTAAGGCATATTTTATTTTTACATTGAAAATAATGGATTGCATGAGTCTATTTTACTACCTTTTTACTATACATTTATATTTTAGTTAACGTTGAACACAAGCATTCTATGACATTGATCATTACTTAGTACAATGAAGTATGATTCAAAGTGAATTTTTTTAGTTATATTATAGTTATTAAGGATATTGTATAAAGATTCGTGTAAAATACACGATGCTGCCACAACACCTCACATTTAAGAGGGAACTTTCAATTGCTTTTTCATAGAGGAGTCATCGTGCAGATGAAGATGAAAATTAAAATTGCCATCTGCATTTTCTCTTTCATATATTCTTTAGTACAAGAGTACACAAAACTAAATAATAGGCTTACATAGGCTGTAGGTAGAGTAATTTTCGGAGAGATATATATTTGCTGTCACTTTGTTTTCGTTACAGCTCTACTTTATCCAAAGTTTATTTTCAAAATTCTATCCGAATTTATCTTCGCTTACTAGGAACATTTGCCGAAAGCAGCATTGGCTTTGAATGTTGAGAAGAAAGCTTTGAAGATATTTACGGAAGAGCTGATTGGTAAAGGGGAATTCGGACGAGTCTACAAGGCTCGATTGACTATCCGTGGAGGAGAAAAACAAGTCGCTGCTAAAACTATCTGCGAAAGTGGGTCGAAATTCTTTTGAACCTTTGTTGTACACTATCTACATCAATAAAGGTTTCCTTAGTCTTGCCCTATGATAAATGATATAACAATAAGCGCCAGTGCGCTGATATTGGAATGCACTATACTTGCGTCACACAAAGCATCGTCTTGTGAATCTGTGAAAAACCCTTGGCCAGAATTGGCTGGGTAATTTTAATCCGGCACTTTTCGCACATTAATCACGTAAATTTCCGAAGTGTTGAATATTCATTTCGTTTAAGAGATTAACTGTGCATCGATGCATCGTCGCTTATATCTTATGATACATTGCCACTTCCCTCAGAGCTCTACAACCGCAGTGGATTCGAAAACTATAGCGATTGTGTAGGGCATAGGTTGCTTTTAATGCGTCACTAAGTAGTGCTCAAGACCAAAGCTTACTTTCACGAATGGACCTTGCGACTGCCAGTGAAAAAGTACTTTTCACATGCATCGTTTAGTAAAATAATAGGTACAAGTATCTATGTTCGGCTACCCGCAATTTACATGTGTTTCGCATTCATGAGAAAGTAAGAATTAGAATATCTGCATTAAATGCTTGAAACACATAATCAAGAATTTCAGGCATCTCAGACGCGACTTTATAGGACAATATGGCTTTTGCAGCAGGTTGCTCAAACGAAAGCTGGAAACTGCTGTCGCTCACACTGTTTCTCGCATTCCCCATGGAGATTAAGATGACAGCAGCCGTTGAAAGAACGTATTAAGCTACAATACCAATTTTTATGCCTAGTTTTGTTCCGGACTTTGGTAGAGGCATGTTTAAGAAAGTTTCCGACAACAAATCAGACTTTCAGTCGTATAATACGCGACCGTAATTTACTCCCAACACTTAAAATATGACGGCAATATGGTATAAAAGATAAAACGTCTCGCATTTACGGATACAAGTATAAGCACCCGTTTAACTACATATGGAAGATGTTTGGGATTTCTGATTGGATTAGTTTTCCTTTTAATCTTTAATGTACTCAATACGTATTGTTTGCAATTATTCCTTAGTCGACTATTGACGGTTGGCCAACGTACTTCAACTCAAGAGAAATCATTGCACCTAGAAGAGACATGATTTCATTTATGAAAACATACTAATTTTGATAACAACTGTGGTTTTGGGGTTATACTTTCTGTATAATTAGAATAGTCAGTACAGGCATTTTCAACTCAAAGGAACATGCATCTTGGGAGGAGAAGCTAGACTGCAATATTACCCCTTACTCTGATATTATGCCGGTCAATTTTTTTATTGCGACGATTTAAAAAAAAATTAAAACTAAAATCTTGAGGCACCTTCGACTTCTTGGACCGCATTGAAATCTTATCAGCAGGCCAGCGTTTACTTACCCATGCTCACGAACTATGATTTTCTTATTTCATCTTCAGTTCGTTCAGACGCAATATGCCTGAAAAATTTTGTCAACGAAGTTCGGTGTCTGCTTGCATTGGCCTGTCATCCTAATATTATCTCCATTCTCGGCATTGATATTAATGGAGGTAGGACTATAAAACCCCTCAATTATTAATACACGTGTTTACGAATATCATATATACTAATAAATTCCAATCAGAAAAAGTTAATACTTACTTGAAAAGATACAGTGTAACAAGTATCTGAGTTCTTTACCCAGCATCGACATGAGCAATAAATGTAGCACTTATTAATTTGTTACAACATACATAGTCCTAACCACCGGACGTTACGTAAATCACATTTGGAATCGTTTTCAAAACTCTTTTGAAGCTCTATAACCAGCAAAAGCAAACAGCTTACATCTTGTCTATGCTTTTCTCTTCTCTAGATTCGAAATACATACTGACTGAGTATGCATCCGGAGGTGATCTGAAAACCTATCTAAAATCGAGGAGATTAATGGACTGTACTTTATGTCAATCAAACAAATAATTCACAAAGACATTGCTGCTCGCAATGTGTTCCTGACTAACAAGTTTACAGTCAAGATTGGAGATTTTGGACTCGCACGAGACGTTTCTGAAGGACTTGGCAGAGACAATCATTCTCTTTCATGGGTGGGCTTTTGTCATGAAACTCATTCGTGTGTCTTTCTTTTTAGAAAAAAGATATATTGTTGTTCTTTGAAGAGAAACTCACATACAAGTCATATGCATTTTGGGTTGCAATTATCCAAACCTTATGCAGTGCTGTTTACATGTAAACTTGTAACGGGACTGCCTGTTTTTTGTTCATGGCTTTTTCCTTCTCCGTACCTTGTAACTGTAGGCACTTTCTGATATTGCTACGTTGGTTTCAACTACTTAATATTGTAAAAATCTTACTGTACCTTACTTTGCTATATTAGTACGGTGTCCAGCCCTTATCTTTCTGTCTTTATATATATATATATATATATATATATATATATATATATGTGTGTGTGTGTGTGTGTGTGTGTGTGTGTGTGTGTGTGTGTGTGTGTGTATATATATATATATATATATATATTACAAGGACCTTTTGATGGGGCGACAGTCGCACTGGCGTCACACGAATCACATTTAAATGATTATTCACAGCACCTTCATGACAATCTCTTACAGCCAAATCAACATTGTCGAGTTCCTTCACGATGGATGCCTCCAGAGTTTCTCCGCGATGGAACCTTTACATTGGAAAGTGACTGGTAAGATTCATGCCTAAAAGATGAAGACATGAAAAGAGTCTTAGTTTATTAAATTTGCACAACGTTCGATTAATAGCAATACATATGGTTGAAGTCTAAAAGTGCTGCAAACTAATTTTCTAGCTAGCGTAAAATACAGATGAAAAATTCTTCTACAAGTGTGTAATTGATGTCTTCCTACATGGTAATTTTATTTTTTCGTACAGGTGGTCGTACGGAATACTATTATGGGAAATATGTTCACTAGGTAAGTGCTGAATATCATGTTTAAATCAAAGAAAGCTGTGGACTGAGAACTAGAGAAAGTCCTTCCATTGCATCAGATTTAAAATCATTTAATGTCGCATGTTGCATTCTTATTTTATAAATAGGTGGTTCTCCCATGATGGACGTATCAGTTGAAAATTTACTTGAGTATTTACGACGAGGCAGAAGACCTGTGAAACCAGAAGGATGTACACCAACAGCGTAAGTGATATATCTCAAAATGAAATATTCCATTCTGTAGCCTTGTATACACAAGTTACCAGGGTTCATTAGAATGATAGTCAAGTAATTCATCAAGGTTATCTTGTGATTTAACCCTAATCACCGTCAAGGTTTATCATGTTTAAATACAACTGGGCGTTCTTCTGGATTGTAAAGCAAGGCTTCTGCTAAGATGAATACACCATACACAACATAAATGAATAGTAAATGTTTACTGTAAATATCAGAGGCCAATCGACCTGTGAAATTACCAGCTCTTCGCTTGGTACCCATAATGATTTAAAAGTACTGATTGGGTACAGATGTGCCGAAATATGGCGTAAGAGTAAATAGTCGTCGTAAATCGTTGTTTCATTCTTTTTAGCTACCGGCTTATGCAACGCTGTTGGCATGAAGACAGGTACAAGCGCCCAAGACCAGATCAACTGAGGGAAGATTTCGACGATATGTTGTTCAGAACACCAGCAAACGGTTCTCAGGTAGGTCCAAATAATTTCACGTCTCTTTGTTGTCCACTAGAGTTTTCTTTCATTTCAGACACTTAGATAAATCACACGTTTACATATACACAATGTGGTAGACTTTTTCATTGGGTGCACAGACATTTCTATGTAGCTTTGCTTAAGGGACTGTACACCTTGAAAGTAATAATCTTAAGCTCTTGCTCACACTTACCTTAAGAAAACTTCCAACCATTCTAATTCAGAATCAAGATTACAAACCTCTGATCACAAGGATTATACCTGAGACTAACGATAATTGAAATTTGAATATGGTTGCCATAGGCTCATAGCGTTATCTCTACGGGAGAAAATTAATTTCAACTTTCACAAAATAAGACTGTGAAAACGTTATTAACTTTACTTGCTTCAAAATGATCCCACACAAGTGGAAGATCAAAAAGAACTGTGAAATTCTCAGACTCCAAATATCTGTCCTTGAGGCGCATTCTACTTAAAATGCAATTCTTCCTTATATGTTTCACATGACAAGTTCAATGTTAACACTTGCAGAGATTCTTCACTCAAGCCTTTAAAGAGAGACACGATAATCCACCCAATGACGACATGTAGGAATGCCTGGAATATTTAACGCTGATGCTCAAGTCTACCAATCTAGTGTCATGGATAGCATTCTTCGGTAAAGCACAGCCACATGTACCCAGTCTTGTAAGGTCGAGCATTAAATGGAAACTATAATCTTTCTACTGAAATGAATATTCTAATTTAATTCTTACCACTTTCGTATTTTTTAATTACCTGTTAAGGCAATGTGTCAGGGATATCGTCCAGAATGTTAGGGGAAATATGTTTACGTGGAATCATTGTATATAACTATTGTTGGAGTACTTTATGTGAGTGATATATAAACAACATAGTCATGAACAAAGGAAAACTTTATAAATTTTGAAGGAATGTTCTGTACAATGGTTACTGTGTTCTGTCTGCCGTACTTGCATTAATACTTTGGGCTGTGACTTTACTAATTGAGTTAACTATTGGCGCCTATATCAATATTATATATATATAAATATATATATATATATATAAATTCCAGATATAAATTGTTGCAAACAACAGTACTGTGTTATTTGCATTGGCTTCTATTTATCATGAGATTGGTTGACATTGACACAGTCATTGTTATAGCAATGTTACCCCTCCCCTCTTATAAATTTCAGTAAGGCTGCATATGGTCACGTCTACCAAGATCTACTATTTACTACAGTTATAGATTACTAAGATGTCAAAACAAAGACGGATTTCTACGAGTATTTGCTTCTGCAATGCATTTATCTATAACTGGTTGGTTGATTGTTCCGCCAACCTTGTATCTTAAGTAGAAGTGACAGAAGTGTTTGTCATCTTAAGTCAACAAATACTGACGACAAAATAGACAAAACAAAGAATCAACAACCCGACGCTGTCTTTAAAACCCAGAGTAAGTCTTCTTTGCAAGACAGTGATGATAAACAAGCAGTTTTATTTATTAGTTATACGTGAAAACAGGTAAGAGAATACTGCAATGTAGTGAAATTTTGCGTCCGAGAAGCAAATGGTAATGGACACATTCGCCTATTGGGGTCAATATTTACTTTTAGGATTTAAGACTTTGTGAATAAAGTAACTTTTGTATAAGCAGCTGAAATAAATCTCAACCTGCATCTCATTACTCTTTCTCAATTTTTAAACAAAAATTAAATTCACAGATAGTTCATATTGTAACATTGATGATGAAGTATCTACTTATAATATAACATTAAAAGGAACATAGATTAACGAACAAAAGTGTTCGCCCGTGTCAGCTACCAATACTGATTTAACTGAAAACTATGCGGCAAGAATCAATAGCTTGCAACATAACAGCGCGAAGTTTCATCAGTCCTGTCACGTACTTCCTGCTGTTTCAATGCGCATATTGTTTTAAAAACAATTTGTTTCAGCACAACAATAGTTTGGCGTACATGAAGCGTATCATCGAGGGATTGGAAATGTCTGCCACCTAAAATACAATTACAATACTGTCATAATGATCAAAAAGTAATATTTAACACCTCTAAGTTTTCATGACATGACTTTTCATTTAACACCTCTTAGTGTTCATATTTCCATTAATCTGCCTTGCTTGTACTGATTTATTTCTTATATTGTCTTAGACGCGATATATTCTACTCGATCGAAACTAAAACAATTAGTAAGTGGCACCACAAAACGCCCGGACGGGAGCAACAGCTCGTTTACACATTTAAAAAATTAACCCAGTAACGTAAACTTCTCGTTGAGGAAATCTGCATACTACCTCCACCTTCTCATTGTTTTCAAACCACTTATTCATGTTGAGCCCTTTATTCATGGATTGAGTTTTTAAACGATAGAATGGAAACATACAGCGAGTAGTCAAGTGATAACATTTAGAGCTCATAGTATTTTATGTCATCTTACTGTGTTCTTTATGGCATCGGTATCCGACATAGCCACTATACTGTATAAATGGGCCTGGCACTCTAACTCAAAAAACATGAACTGAGTTACTCACAGGCAGAGACAGACTCTCAGCCAGACACACTCGCAGACAAAATCATGGACCCACTTTCTCATTGAGGGATACTCTGACAATACAATGGCATAAATCGCCTATAAATATAGTCCTCGTTCGCCTTAAACGAAGCATTTTCTTAGTACAGGAAACCGAAGTACGTATTTTACCACAGCATAAACCTGTGAGCCCCAACCGTGACAAGATGAGAAGCCTGCTATGGAAAAATAAAATGTTTTGTGGAACGTTTGGGGGTACAAAAACATACGGGTTGGTGTATCATGATATTACGTGGTGGGGTTGAAACAGATCTGATGAGAAACTATGTAATATTTATACCTACTAGAAAAAACGTACTACATTTTCACTTATGTCAGTAATTTGCCATTAGTAGAGTGATTTGACAATAGCATAACTCAATGAAATGATACGTCTAAAAACTTCAAAGTCAAATGATCAGTGATTCCTGATATATCGTTTTTATCGTATTCCCATGTAGGAAACTCCCATTTTTTATCCGAAGCTTGTAACACTAAAACGAACATAAACATGAGCATAACTCGGCCTACGGCCTCGTGATGCTTCAAGGATTCTGACCAAGACTTCGAGGTCTCCATTGAAAAACCATCCCAATTTTTCCTTATATTTATTTCTTACACAAAAAGCTTGATAGCATCTTTTCCTGATACCCTACAAAACTTTTTAAAAACAACTCGACGGACAGTTTTGCTCTTATGTGTTTTGTTTTGCTCTTATGTACTTGTGTTTACGCCATTTGACAAAATATGATAAACATACTCACTAATATCATTAATCTCCTCAATATCTGAGTCAGTCTGAAAAAGCACGTCCCCAAGAACGTGAAATTAAAAGTAAATGGCCCGATGGTTTCTAAGAGAAAGAAGTGTTGCACGAAACAAGCAGAATATTAAGCAAAGGCGAGTTTAGGGAAATATAAGTAGTAATAACACGTTCTTTTGTGATCATTTGAAATACCGCAGATAACTCAAACCTGTTCCAAACTTTTCATGCAGAAACAAGTGATAAAGAGACACTGCCTTATGAACGCAAATTAAAAGTAAATATATCGACAATGAAAATTGTCAAGAAAGGTTATGTAGTTGTCAACAGCAAGCGCACATTGCTTTCAACAAAAGGTGCTCTCTCTAAGAAACGTCAGGTCATACAAGCATGATTTTCACATTTGAGTGATAATTGATAAGTGATATTTTTCCCTGGATTGATAGCTCTGCTTATGGAAAGAATTGTCCCCGAGGCTGTCTTTCCCCCGTTTAAGCGATGTATTCATTGCTTCGATAAAGTTTGCGTGCAATATGTGATAGCAAGTATGAAAGTGCGAGTGCTCCATGATCTATACAGCAGTGTGGATGGTCGCAGTCAGGAAAATTAACAACTCAGCTCAGTTATTGAACCACTCTTGTGTTGAGAGTGGGAATATGGCCGAGTGGTGCTGCCTGTTGCTTTTACGCAAGGTGAATGGCTGCCGTATGTTGTGAGTTCGAGCCCGATTAAAAAAAACTTATTGATAAACATGTTACATTGAAAGTACATATTCATTTTGTATAATATAAGTTAGATCATCTGGAAGTCTTAGATGGCACGTTTTCAAAATTTCTTTGACATCTTTATCAGTTTCTGGATTCTAGGAGCCCTCATCGCCTTCATTTCAAAAGTTAGGAGAATTAGATGTGTGTATAAACAGTTATTGTTAATAGACTAAAGAATTGTATAAAGTTTACTACTTTGTATTTAATTGTCGCTAAGCGTTATAATATTTAAAGATGAGATGAAAGCATTGGACAGATTGGGGTAACACTCGATTAGCATTTAGCTATTTTTGTGATTCGAAAATTTTCATTTGTGTTACAATTGTAATTTGTAAATGTTTGTGTTGTCAAATATACCTGCATTTATTTACAATTTACAGCATCAGAATATTCTCGTCCTTTGAATGATCGTTTTGAGATGTTAGATCACTGTAATGAGACTGGATTAAGAGTTAATGCAAATCTATCTTTGCCGAAAATTACACCACTAATGCAGGTCACTTTATGATTCTTTATGATTATGCTTGTGCAACGTCATGGAACAATTATTGCACGCTGTGAAGTTCGAAACATTACTTTAGAGAATGGCTTACAATGGACTAAAGAATTGTGTATATTTTGCTATCTACTTTCGCAGAGCGTTACAATATTTGAACATTAAATGTAAGTATTGGGGAGAGATGGGGTCACATTTGATTTGACATTTCTGTCATTACGCCAGAGAAAAAATCTTGTTCATCAGAATTTTAGGAACAACGTTAAGGAGTGAAACATTTTTTTTTTAAATATTTTTAGGCCAAAGGTAACCGCGGTCCCTCGAACTTTTTTGGCCGGGAGGCAGACAAGGTAAAATAATCTTTTCCCCTTTTAGGCTAACTAGAAATACCTAAGACAAGATACACTGACACAGGTTATTGAATTCAGAACTATATTTCGACGTCGTAACAACGTGTCGACAGAGCTCAGTGCAGACACGTCGGAAGTCTCATTCAGAATCCAACATCACCACGAAAAGCCGAAGAAGTGTAGGGCGCCATCAGCGGCGGTACTTAAGTATTTGCAATACATACATACATACATACATACATACATACATACATACATACATACATACATACACACATACATACATACATACATACATACATACATACATACATACATACATACATACATGCATGCATACGTGCATGCATGCATGCATGCATGCACGCATTCATGCATTCATGCACGCACGCATACCAGCGCCAGGTACTCCACTTGTGTTACCAATTTCTGAAGTTGGTAGCCCAGAGACAATGGCTGGTATCCCGTGCATATTTTAGTTCAAGGGATATCTTTTTTCGTTTCCCAGACAAGAAGAGGCTAATTTTCTAGATTCTGCCCATAAAGTGAATTATCACATGAACTGGCCCGTATCTCCACCTGTGTGATGTACACCAGCACAGATAAGAAATCCATATTACCGCTGTTGTACGTCATCAACCGGAACTTTTTTCCTGCAATGGTACCGTTCGTACGTGCACATCGCGACACAGACC
>LD351683.1:642320-657142 GCA_001465055.1 Ptychodera flava | reverse complement strand
TTATTGTCAGAAATTCAAACATTTTTGCGAGCTATACTATTGAAACTTTATAAAATTACTGTGACGACTTTCATAATCGCCTGAAAGGGGTTGTTTTTTCAGGAAACGGCAGAAATTGATCGAAAATATAGAAGCAGAGTTTTGCACACACTAAGCCTGCGTAATGAGTAGATGAACGATGCAGAGGACTGACTTTTACTGCAGCGGAACAAGGTCACACAGGCGACGTGCATAGAATTACGCATGGGCAATCAAATTTACGGTGTCCTTGAGGAAAGGGTCTCTTGACTTTTGTACAGTTATTACAGGTAGAAGTAAAATATATATAACTGGAAATTCCCGTTTCTCTTGGCTTCCGGTCACATGTTATGTACATATTTCAGTGTTACGGTGCGGATGTCTCATTTGAATTAGGCAGAAGTGAACCGAAGCATACGACTTTATGACGGGTCCATTATGAAGACAGTCCGTCGAGTAGTATATTACCGGGAGAGACGCTTTTTGTGTTTTCTCTTTCTTATAAAATTGTTCATCGGAGGTAAGAATTTTTGAAGGGAGTCCTTCATTGATAATGGTCACCGAAGGTGTTCACTCAGCGTTTCATTGTACCAAGGACCAACTTTGCTCAAAGAATGTATACGGTTAGAATTGGTTCAAGTCTGTAATTTGTGAATATTTGGAGTAGGGCGGACAAGACGAGTCGTGTTCTGTTTTCCTATGAAACGTGTGAATGGGGCAAACGCGATGAATGGAGTGCAACGCGATACAGGGGAGTTGCTTCCGTTGAATCCGTCAGAAACTAACCCACTACTGCACAGTCTCAAAGGTAATGCATGCGATCGCTAGGAATACCGGACCAGGCTCGGAGTTTTAAATTTCAAATAGGTTTGAATGAAATAGAAGAGAAATAATCGAAACTTTCGCGAATGATTTTATTTTTTCTCAAATTAACCAAACCGTGTATATATTTGAGATTTAATGTATATTACATGCGACATGATCAGATCAACAATTATGATAGTGCTCAAATATACTTATCTATATTCCTTCCAGTTTAATTATACACACGTAACCAAATAATCTCTCTGTCTCTGTCTGTCTTTCTGTCTTTGTCTCTGTCTGTCTGTCTGTCTGTCTGTCTGTCTGTCTGTCTCTCTCTCTCTCTCTCTCTCTCTCTCTCTCTCTCTCTCTCTCTATATATATATATATATATATATATATATATATATATATACACATGTATATATATGTGATGTGTGTGTATGTGTGTTTATTTTACACCGAAGCCTGTTCGAAGCCCTATGAATACGATGCTACTCATAACTTCACTGTCAGCATACCGGAAGTAAGTAATTTCTGAATTATACTAAGTAGGTCTTCAACAATAGCAGAACGTTGAAGTGACATGAAATTTGTATTTATTGGGCAATTGCTCATAAAATATAGTTTCCTTTAGAAATGGTTAGCTTGCCAAATATTTTAAGGAAGTCAATCAGTTATTGCTTCCTGGAATCAGACACCGCGGCTTCTCTTTATCACTTTGATAACGCAGTGACGTAGTTTTCTGATGTATCGTCAGTGAGCAAATAAGTGCCTCAGACCACGTTCTTTTTTCGATGAAATTATTTTGAAGGACAAAAATAATCACAAATAACCATATACTGTAACAACAAACTGCATATATTACTCGGAAGAACGAAGTGAGAGGATACCTATTTTGCGTAATCAAGGCTCAAATTCGAACGCCCATTTTGGATTCGTTCATCGCTTTTCGACTTTTGAACTTCCACTTTGGGTTTCGTAGTCGCACTTTTCAACTTTCGAACTCACAATTTTGGTTTAGTACATCGCATTGTCAACTTTCGAACTCTTTTTTTTGAGTAACTCCCATTATAACTCCCATTTTGTATTCGTATACCGCATTTTCAATATTCAAACCCTTATTTTGACTAAATCTCATTTTTGACTAATCAAAAAGGGTCCCCTAGAACACTAGCCAGCGAACGCTGCCGAAAATGCGCTAACGAATGGTTAAATGCAGTTTACAAAGCTCGAAGGTGTCATTCTACATGAAATTATTCATCACTTTGTTAGGGAGTTCCCGAACACGTAGTGACCTCGAAGTTATTTTGACATGGACGACGTTGAACTTGTTGGTGACAACGTTAGTGGCAGTTTGTCCAGGCTGCTACATGACATTTACTTGCCTTACAGATGAGGACATGTGTCACATAAGTGTGAAGAGTCTTGTTGGACTTTGTCACAGTTAAATGCTACCGGAATGTGTGGTGAGCGTGTCGTTCAGCTCGAGCAAGTGTTTTTCGGTGCAGTGCTGTTTTTATGCCTTGCCGATCTTATCTCCTCGCATGTGCGGACGATCCTACTTGGTCCGGAACCTGAAACCACTTTCTCTCTGACAGCTTTCGTTTCATTCTCGTGTGTGGTATATGATTCGCGACGAAAAATCGTAGAAGTTTGCGCAGATGCAAGTGTTTGATCTACTCTTTCGTACATAAGTTGGTTTGACATTGACAAAGCGATTATGTTGTCTCATTTATTTGTCAAATAGACGTAATATCAGAATCCACATCATCACAACATATTCGTGTCATACGGATACACTTCTCATCCACATGAAAAAAAATAAGAAAGCAATACTCTTATCTTTTCTTTTATTTTACGGCCAGTTAAAATGCATCTGTTTGCTACCACCTGAAAGATTTTTTAATATTTTTTCTAACAGAATACCTATTTTTGAGCAATTAACATGTATATCTGCTGAAACATAAATTTAACCGCCCTTAACTTCAACACAGAAATACTTTTTCAGAAGGTGGAAATTTGGGTCGGAAATATTGAAATTCAATTTGTCAAGGAAAGTACTGGAACTGATTTCTGGAAATCATATGATCCTTCTGTGTAAAATGAAAACGAAATGATCCCAGCTATGTTGCCAATTATGTAGACTTTCCACTTGTATATATAGTTTTTTTTATGACGGTATTCGTCAGAGAATTCTGATTAGTTAAAAACTCTCAGGCTATTTCTTGCCCTTGGGACCTCAAAACAATGCCTAAGAGACATTTTCAGTGCTCGAAATAAAGTATATGTGTATGTATCATGATCTCATGGAGTAAGTAAATTCTGTCGAGAAATAGGTAAGAATTTCCGCCTTGTTTACATCTTGGAATTGACTACTGTGATTAAGTAGAATGCCCTATTGCGGATGTAATGTTCCAAATCACATTAAAGTTTTCTAAACACTATGTTTTGGGCACGATTATGAAAAACGACTGTTATTGTGTATTTTTCTGAACATTACTGTTTTTGAATAGGATCGAAAATTCTTGAATTGGGTAGAAATGTACACCATCTCTCTAAACATGGACATATTTGGATATTTTTGACATATACTATGTGTCGGACATAGGGGTGTGGAACATAGGGTTGGAACACTGAAAATAAATCAGTCACAGAATCGATAATCATCAAGGCCCCTTGAATGGGCAGGCTTTCATCTATTTTTAACTTTTTACTATTTCTGAAATGTATAATATATGTTTAATACAAACAAGAAATTCAACATCGTATACCACAGCTTATACATCAGTAACAACCCCATTGAGTCGAAATCTGCAACAGAAGCGGATCGACAACTGCCAATCAAATCCCTGGGAAGCATAAGCCGAGATAAGATCCGTCGACAAGGGATAAATTTTCGTGGACCTTCTTAGGCTTCTTGTGTATCACATAGGAATAACAAGAGAAATCCGATAACGTCACGTGACGTATCTATGACATGTTCTGACGTAAAATGGCCATAAACGGAAAATGTGGCAAACTACAATGAAGCAACTTAGGGATGCCTAAACACATAGTGAAGACCGCTACGAAAAACGTCGGTCGAGGGAGTTCGAAAATTCCGGGTAAGAAAGTTGAAAATGTGATATAGGAAGCTGAAATGGGAGTGCGAAAATTGTCGGTAAGAAATTTAAAAATGTGATATACGAATCGAAAATTGGAGTCCAAAAATTGTGTTTACGAAAGATGAAAATGAGATACATGAATCAAAATGCAATATACGAATCCAAAATGTGAGATCGAAAGTTGAAAATGCGACATACGAATTAAATATACGATATACGAATCCAAAATGCGACATATACGAATCCAAAATGGGAGTTCGAATTTTAGCCTTGATTACGAGCCATAAAATACCGACCATGTGCGTTTATCGGACAGTCAATAATTCCCTATTAATACATTTACTGCTATGCATGCTGATTTAGCGCGTTTCCTTACATGTAGCTTTATTGTGTAGTCGTCGCCACCAAATATCAGGCACGTTATGAAGTATATGTTGTGCCCATCGAACGCTGATACAAATTACATATCCATGACATATCACAACACTGACAAATCTTTCGACCACCATGCAAAACCGTTTTTCGGACCTATACCACCTTTACCAACTTGCGTTAAGATTTAAGGCGAACAAAATAGACAAATAATATGAAGCATGACGTAATTTTTCCTGTCTGTCTTATAGAGTTTAAAGCCTGGAGAGAAAGTGTTTAATTTCCAGGATATTTTGGGAAATGATGTATATTCATTCCATATTCTGTCAGGAAACAAGGTAAATATCACTTGAATATTTTCATAAAGGCGTAGGCTATTCCAATGCCGTCGATTAATATTTAAAAGTTATAAAAATAGAGTTGTGGAAAAACCAAATGTTGAACCGAAACTGTGAAAGGAAACATGGAACAGGAACAACTGCACGATTCCAAGGACAAAATCAGAATCAGCCAAACTAAGGGGATGTCTTTTTACGAAAGGAAATACGAAGGTCTTCTATCAGCCGCATGCAGAACAAATATTTCAATGGATGAATACATTATATTATATATATGGTGTACGTTCCCAAACTAAACATTTATTTTAATTTGAAAATCTCAATATATCAGCCCCTTCACAGAGTCGCCCTCGACATTGCCGCAAGGAAATTAAATTCCTTACGGACAAACAGTAAATTTCATCTATCATCACGTTGGCATCGTCATATTCATGAATTTCTGTTCGTAGGACGACAGGTTCAAGATGAGGCCCAATGGTTTTCTTGTCACACGTGGCTTTTTTGACTACGATATTGAAGCTCATTACAAGCTGCATGTTTCATTTACGGTAAGAAAAAAAATCCAAATTAAAGTACTGCGTTTTTAAAGCCGCACATTTTCGGATACAGTGTAGTCGCATTACACACAGACGACGTGTATTGATCCTTGACAATATTAATTTTTGATACCTTCATGATGAACTTATTTTCACAAACGCGTGTCATGACTAAGTGTGAAACATGGTGAGGATCAATATTTAATCCGTTCGCTGTATCCAATTGTCTACAGTACGCCGTATGGCAGTGACCTTTGTGTTTATCAAAGATGCCATTATCACTGGATATTTTTTAGATACGTTTGGATATTGCGTCAGGTATGTGTTTAATTATACTTGATTATGTCGGCTTATACCGGAATGAAAAGCTTGGTGTACTCAAATATCACGTTCAGAAATACGGAAAAGATGAAAAAAGGGAACCACAAAGATATTGCGTGAAATTGGTCTGAAGATGAGAATTAAGACAAACCAGAAAATAAACTTTTTGGATGAGACATTTAATCTAAATGACGACAAGTTCTATCCGTATCGTAAACCAAACAACCAAACAATGTATGTCCATATGCAGTCTTGTCACCCGCCAACTATAATTAAACATATACCTGACGCAATAAGCAGACGTATCTCAACAATATCCAGTGATAAGAGTATCTGTGATAAACGCAAATGTCACTACAATACGGCGCTGAAGACAAGCGGATACAGCGACCAGATTAAATATGTCAACGCAAGACCAACCAATCAGCGAGAAGGAACGATAATAGGAAACGTAACATAACTTTCAAGCAAGAACGTGGAAACTAATATCGGCAATAAATTTCTTCAACTTGTTGACAAACATAAGAGGGTATCAAGAAATACCATAACTGCACAGAGATGTCAAAGTGTGTTTGGTGTTTAAAAGACAAGAACAAGGTATATTACGTCTCGTGGTCGATTATTGACAGAGCATCGAGTTTCTCTAACATAATCAAAGGAATCTGTGTGTATCAAACTAGCTACACATTATCAATGCTGACAAATCTACACTGTTAAACAAACGCCAAGAGTTGGTTTCAAAATGCC
This sequence comes from Ptychodera flava, assembly GCA_001465055.1. Lineage (NCBI taxonomy): Eukaryota > Metazoa > Hemichordata > Enteropneusta > Ptychoderidae > Ptychodera > Ptychodera flava. The sequence goes on along the minus strand of LD351683.1, from coordinate 650,902 downwards.
ACCACAAAAACAAATGTTATTTATCAAATTGTAACACCAACTAAAAATAGAATGGTACGTCCCAATCGTATAAAAGAGTGTAGAGCAAAATTCTTTTCACTTGTTTCTGAAGATTGCAGGATGCATGAAACTCAAGTAACAGATATTTTGTACTTGAAGTAATTTCCGTTATTATTGATAACAATCTGCGTTTCGCATGGAGCATTGTAATATATATATATATATATATATATATATATATATATATATATATATATATATATATATGTATATATATATATATAAGTATATATATATCGGATAACAACTAGACCCACGTATGTTAATGTCCTACAGGACTGAAAATAGCAAACGTGTAACAACCAAGAATTATCACTTGTCATTTAATTTTTACAATGTCTGCAACAGGACAGCATGGGAGTTAACGACGCAATGTTGACAGTGACTCTGCTAGAAGAAAGCCATTGGCCACCGTTTTACAACACAACGTGTGAGACTCCAGTTTACACAGGCGTTCCCAAAAATCCTGTAAGTTATTGCTTATTGTGCTTTGCCGTGAACAACAGGACTTATTATTTCTAATGATGAAACTCGTTTAAAAAGTATCGTAAGACCTATTTACAAAATCATTCGTACAAAACACTGTCCCAAATCTTCTTTTGTCACATCGAAATAAATACCGGTCAAGCGATAATTTAAGTGCCGTAGATCCACGATTTTTGTCAGGGCCGAATCTCTAACTCATAACTGTGATAATAATTATCCATTTAGCGGTAAATTTTCAATTAAAATTGGGGACATGTAAAAAGTCTTAAAATAATGAAAAATTTGCCAATAATCTTAGGAATATTATAATGAATACGCTGTTCCAATTAATTCTTTGAAGGATTAAATGGAGCCAAAAATCATGTAGCTTTCGCCATTATTTCTTTTGCAGAGGGATTATTCCTTGTTCGATTTATTTATTAACGAAAGGATATCCAGCATTAAATATACAGATCTGATCGTGGACGCAAATTCTGAAAATAGCCACTGTAAGTAAATGTCCTTTTATCATCAATAATGATATGAAAATGCAATCATACATCGATAAGAAACGACGCAATTTCTCGATCGGATTTGAACTTCCAATGCACGGCATCTAGTTACATAACGAAGACATCGTAGCCAAAACCGCTCGGCTAAATTTCCACCATTACTAACATAGCTAACTTTGTACAATTTTTCGGACAACAATCCCCCTCCCCAAATTGTCACACACGCTGTAGACTTCATGAAGCATTGGCACCTGCATACTTACCATCATACATACTATAAGACTTAATCAAATGAATGAGCACAGTGCTAAAAACCATTGTGTGATCAACGTTTATTCTATTTGCCTCTTAAAAGTCTGTAATAATGGTCGCGTCATGGATATTTACCATCACTCCAACAATGCAAGAAATCAGTTGATTACATTTTTATCCCCTGCAAACGCTAGATTAGGTCCAGCTGCCGAAATGGCAGTCTTGCCTGGAGGACCGTCTCAGGGCAAAAGAGGATAGGAAAAGCCTACACGATGACCTCTTGACCCCTGGCACAGGTGGCGCTGTATGAACGTTTGCAGGAGATAAAATTCCTTACTTTTGTAAGTTCTTATCTTTTACTTCCAAAATTGACATAAATACTCATCAAGGAATCATGACTATATCAGAGCATCCTTTGTGTGTCGTATGTCACTTTATGTGTGCAATAAAGAATATCAATTAGGTAAAGTACTATTGTAATTCTAGATTAATTGAAAAATGAGAGGACTCGTCTTGGTATAACCTAAACCAAGCAACAACATGTTGCGTTAAGAACAATAAATGGAAGAACATGAAGTATCGGCCTTTTAGAATTGTAATTCTAAGCTTCTGCAGGAGGAAAGTGATATACAATTATAGTGTTTCGGAGCACCTGCGCAATGTTCATAGGTGTGAAATTCACGTTACTGTCGTAACAGAATGCAAAATTATGTAGTGTTGAAGGATCAACGCAGTACTTCCATCATGTATGAGGACATCGAACAAGAAGACCTAAATAGTCGTCAATAATTTATCATTGACGACAATTAAAAGTGCTGTATTGGTTTCAAATCAAAGTTAAAATCTCACTTCACTAAAATGCACTAATAAATCAATAGCACATGCCCGTATCAGCCTTTCATAGACAAGTCTAAAAAGTTTCCAGTTCGATGATGTAACATGTAATGGTAAACATCGGAAACCCGTATCCTAGTCAAAGACAATATGTGTAATCTTACTCAACAAATAATCATGTTTACATATTTTACTTATACAAGGTGGCATCGACTTCTTCGTAGAAGTATTTTTCCCATTCTCAGCCATTTGCAGTATATCATACACTCTCAGCCAACTAGAGGGGCCGCCAATTCCAAAACCTAAAATCAAGTTCTACAGTGACAGGGTATGTAACAGCTGAACGGATCTTGCCGTGTACTTCTGATATTCAAGTCTTCTCTATGGAAAACGTTATTTATTGAACGCAAAGAAGTGACTTTTGCTGTATGCAGAGTCCTACAAATAAAAAATATAGTGATATATACGTAAGTGAGAGGTTAATTGGAGAAAATAACATAACAATGAGGAGCTCAATATAGTAATAACTAAAAATGTTTTCTCATGATTTAATGAATATGCAATAAGTAAATTTATATGTCTAGATCATGAGAGAGAGATCATGAGAGAGAGAGAGAGAGAGAGAGAGAGAGAGGCTGAAATTATATATCAGGCTTTCTCCTCGCCACCATTGGTGTTGAGTTCAGATAAAATGAAGTTGAATGATCATTTTTGCATGTATGATTTCCTCCAGGAAACGTTCCCTAAGCAATATGCCCAGAGTACGTTAGTACGCGGTGATTGTCTGGGGGAAATTTCAATCGAGCAGATTTCTACCAGCGCACCTATAAATATACGTATATCTACTGACTATTCAGTCGAAGGATTCAACATTAATACAGTGGACTTAAAAGTGGTCAGTCATGGTAAGCTTGATACTTTTACAATATCGCTGCACCTTTATTTTCATAGTAGGCCATTCCATGCCAATTATTCTTGATTATAGTGCATTATAATACTAATGTGACAATATAATAGTGCATTGCGATTCTTAGCAATATCGCTAAACTCACGAAGTCTTCCTCTAATTCTAGATGCAACAATGAATTACACTTTCATTGTATTCTACTAGTTTTTGGTTATAATAGTAAAGATTGAAATCGGTACGACATAGTGCATCACCGCATGTAAGAAAAGTGGATCCCGGTATTAATGGGTTAACGACGAATGGATGTTTTCAGTTCAATCAATGATTACTCTGGAGCTCTTTCCAAACCGGAAATGTTAAACTAGACGTATAGCTCATGAAAAGCATTTTGATGGTACTGAAACCACAGTTCACTGTCAGTTGCAAACTGCAATATCTATTTTCTGATCTTTCTGATACTTTTCTTTCATCGAAGGTATTTTATCTCAAGAATTCATCGAATTAGAAGCTTTAAGATAATTACTCGGTAACTTTCAAAAAGTCTTCATATGTTCTCAATCTTACCTGTACGATTCGAACAAATCGTTTCTTTGCAATCTACTTATATTATATGTAGAAACCTACGTAATCACTCTTTTCAGCAAAAGTGAATGCATTGCCCTCACAACAAGAGTGTCTCCATAAGCATTGTAATGAATGAAGTTTATACTAACGATTATGTTCGATTATTTTTCTTCATAATTAATGTTACCTGTGTATTTAATTGACTTTTCACCTGTGCTTCCGCATAAAAAGTTTGCAGATCGAAATTTGATTTTCAATAAACAAAGCAAGATGAACAAAATCGTCATTAAATGAAAACCCACGAACGGATGGTGTCTAAAGACATGTTTCTAATAATGTTGTCTTATATATCAAAACAGAGCAGGGGTCCAAAGACTTCTCCGTATTGTGGCAACTTCATCAATACTGAATAAAAACTGAACACTCATCAATACTGAATTAAACTTCATCAACATTGAATAAAAATCGTATGCCTCCCGCCAAAGTTTATACAATTCAAGTAAAATGTACGTTGATTGAGCTCTCTTTATTAGGGATCAATTTTTTTCGATTACACCAGTAATAAGAAGTTGGATTTTCAACAGAGTAAAAGATAGATATTCATGTATTAACTATCGTTATCAAAATGAATATAAACTACAAGACAAATCTTTATTATTTGTTATGTCTCTATTATTTGTTATGGCCAAGTCTGCCCGCAGAATGCGCCCTCTCACGGTGAAAGTGTTAAAAAATAGTAGTTCAATTGCAATACTAATGCAATACTAATTGAACGTTATTCATGATACATAGACCTCTATAGTTCGACAAACAATATCTATAAAGTTATCATGTCTTGACTCGATTTAAAGCGACCAGGAAATTTTATTGTGGTCTACCCGTCAGGTGTGGGTTTTCCTATTGGCAATCAGGGGATTTTGGCTTTTGCAGTGATCATTCTCTTTTCTATCCAACCAATCGTAAAGCGTTGGATACTCTCTGTTTTAAATTGTTATGGCCAAATATGTTCTTTCAAATCACATTCTTTATCCTGGTCACATATTTGCTAACCTTATGACAAGTAAGGAAATCTGTAGGAAATTACAAGGGTGTGGCTCCAAAAAGGTATAAGTTCATAAAATACGATGGATGTTGCGTAAGCGTGTTTACTTTAATGACAGATGGATTTTCGCTTCTGAGGATAAAACATGCAAAACTACCATTCTCATTCTGAGTTGGGAGGTACGATCTTATCAGCACGCTTTGCTGATTTCTGACTTCCTGGAACAATTGTATATAACTGTCTTCAAAGAAAGGCAACTGAAAACAGGAAAAGGTCGTGCAATATCAGAACCAGTGAGTCGCGACTCTAAACAATGCCGTTTTGTCCATTTTGATATTCGCGTTACAATTGCTTGTCCAAATAATGCAATCGTCAAATATATGATTTTTTCAAAAACTTTCGCATAAAGGAAATGTCTCTTTAAATTTGGCCCTTTTATCAATGCTCTATTTTATTTATGTAAAATTTATGTAAAATCATGTAAGAATAAGATAACATAGTCCTACACCTTCTGCATCTTAACATTATATCACTCTGTCAAATTGTCTGAACAAGGAAAATGATCACTAGGAATACACGCAGTAAACTAATCTCACAAATGATGAACCCTGTTATTTATCAGTGGTACTGTACTCTGCTATTTGGGTTTGCATAAGGTGCGGTATGAAGACTAGTGTAAGGCTTAGGCAAAGGCCTACGCTTGGTCATTTTTTTTTCATTTAGAGTGATAACCTGTTGCTCGAAGTACAAAACAAAGTGCTTAGATCTGATATAATAGTATATAATACAACGAGATCAGGGGTTATGATTGTTTCTTCATCAAGGAAAAGCTATTATTGGCCCCTAATGTGGCTCTGCAGCCTGATACATACATTATACAGAGAAGTGGTGATTCTAGTATGTGCATCGCACAATGAACATACTGTACGCTCATGTTTTTGTTTTAGCAATGACCATTCTGATCAACAACAGGATATTGAAAATTAGAGAACAAAATGTTTGGTGGCTATAAGAGGACCAGGTTTTAGAGTGTAAAGATGTCCATGTACTGAGACATCTAAGCTTTGAAAAGTCATCTTCTTTTATATTAGCTTAGGCCTAGGAATTTAGGCTAAGGGAGGCGAAGTCTGTGCAAATGATTGCCACAACAAATCTAGCGCTGAGCTTAAATGTGATTTTGCAAGAGAATTTACGAAAATCATAACTTTGTTTTAAACATTTAATAAGGAGTTTGGTTAAAGTCGACTCAATTGAGTCAAAGTTGACATACTGTCATCGACGTCTGCTGACTGTGGTGGAGTTGAGCTATATTCAGGAAATATTTCTCTAACTTTGAAACGCCCGAGCATTTTTATGACAGTAAGAAAAGATTAGGGCTAGACGAGTATCAGAAGCACAGGGAAGAACTTTGTGATCATGATGCTGCCAATGGCCAGACATGAAGTAAGAAATACCTATGAAATGAGTTTATGTTCTCGACATGATTCTGAAATAGACATCATTTAAAGCCCTTCATTTCATCATTTCTCCATTTTTGAACATTGTTTTCGGTAGGCTGCCCAGAAGGTAAATATGGTTTTTTATGTGACAAAGACTGCACATGCCAGAACGGTGCTACTTGCCATGGGTTCAATGGTGCGTGTAAATGCTCCAAAGGATGGGCTGGACCTGCTTGCGATATCGGTAAACAAACTTGGTTACTAAGAGCATGATAACTCTTTACTTTTTTTATTTCACTGTATGAATTAGATCAAGAAGCAACTTAAACATGACACCCAACAAAGAGTCAAAACTGCCATGACATAGTTTGGTTATTTTACTATATTTTAATAGGTAGTAGTTTAGTCCTGATCACATGCATTTCTGCCGGATGGGTATGTATAGTGGGATGTGAATTCTAATCCGATGGAAAAAAATCATAGACTTCCTTGTTCAAGTACGGACAAAACGAAACGTCGCCAATATGCTTCAAGTGAAAATATGGTTTTGTCATTATCTGGAAACTTAAGATGGCAACCAATGTTGCCACATTCAAAACGTCACTTTTTGTTTTAAAAATGCTTATCAAGCATAAGTTTTGTGATGATGTTTACTAGTTAAAATGCAATGAGTAGTTTCAAGTTTACCAATATTTTCAATAAATATTTCCTTATAATACAATCCGTATTTCCTTTATGTGCCTCCAGAACGTATATGGATAATACCTAGAGCTGCTGAGTTATCCTACGGCCAAACGTTCAATCTTTCATGTCATTACATCTTTGAGGTCAAGTCTGCATATGGAATTGTCTGGAAATTTTTCAATGGAGTGTCAAGTAGAACTCTAAAAGGTCCATTGGAGCAAATCTCGTATAAACTGCACAGCAGGTAAGTCTTTTGTACGAGGTGGTGCTGTCTGACTGGAGAGAGTCATGTCGCTATTTAAAACAGTTGTCTCCCTTAATACTGAATAAAATAATATGTTCATAAATTTTAATTTTCGAAGCTCACGTGGCAATTACACAATGAGGATGCACTCATGCGACGAGTACTGGTTCTTCTGACTCCATTTCTGCAGAATATGGACCCCTACGAGATTGCCGGTTGTTTCTTGGGTTGGAATAGGCCATCACTATCGTTGTTAGCCACAAGAGGCTGAAGGGGCAAGAAGTAACTTGATGACCATTATGTCTAAAGAGTCTAAAATTATAGCGTGGGGTTTCTCTGTGCTGTCACATTTCAACATAAATTCTCCAATTATTCGAATTAGTCCCATCTAGTACATCCTTACTTATGCCTCTTGCAGCTTCACAAAGTACGATTTCTCCCCTTTCTGCTGTCGGCTTTTGATGTTGATTCTGCTTCCAAAGACGCTATTAATCCACGTTTTGAATGTGAATTGATCGAATCTGGCCATGCAGACAGTCCCTTGTGGATTCTTTATCATGGTGTCCGGCCAGTGGCAGTACTACAATTGTGAGAGGGGTTGGCACAATCATATTTATTCTCTTTTTGTAGACACAGCCTTTCCATTTCATGAACACCTTTCTCTGGCCTTTACATTTCAACATCATCAAAATAACCAAATTCATATCGTGAGCGGCATTCTTTGATTCCTTGTTGTGACCGTTAGCTTAATCAGTGTTGAATTCAATGAAGCTCGGTAGCAAGTTAAGTTTAGCACTAAAAGCCATTTCCATTTTCACCTTCGTTTCGCAGAAATTATCAACACGATTGGAACTAATTTGGGAATATTGGATGGTGAAGTAATGTTGATTTCATCTACACGTGCAATCTCATCTGCTTTTCTTTTTACGTTAGACACTTGTTTTTACAAGTAATTTGTAATATTGCAACTTTAACTATATGGCACCTAACATTTTTGATAAATTTGAAAAATATGAAGATCCAATTATAGTTCCAATCGTGTTTATCTTTAATAAAGTGTGTGATCTTCTGGTTTTACAATCATGTCTTCAAAGAGTGAAAGAGACTGCGTTTGTGCAAAGGCCGTTCCTCTACTTACATCGTCAACGGTAATTTTGACTCTCACCTGCGCACTGACGAATCAGTAAACATAAAAGAAAACTATCCGTCAAGTGAGCAAGGACACTTGTAGTAGAAAAACTACAATGCTGCACTACCAATGTGATAAACTTGCACTCTCAATCTGCATTACTGATTGGATATATTTACGTATCTCTCGGATTTATTTTTGTCAGAGAGATAAATATCAGCATTCCTCTTTTACCATTTTTCTGTCTCCAAAGACATTTGTCAAAGTGAGTCCTCTTTGGGTCCTCCCATGAAATGAAAATCTTATTTGTTACTGCTCCTAACTATCTATATACATACATATGCATGTATGTATATATGTATGTATATATGTATGTATATATATATATATATACATACATATATACATATACATATATATATATATATATATATATATATATATATTTTT
>LD351683.1:604595-640677 GCA_001465055.1 Ptychodera flava | reverse complement strand
AACAAAGAATACGGGATTTATTCTCTGGTCGTTCTACGTCACGACAACGCGCGTCTATGTCATCAATTTTGGTGCGTCGGACCTTTTTTTGTCGATGCTCGGTGTGCTCGTAAATATGTAAACAAACAACATGGCGGCCGACGTTTCTCTTACGATCAAACTGTGTCTGACGTGAAAATATCGCAAACATTAGTCGTGATTATTGGAGTCTGACAATACATCAACTAGGCAAATTTTTGAGACCTCGTGTTTGAGTTTTGTCGCCGATATGCATGGAGGTTCGTATTCGTGTGGACCCCGCCGACGCCTGAACTTTCGGCGCACTGTGTACTTTCATGTGGTAGACAACGGTAGACATACGGTGTCTACTGCAACAAGGGGGTCAAGTGCGGTGTCCATGCCTTCAAAACTCATGTAATGAAATCAATATTTTCACAGACTACGACATTAATAATCCGAACAATTTAAACACAATAGTGTACCGCCTGTATATTCCGAAGAAATCACGTGTATAATTCGCTCGCGACGGACGACTGGAAATGATTGACAACTTGTGCACGGCGTACTGATATTATTCCTAAAGTAGTTCAAAAGTTTAAACGCGAAATCGTCATGGAAAACTTATTTTATTTTGCAAAAACTAACGAATTCTTGGCTTGTGCATGTGATAATAAATTTTTCCTTAATTTTTTTCTTCGTTCCGCTCGGAAAATGCTCGTGACGTAATGACCGTGTCACCACTCGTCTTCGACTCGTGGTGACACGGTCATTACGTCACTCGTATTTTCCTTCGCTGAACGAAGAAAAATATTAATCATACAATTACAGCCTCTTCCAAGCCAGTTGAAGGCGATGCTAACTTTACCTTCACTGTCAGTATACCGGAAGTAAGTAACCACGAAATTATACGTTTTCTTTCAACCACAGAAAAAGTTGGAAGTAGTACGAGTTTAGAATTAAAATTTTCTTTAGTAAAGCTCATATATGGTTAGATATGATGTCGGCGTGTTTGATTAATTATTACATACACTGAGGTGCTAACAACTATTGCTTCACAAAGTTAGTCAAAGTATCCCTGTGCACATACAGGTTTCTAGTTAACATTCATGATTTTTATGTTTTTAAAACTAAGTTGTAGGCTTGCTGTATGTTGTATAATTTTGAAAAAATCATATCTTATTTTATCTTTGTGAAGATAGGAATTTTGGTATTTTTTGCCATCAAAAGCTGGTAAAAAGTTCAATATCAACTTATTGCAACGGTAAAGAGTTTTCAGGTTTGCTTTTCGATAGAATTATTTTAAAAAAACTTACTTTGATTACATATAGATGCTATTTATTGTCAAGTTGAAGGCTAAATATGATCTATTTCATAATACAGAACTAGCAATAACAATGTATGCGTGCTATAAAAAGATACTTCGACAACACGCTATCAAAGCACATGCCCTTGTAATTTTAACTTGTTTGTTATCTTAAACTAGTACTCGTGAGTACCTTTCTCAGTGAAACGTATACATAATAGACAGATAATTGCCTGAATAATAGTTATCACAAATTGTAAACTGTCTTGCAGAGCTCAAGGCTTGGCGAGGAAGTGTTTAATTTGCGAGAAAATTTGGGAAACAACGTACATTCGTTCCAGATTCTGTCGGGAAACAAGGTATATATGTGAAAATTTGATAAGGTTTCTCACAAATGCTTTACACTTTTGGAATGCCATTAACTTTTATCCACATGTTCTTAAAAGTAAGTAGAAAACGAATCATAGCATGTTTAAGCGTAGGCGGACAAACATAATTGATAAACGAGCCATATACAAGCTCGGTTGTGCATAGTTAGTAAAGGGAAAGCAACTCCACACATCGTTCATATATTGGTGGTTTTGCGTTTAATGTATAGTAGTGTGTATTTTCTGTTTCAATTTCTTGTGTATAGAGCCGATTAGGCACGGAGAGACACAGCGGCTGTAATCTGCGTGTCAGTGCAGTCTGTACTCCAGAGTGGAGAGACTGTGTAAGACACTACGATTCTTTGACGCTATATTTTGGAAGTTTGCCAGACTTTCTTCATCAATTGCCTCAAGTTCAACTTCAGTGGATAAATTGTGTGGTATATTTGCAGATTGTATGTATTCCTATGTTGTCCCACTGGAAGTTTGTTCTTTCATTTTGGAAGCTAGGATATCTCATTTTGTTCTACTGTGTTCAAGGTCGTGTTCGTATTGTGTTTACTAGATTGAGAGAAAGATATATGTGATCGTCAACATGTTTAATGTTGTGCTATTCTGTCAAAATGCAGGAATTATTTCTGTGGTTATAAGTTGTCTGTTGTAATCTCTGTATGAAGTAAGTGGTTGACGAGTTATTTTTGATGCTTCCTTATTAGTGTGTAGAATTTCATTCGTCTTCCTTTATCTAACGGTTTGATTGGTATCTCACCGTTTTCTGATAGTGTTCTTGATCATATGCCTTAGACATAGAATGTATTTTATCCTGTTTTTTGGAAGGTGAAATTAAGATGAATTTGAGGCTGCTATGTGTATTGATTTTCATTTTGGTTTGTGCTCTTGTAATGCGACATTTTTGTTGGCGTAATATGTTTACTTTGTTCTCTATTTCTGTGCCCTCCTATGATGTTGACCCCTTCTATTTATTTTGTAATTTTATGTGTAATTTTAGTGTACATTTTTAGTGTCGAGGCATGGCACAGTATTGATATGGTAACTCTCCCTTTTAAAATATGTGTTGGCCTTTAAAAAGGCCGTTTAGTATTGTGATCCTTGTTTGGCTCGTGCTGTATCCAGTTATGTACGTTGTTCACAACGTTTACTGTTGCTGGAATGTTGTGTTTTTTCTTGTCGATTCATTGTACGGCCTAGGATCTTGTCTTGCTGTTTTTTCACTCACCTATGTTCAGGGACGTCTTTCATCTTTAGTGCAGGTCTTTTACTGTTCGTCTTCGTGTAAGCTTATGTTCTATTCATTGTCGGAGAGAGTTGGGTTATCATTGGTGTATTAACATGAAAAACTAACCGTTACTTTTTTGTTATCTTGTTTGTATGGAGGGTGGTGTTGGCTCTTGTTCCCGCCTTAATGTTGATTGGTTAGTTTTCTTTCAAGTTGCATTTGAATGGCTGTTAACTGAGCACTGTAATTGGCTATTTTTGTGTATTCTGATAAGTGCAATTTTTGTGATTACAGAATCTTGTGTTTTAGAATAGCGTTATTGAGTTTTGTTCTGCAGAAATTGATGCTTGTATTTTCTATGGATTGAGCTGTGTATTGCCTAATCCGTAAATGATTGTTGGGACAGCTAGTGTTACGCTTATGTATATGACGATGGATACGTAAAAGGTATTCTCGTGTATGTAAGCTTTCGACTTAAACCTGCAGAGCAGGCATTTTGGAATGTTGTAGTTTATTCAAAAAACAGAAATGTAATGATGAAAAGGGAAACATTGAGGAAAAGAAAAGAGCTACAAGATTCTCACGACCAACACATTTATTACTTTTTTGCAGGCCTAGAAAAATTTGCTGAACTTTTAGGGAACTCCCTTTCACTTTGGAAGATTTTAGAGGTCTCTATAAAATATCCCAACAGATATTAAGTAATATGCGCATTTGTTTCGAACAGATAAACCAATAAAGTACTCATAATAAATAATCTAGGATGTAGATAATGTTTATAATTATGCAAGATTTGTTAAAAAGTTACTAAGCAAGGAAACTTAACAAGTAGTGTATTACAGTTCACAGTTGTCTTCGTTTGGGATATTGCCGTTCTAGAGGTCGTTGGGATAAAAAGGCAGAGTAGAGACTGTCAGTCTTCAAAGTTATACACCCGTTTATTTAATACGCCTAGAGGTTACAAGACTTGGTTGAATTCTGTGATTTGTGAATGTTTGAGTCGGGTGCACGTAAGTGCAATGATTGTGTTCTGTTTTCATGTGAGGTGGGTGAACGTGATGAGTGGAGTCTACGCGATGAGTGGGGTGAACGCCATGTAGAAACTAATTCACTACTGCGCAGACCTAAAGGTAACGCGTTCAGTAGCAAGGAAAACCTGGCCTGGGATGCCAAATTCCTAATAGATTTGTTTATTTTTTAAATTCATCGATTTGAACCAAATCTAAAAAGTTACATGTCGTCAGGGATAGCTCTCTCTTGTGCTCCCGATATTATCGAAATATTGTTTTCTATACAACACATAAAACGGGTAGTTTCGATTACACGATAAATATGAAAGAAAGATAAAATAATACGTCCAATCACAAACATCAATACAGCTCTTGGTGTTCAATTGACATGTAAAAATATTCTATGTAAAAGTCACTGCGACAAGATCAGATAAAATTCTTGTGTTCCATCATTAGTAAATTATTTTATTATCACTCAAACATATGTCTTGTCAAAACTTCAAGACATCCTCAGTAAGGTAATTGGCCCCTCTGCGCATTTGCCGGTGATCTGGTTTGTATCCGGTTTGTATATAAATCGACTCATTATTAAGATATTGATGATTAAATATCAAATAGGGCCCAGCCATTTGTGTGGCAGAGAGGTTATAATTAAAATGTATTCACCTTCGAAGATGCGCAGTCCATGCTTATGGTGTTCATTATAGTATAATTACTTTATAATAAGAATGACCAATAGAAATAGTTGTCATTTGCTATGTATATGAGTAGTACCACAGGGACTACACATTGCGTAAACAATATATTCAATAACCTAGTTTACTAGATCACTCACTGATTCGCACATTTCACTGATACGCTTTTTGTCAGACCCAGGCAGGTATAGTTTTCCTATGTAATTTGTCAAAACGTTGAACGTAAATGGCAATTTTTGCACACAACATATACCACGACAACAACCCACTGTGTTCGATAAGGGACGTATTATGCCGTCATTATCGTAGCTACACAGCAACTGTGCTTCCCAACATCCAGTATTACAAGCCCAGGGTTCAAAATTAACCTTTTCTAATAGAATTGGTAGTCCACTTGGGCTACCACTTTCTGAAGTTTGTAGCCGAATGACAATGGCTAGAGGCCCATGCGTTTTGTTGGTTCTTTTTTATTAGCTCACGTGTGTAAACACGTGGGTTATTGTCATAGCGATGTCTGTCTGTCTGTCCGTGAGTGTGTGTGTGTGTTAGTGTGTGTGTGTCTGTCTGTCGGTCTGTTTACACGATAACTCAAAAACGCCTGAACGGATTCAAGTCAGATTTATTACACAGGTACCATGTGCTACTTGCAAGAACTGATTAGATTTTGGTTAGTGTGGCTTGCATATTAATGAAGTTATGCAATATCGTTTTTTTCCGTACAATGGTTTCCCTATGGAGACGGTAATGACAGTGTGGACATATATCAAGAAATACTGCACAAAATTTCATGAAACTTTTCACAGATGACAATCTCAGAACATTATGATGATGCTGTGAGTGTCATGTCAATTATCTTCTCATTTGCATATTTAATGAAATTTTGTTATTAGTGAGATAACTCCGAAATTACAGCACCAAACTTGATGATACTTGCAACAAATATTGATCTGATATATATCTAACTATACTTAGAAGCATTGGGCAGTGTCAAGTTAACAAATAGGTCATTTGCATATTTTATGAAGTTTTGTAATCAGTCATATAACTCCGATATAACTTCACCAAATGTGATGAAATCTGCTGCAGATACTGATCCGACTGATTTCTAACTGTAGTGTAAAGCATTAAGTAGTGTGAAATTAATTAAGGGTTCATTTGCATATTTAATGAACTTTGTAATTAGATATATAATTCTGAAATTACGGCACCCAAGTCTTTGGAATTCGGTACAGATATTGTTTTGATAAATATCTAATTGTACTGAGAAGCATTTGGCAGTGTCAAGTTAACAAATAGGTCATTTGCATATTTTATGAAGTTTTGTAATTAGTGATATAACTCCAAAATAACTGCACCAAATGTGATGAAATCTGTTGCAGATACTGATCCGACAGATATCTAATTGTTGTGTAGAGCATTTACCTGTGTGAAGTTAATTAAGGGTTTATTTGCATATTTAATGGACTTTATAATTAGTGATATTACTCCAAAATTACAGCGTTAAATTTGATGAAACTTGCTACAGATGTTGATCTGATAAATATCAAATTGTACGGAGAAACATTGAACAGTGTCAAGTTAATAATTAGCTCATTTGCATATTCCATGAAGTTTTATAATTAGTCATATAACTCCGAAATAACTGCATCAAATGTGATGAAAACTGCTGCATATACTGATCTGACAGATATCTAACTGTGTTGTAAAGCATTTAGTAGTGTAAAGTTAATTAAGGGTTCATTTGCATATTTTATAAACCTTGTAATTAGGTATATAGCCCTGAAATTACGGCACCAAATTTTGTGAAACGTGCTACAGATATTGATTTTTTAAAGTTAATTTTGCTATGCATCATTGAACAGTGTCAAGTTAATATAGGGATTATTTGCATATTTAATGAACTTTGTAATTAGTGACATTACTCTAAAATTACTGCATTAAATTAAATAAAACGTGCTAAAAATGTTGATCTGATGGATATCTAATTGTCCCATGAAGCATTGAGCAGTGTCAAGTTAATTAACAGCTTATTTGCATATAAAATAAAGTTTTGTAATTAGTGATTAAAATCTGAGAGTACTGTGCGATGTTGAAAAAAACCTGCTTCATTTACTGATAACATATATCTTATTGTTCTGTGAAGCGTACTACTATTAATGAACCTGTTGTAAAACACGTGAGCATATTCAGTTCATATCTTGTTTTGTTTTGTTTGGATTTGGATTTTTGCGCGTTATTTTGTTTTATGGATATTTTTCATTAACCAGACAAAAAAGCCCTACTTTGATGATTCTACCCGTGAAGCGAATTTCCTATTCATTTGACATGAATACTTACACAGCTTTCCCAAAAGCAAAAGAAACCGTTATAAAGGCCAACACTGACACTCAAAAGTTTGGTGACATTGAAGACCTGTTTCATAATAGGGGCTGGGAGGATGGGGTGGTATGCATTTTTAAAGTCGTCATGACAGCGACCACGACTTTCAATCATCATGAAGGCATACTGTCGCTATGCTAAAGTAGACCAACATTGGCTTTCTGAATGCAGGTTACAAATAATTTCTACGTTATTGTGATTGATACGATATAATCAAAAGTCAATGAAAATATATATTCATTTGCCATCATTATAGGTGCCTGTCATCCAAGTACATTAGTTCAGACATGAAACTTTGTACTCACCTTTGTAATTTACATAGCAAAAAGAGGAAGTTTTCAATCAAGTTCGAACTCACGATATACGGCAGCCAGTCAATTAGCGGAGAAGCCATAGACAGAACCGTTCGCTCAACCAAATTTCCACTCCAAAAATGAGTGGTTCAATAACTGTAGAGTTCGCACTTTCGCTCTGACCCTCACTATCACCCATCGCACAAAAACTTTATCGAATCAATAAATACATTGCATAAAGTGGGCGAAAGACAGCCTTGGGGTCAACTCTGTACACCAGCAGAGCTATTAACACAAGGTAGAAAATACGGTAAGTTTTCAATCGGTTTCAAACTCGCAACAATCAATATATGGCAGCCATAGTCATAGCCTGGCCTTTTAGAGTCCAGCACAGTTGACTGTGCATCTGAAGTTCATCCAAGTGATCAAGATGTATCACACGCATTTGACTGGCTTTCATGTCTCAGGCTTTGTTGTCCGTGTGGGCATAGACAGTAGAGGAGGGACTGTCTATGGTGTGGGCTACCACTTCATGAATATTTGCGACCCATGGGAAATGTAATATGTGGAATGTGTTTAGTTGGACTACTGCTAGTTTCGAGTTTAGCTGCAAGCTGATAATCTTTCTGTTTAACGACTGGAAATTTGCATCTAGTTATTGACACGGAGGGCGCTTTTCTAAATGTGGTCCAATGCAAGCATTGTTGGCGCGAGTCCTCGTACATGTACACGACATATATTTCTGATTTTTGTCCAAGTAATGATATTTTTTATCAATAATGAGGTGAAAAATATTATTTACTGGCTGATGGCAGCGATATATTGTATGAATGAGGAGATAATAAATAATACTTTTGAAGTTTTGTATTTGTTTCCATTCGAGCACGCCAAAAACAGGGCGGCGTGTTATAACCGATAACGTTTAACTAAGCGATAGTGTATCAAACCCGATAACGTAGTAAAAATTTACCTATAACGTAGTAAATCAACTGATAACGTAGTAGTAAACCGATAATGTAGTAATTTTTCCTAACCGATAACGCATCAACAAATTTACCGATAATGTGTCAACGAACCAATAACAGATTAAATCGACAGATAACGTTGAAAAGTCAACCAATACCGCATCAAAACAACCAATAACGTATCAATTAACTGATAATATCTGATTAAGGGATTCATGGGGAACGATAGATCAATCGATGTATAGATAGATACATATTAGATAGGTAGATAGATAGAAAGATATCGATAGATAAATCGATCACTCAATCGATAGATCGAGCGATCTATCTATCGATGTTTGATAGATGGTCGATCGATCGATCGATCGATCGATCAATCGATCGATAGATAAATTGATGAATAGATCGATCAGAAAGAAGGATCTATCAATTCGATGGAAAAATAGCTCAATTAATCGATAGATCACTCGATTGATTCGATAAATTTGTCAATAGATAGATAAATATATCTATAGAGCGATTTGTTATCACAAAATTTTCTTTTCTTCTATTTATTTTTTCCGTTTTAAGCGTAAATCGTTACAACTTTCTGCAGCAAATCTATCGTGTTTCGACTGTTTTCATGGTAGTGTGAACGACTCAGCTGATCTAATGTTGTTAAATTACTGGAGTAGTTTTGGGAAGTTGTTTATAGTCTTGCAATAGTAGTTATACAGTTTAGTTCTAGTTGGGTAAAATTCAAAGAGATGGTATAAATACTTATGAAACAAAGGCAGGGGAATGAGCTGCTGTTGGTTTACACAGAGAACCCTACCGAGAAAGAAAACTTTTATGTGTATGTATCGACTACAATTCAGACAGAAAGTATGGTTGTAATAGCAAGATTAAAAAACAACTTTCCAAACCCATCCCAGTAGTGTAGCATCATTTAGATCAAGTTAGTCATTCGTGCTGCAACAAGAGTTGTACAGGCAAGTCGTGGGAATACTTTGCTTCGCATAAAAATGTGATTATCACAAAACATTTTTAACAAAGTAATCAGACCAGCTACAAAACGGAAAACTTTTGTTTCCTTTGGGACTGTGTTTTGGCTCTAGCAGACCAATTGCAATACCGCAATCACCGACAGCCAACATCAAAATTTCGCACACATAATTGGATACGTCAGCAATAGAAGTAATTGCACGTTAGTGATTAACCAAAGAATAATAATGAGTTATTTGTACAATTAACGATGTTTCTTGTTATTGAAAATCTCCATCGGCTTTATCGGGTGTATTGGAAAAAGGTAATCATATCAGTGATTAATATGCAGGAACATAATATAATTGTATGAGTGAACTCTGGTTTAAGCGGATTTTTTCTATCAGCACTATACTATGTAAGACTATTCAATAATTTTGCGATGTCTACGTAATCCTTCTTCAAATAAGATGTGACTTGACGGGAATCACGGCAGAAAGGATACAAAGGAAAGAAAATGTAATATGTTGTCTACAAAATCTGTTGACTTCGCTTGCTTACAGGAGTAACTTACAAAACTAATGAATCTTGATTATAAGGAATTCAATTGAACGATGAGTCCAGATTTACCTGTAAGTCAGTCCTAGAATGAGTTACATTGTAAGGACTTGTTTTCATTTTGATATACTGACGTTGTAAGTAACGAAATTTTATAATTGGTCGTGTTGAATTTTTTTCCAAGTCCCCCAACTTAGAAAATGTGTCGATAAAGACATTCACATGTGTGTCAACTTGTATCTTGAATTCATCTTTCAGGAATACTTATTAAGTAGTTCGCATTTCCCAAATTGATGAAATTCGATTCGCGACGTCTGAGTAATATCATGAAAACAGTAAACTCCAAGTATATGTAACTCTTAAGGTGCAACTAATTGATTTTGAAAAAATGAAAACTACAATATCCATTTATATTCAGTCCGTTTTCATTTATTAATACCTTATCGGTCGATTGATAGTTAATTTGTTGACTTGATGCATTATCAGTTGATTGGAATCTTTATTCTTTGACTTGGCTAGGTTATTGGTTGATTTGATACATAATTGGTTGATTTAATATGTCATCGGTTGATTTGATACATTATTGTTCTCTTGGCTACATTATGGGTTGATTGATAAACTATCTGTCTATTTATCTATCCATCGATCGATCTATCTATTCTGGATCGAAATATATGCACACATAGATATATCAATCGTTCTGTTAGTCGAGCAATCGAGCAATTCATTCAAACATTCAATCGATAGAAATGCCGATCGATTGATAGATCAGTGTACCGATCTATCAATCGATCGATCTATCGATGAATCTATTCCCATGAATAACTTAATCCAATACATTATCAGTTGATTTGATACGTTATTGGTAAATTTGTTGATACGTTATGGGTTAGGAGAAATGCTACGCTTTCGGTAAATTTTACTACGTTATTGATTAGAAAAATTACTACGTTATCAGTTAGTTACAACGTTATCGGTTGTAACACAGCGTCCATGAATAATGAATATGTTGGTACACGTCCGGTTATTCGCATAGTATATTGAACAGGTGCATGCTTAGTAAGTTAGCCGCTAACGCGACAAATGATTTTACTGGTACCGATGACCACCGGGTGCATTAACCTTTGTGTGAGATAAAGTACCTTCGTAACAAGTGTATATCTGGAAAGCATTCCTATATTACTGTAAATCGAAATAGCCACGTATATGCCTTTTGTTCATTTTATTGGTGCCATGCTCTACGAAATATTTCCCATTGTTTATATCTCTATTTGATTGGTTTCGCTTTCTAGGTTTATAAGGCTCTGCTTCACGTAACAATTGAGTCAAATTCTGACTTACATAATTGAAATAGATGAAAAGTCAGGATTTTTTTAAAAATTTCATATAAGGAATTTTCCTTAGGTGACCGCCATATGCAGGTATCGAAAATATAAAACTGGTCGGCTGGTTTTGATCACAGCTATGACAAACAGCTCACAAAGTGTTGGTTCTGGAGCTATCAATACACTTAAATTACCCGACACCATGATTCCGAAGCAAATATCGTCAGACATTGTGAAGACGAACGGCTTTGTTCATTGTCAGTATCATTTATATTTTCTTTTCGTAGGACAACAGGTTCAAGATGAGGCTCGATGGTATTCTGGTTACACATGGCTTTTTAGACTATGATATCGATGCTCATTACAAGCTTGAAATTTTATTCATGGTAAGTTACTAAAACTAGATAATTTTCAGCACAAATATTAAATATACTTCATACAGATGTAAAAGGGTACCCAAATCCATGTAAATATGTACACCTTTAACATGTGTTGAATCGTCCATTTGAAAATTATATACAATGATGTACGATCATCTCACAGGAAAAGTGTATCAGCCCTTTGAATTGAATTCTTTGGCCCCGGGGCTCGGCCTTACTATGATATTATGACAAAATATGATAAAAGCTATGGCTGCTTTTAAGAAGTGGTTTAGGAAAGCATGTGGCAATTTTTAAGGGGCCGATCATTCTAGAATGCATGACCAAGGGTAACGCATGCTCCTGACACCCATATTGCAATGTCGCTGCATGAAAAAACTCTTTGTAGGTAGTTTTATCGAAACAATGTAAGTACAATATATATGAAATCAACATTTACCAGAAGTTGTTTATAGCATTGAGGTATTGCAATGTAAAATCAGCGAGATGTCACAAAGGCCAGGCTATAGGGATGTTGTTCTTATGCCACAGCGAATCAAATGCGTATGTTTCCGGTTTTATTGTTTTATTCGCCATCAAAGGTCCGGGTTTTCGGTGTTTTAATCAGGAGAATACATATATATATATATATATATATATATATATATATATATATATATATATATATATATATATATGTAGTTCGCAATCATATAAATGAGAGTGTAGAGCTAAGAATCCTTTCATTTCTGTCTGAAGATTGCAGGATGCATTAAACTTAAGTAACGGATATTATTACTTTGTACTTGAAGTAATTTATGTTATTATTTATAACGCTCTGCATGTTCCAATTGTAACATTTTGTAATTACACATAAAACTGTAAACATACAATACACCATAATAGTTATACGGCTGAACAAAAGTAGGTTGTTTTCGTTTTCTGCGAATATCGCTTGACCAATATTTCAATCTTCCTTTAGAACACAAATGCGGAATGCCAATATTGGTAGTATTAATATTGTCATTCTGTTCGCCAATAGGAAAATTTTCGGGAAAGCGAGGCGACGTTGACGGTGACTGTTCTTAACGAGAACGGTTGGCCACCTTTCTACAACTCAACGTGTGAAACACCAGTTTATACGAGGGGTCCCATAAATCCTGTAAGTGATTATTATATTTGTACACCGTAATCAACGGAAGAACACATTTATTACTTTCGTACAACGAAAAATGTATTCCAATGACAGATAGATTAATCTTAATTAAATTCGTATATAAAGTATTCGAACGTTTCTCAGGCCATATTGAAATAAATACTGGCCAAGAAAGTAATTAAAGACCGTTAGTGCAAGACCTTCGTCTCTTTATCATAACTGTGACAATAATTGCCCATTTTGTGATAAAATTTTATCTGATTACGGATTATCTTGTCCAAAGTATTTAAATACTTAACATTTTATTGATTGAATCTTGTTATACTCTGGACAATTGTGACTCATCAACCTGTCGTTTATATTATTAATTCAGAGGAGTAAATGTGGGTAATAAACGATACAAATTGGGGTTTTTACTGTAATGTCTGTTGCAGTTCGGTCATATCCTCTTCGATATATCTTTGGGCGTGATGAGATTGGCTGATCTCGACTTTCCATGGCAAGGTTTAATCCTTCGGGCTGACTCTGACAATGGCCAATGTAAGTTACTGATATTTAAACTCCTATTAAAACTCCTATTTAAACTGATATTTAAACTCCTCAATAGTTTATGTTTAGCATTCAATCCATCATCAACAATATACTACAGTGGCTGGACCTTCGCTTGCTTGTAAAGTTCGTGCAACAAGAAGCAACAAACCAGATGTGAACCGAATGTTCCCATGTGGTTTACATCAGGTTTATTAAATACTAGTACGCTTCATAGAACATTCAGATGTATGTCATATCATTATATGGCATTATTAACTACAACGTTCAATTTGAAAAGAATGTTCTAAAACCCGTTTCATATATCAAAGACTACGATGTTATTATTGACGCCATACTTTACTTTGTCTATCACATTGATAGAAATTTTCTATAAAGTCCATAGTTGGTCTTATCAATCGCCTCTCAATCGTTACGTTGCTGCCCTTCTATCCTTTGTCTAATTTTGTCATATCCTATTTCAGAATACAGTAATTTCATCTTTAATAAATGTCTGATGATCATCAGTTCAATTTTTTTAAAGGCCTTTAAATACCATCTTAGTATTTTCACCATATGCAGGGATCTTTTTGGTTTGATGTCAAAATCAATCTCTCTATGATTGTTACACTATACAGGGAAATGGATTTTGATTTCATAATTGCACTAACAACGATAGTCTTTGAAGACACATAAGATCCCTTTTGTTCTGAGTGTAGCATTGGTAGAGATAACCATAGTGCTGACTGACCACTCTCTTGCCGGTCAAATAAATTACTCCTCTTGAGGAAGTATGCACATCGAAAGTGAAAGATTTAAACAACCATTTTCTTTCAAAATCAAGAATAAAAATCTGGGGGTCACCCGTGTAAAATTTATTACCGAAGATACTAAACATCATTTGCGATATTTGAAATTCCAAGTATCCAACATCGCTGTGTAATGAGAAAAATGAAATTTTCTATCTTCGATATACTAAGACGATGAAAAGTTCATTTTACTCCAAGAGCCTAGATAAGTCCGGGAGTCCGAACAGGTGCCCTCGAGGCCCATGTTATCATAACGTAGAATCCGATTCGGACTTGGAAAACTTGTGTTGACTCTGCAGTGAAATATATAATTTTCGTTTTTCAGAAAACTGAGCCTGTCAACGATTTATTTTCTCCATTGCTTTCAAAATGAACCTACAAGTTGTAGACTGGATACAAGAGCCAGCGAGTTCTTTACAGATCAATAGATAGCCTGATGGCGACAGCAGTCCCGTAACAATAAATAGTAAGAGTAATGATATTGATGATAGAGACAACAAAGTCAGTTCTACATGTGTATGTAAACCTTGTATAGCCATTGTGTTGCTGAAAACATCGATGATTGTCCCATATGCATCCCAAATTGTGATCAAATCTCGTCTTCTAGGTATATTGTCACTCTACAATAAAACCTTCTAACATTTTTATAATCATTTAGGTATCGCCGACATCTTCATGGGTTTATTTGAGCCATTACCAAACGTTTGCGATTTCTTACACATTCCATACAACTACAAGGTCAACCAACTACAGGGGCCACCGATACCGACACCGAAAATCACGTTCTACGATGACATGGTACGTAACAATTTGAGTGGATTTGCATCAGGAAAACTAATGTTTTGCAAAGTTGATCACGATATTTCCAGTCTGCTTTGTGGGAAACATTACCCTTCGCATGCCGAGATGTAAGGTATGTTTCATGCTAAATTCGATCGAGTAACAGATTAAGCGTTACCAAGAGGGCGTTACAATACAG
Organism: Ptychodera flava; assembly: GCA_001465055.1. Lineage (NCBI taxonomy): Eukaryota > Metazoa > Hemichordata > Enteropneusta > Ptychoderidae > Ptychodera > Ptychodera flava. The sequence goes on along the minus strand of LD351683.1, from coordinate 625,750 downwards.
CAATGGCCAAGATGTCAATATGTGTATGAACACAACGGCAATGAGTAAATTTTATTGTTGAAAATGACAATGAATATCTTGCATGACTAAAAGATGAAACTTAATCATTGGTCAAATTGCTTTCATTATTGAGCTATTTTAGTCCACTTTTTCCAAAATAATATAGCATGATTGTACCAGCGACGACATGAGAGACACGCAGCCAAGAAGACAAACAGACAGACAGTCAGACTGAGAGGGATACAGAGAGACGCAAAGACAGAGATGCATATTACCGAACGATCTTATGAGAAGTGAGATATGGCAAAGCTTGTCCTATCAAACTTAAGCGGTTGCTCCAGAAAAATGAAACCCAATATATTTATTCTTCTTACAGAACGCGCTTCCTAGGAACCTGTCCATGGATCCCTTAGAACGCCCTGATTGTGTTGCGGAACTTCTGCTTGAGTACAGTTCTACCAGCACACCCTTAGTTTGGCTTGTATCACTTGATCTTTCAGCCATGGGATATTTCTTTCAAACAGCAAAGATAAATATCGACAGTCAAGGTAAGCTAAATTAAATAATAAAACAGAATGCACTCGAATTTTTATAACATTCTATTTTATGTAATGTATCCCATGCATGTACCTCATTATTGTTCTTTGTAATAATGAATTTACTTTCAAAGTCTTCGCCATTATTATAAAGACACACAACAAATTCATACATTTTTAAATTCCAAAGGTTTTTTTTTTTTAAATTAAATGACGGACTTACAGTTTCGTCGAATTATATCGCATAATAAGTAGATCGCAACTGGACCATCACAGCATATCGCCTGTATAAGATATGTAGTCAAATAAGTTCTGGTATTTTTAGTATTAGGGCATGTACGCTTTCAAACATAATTTGTTTCCGGAGAGCTTAACGCGAGTAGGAAGCATCTAAGAGTATTACAACGTTTATGAACCCACAAAGGTTGTATTCATAGACTACAACAAAGTGCAGGCATAGATATGTTGACTGTCGTTCTAATCTGTGGTATTTGATAATTCATGCAAATTTTTCAAATGTTTACCTTAGAGGTAAAGGAGCCTGGTCGCAATAATACTTTCACGGGTGCTAAATTTTGGCTTGAAGATTTAAAGCCACAGCTGTTATGGTACCTGGTCTTTACTATCAATAAAATAATAAATAGAAACCTGCGTAACTAGGTTTACTGAGGAATGCAACTCTGCAATAGTAGTATTGGCAATTAAGATACTCACACTAGCTCTACATTATATTAAAAGTTTATTTAACTAACATGCTTCATGTCCGATTGCAGCAAGCTAGACTCTAACAAAACGCAAACGTTATTGAGCTGTCTTTGTCCTAGGCTATTTTTTCCAGAAAGGCAGTATATTTTCGAGTTGAATTTCCAGCTATTTAAGACCAGAGACATACGCTCGATAACAATTGCCAGCAGATGCGGCCGTTAATACCCTTCGAACATACTTTACTTTTTCTGGTCATAACGAACATAACATTGAATGTAACAGTTGTTGAAAATGCTGTATAATTTTTTTTTCATATCTTACTGCATGTGCATCTTGCCAAAGACGTTTAGAATCTCCTACTGTTAACTATCATTTGATCAACGTATCTCCTCTAAACAGTGGTTCAAGATTACTCTATTGTCATTGCATTTTTTCTTGCACCTGGTGAATTGTTTATTTAACTTGAATGATACTGACCACTGGACCAGTTGTAACGTCACATTAATCAAGAATGTTGCGTGATTTTCTAATTCTCTGCAACATTAAAACTATGCTACTACTCCAGAGACTGCATGTTTCGTGTTGTACTTACTGTATCGACGCTTTGGAATTTGTTCTTATATGATGAAATCGGAAACACGCTTCCTTAATTGTTAAATAACGATAACCTCTTGAACGAGGCTTCGGCAAGTGAAATAATATGGAAAGCACCTTCTTGAAACCAATATTCTTATATATCATAAGCTACTAATTGCACTGTATCAAGAAAGCTATTTTAAAAATTGGGATAAAGTTCAATAACTTAATGAAAGCTTGATGAATTCGAATTATCTATGTACTTATTTCCTTATGCAAAGCTCAGCAGAGAATAATGTCTTAGAAGAAAACAATGATTATATAGCGAAGATGTCAAGTGACTATAAAGTTATGAGGCTTTACAGTACAGAGAGGTCCGTGTATCCATACGTCCCGACTCTGAAAAGCTACCGTTATATTTGAGTTAGGGCTAGTATTTGGGACTAGCAGAGGTGGCGTCTATGTAAATCATGTACTTGTATTCTACAGGTTGCCCACCTGGTAAATATGGTTTGTTATGTGATAAAGACTGCATATGTCAGAACGGTGCTTCTTGTCATGGGTTCAATGGTGCATGTAATTGCTACAAAGGATGGACAGGACCTGCCTGCGATATTGGTAAACAAAGTTGATAACTAAAGGGCCTTGAATGCTTTACTGCCATACTTCACTGTATGCATTAGTCAAGGGGTAAATCAAACGTAACAACAACAAAAGGGTCAAAACTTCAACTATATTGATCAGTTATTCTACCACTTTTTTAGAGTTATCGATAAAGCAAATTGGTCCAGATCTTCGACCGACCGACTTCTTCGCGTGGTGGGCAAGTACCGTTTGCTGTTAATTCTAATCAATGTAGAAAATTAAAGAAGTCCATGTATGACCATAGACGAAATAAAAATACAACAAAGTGCTACAAGTAAAAGTTTTGTGCTTTTCATTCTCTCGGGACTTAATATAGAAACAAGTGTTTACCAAATTTAAGCTTCGAATATCTATTTTTTAAAAGGTTCATCTCGCAAAAGTCTCGTACCGAGGAAAGAGCATAGTTTTCCGAGAACAGCATGAAAAAATGTTCAATCGTGTAAATGCAGTTTGCAATTTAGTAGACATAATATATGGTACTTTCTCAATGGCGTAATGCCGACAATGCACATTTCATTCATTGCAGCTGTAAAAGAGATATGGATACTACATACAGATGGTGAGCCGATCTTCGGTCAAGTATTTCATCTTTCCTGTCACTACAATTTTGAAGTCAACTCTGCATACGGGAGAGTCTGGACGTTTTTCAATGGTTCGTTTAGTAGAACACTACAGGGTCCGATGGACCAGATCTCGTATGATGAACATAAAAGGTCAGTACTTCATATGGTACGGTGCTGTGTGACAGGAGAAAGCGACAACTTATAAAATAGTTCGATCCTTGCCATTTTTATTAAATAGGATAATTTCATGTTTAGTATTCGATTATGAGGTTTCAAAGTGCAATTTGTTCTTAGATAAGTGAAGTTTGAATTCAATTGCTACCTTTCTCTATTGAATGATAGTCAAGACAGAGTCATATATTTAAATTTGACAGGTAGTGCATGCCCTAACTCGTTGGTGGATCAGCTGTTTTAAATTATCTAACATTGAGGACAATGATAAACCTGATCAATAATTCAATTTGAAATTTCCTCTGCATTAAAAGACTTCCTTTTTTTCATGGAAGAACAAGTAATGAAATCCCGCACAAAACATTGCTCAGAACAGGTTCCGAAACTTATTTTCTCTCAGCCTCATGTTACATTATCACATTGACACTCTGAGATAAAATTCGATGGAAAGCTGATTTTACATATCATGGGCACAACAAAAAATGTTAATTTTGTTTTAAAATTATGCTCTGTTTTTGACAATTTGCATTCGAACGACGTCATAAACAAGTCTTTCTGTAGGTTAAACTATAGTGATTTTTCAACGTCTTTTGTGACAATTCGGTGTCAGGAAGATTGATGCCTGAAATTGTTTTTAAATATCGAGCCCTTTCAAGTAATCTATTGAAAAAATAGGATTTCAAATCGTCTGTGACAAAAAGGACTGACAGATGCTTTAAAAACATTCAAAATATCCCATCCCTTTAAATATTATATCGTCAGCTAAGAAACTGTCATCCAAAATTCTTCTTCTTATATTTCAGCCAACTAACGATAACTAACTTTGATGGAGAGCGAGTTGGTACTTATATATGTTCAGTCAACGATCAAGATGGAGTAGAGTACACTGCTGAAACTACTGTTACTTATGCAGGTAACTATTGTATTATAGACGCTGATGACTTAACACGATCGCAAGGATAAACCGATACTATTTCAAAACGTACGCTTCGGCCTGTTGGCTTGATGTTCGCAGTTTGTTTTGTACTCTATTGTTTTCCAAAAAAACAACTATAATGTTTGTGTAATACGTAATATCGCTTTTTTCAGTTCTTGTGCGGAATTAACTTCAATCATAATCATTTTACACATACGAACTTTGTCGATACATTTAACATAATCAATTTTTATTGGTTTGTAGAATCCGATCTCGAAACTGCAATCAACGAACAAAATAAAAATACAGGAATATATCAAACCAGAGTTTATATGCCACTTCAAGTAATGAAAAAGGTAGTCTTTGTCAAATTTTCAATAGTTTATCCTTCATCCAGCTGAGTATTTGTATCTGTCTCCTGGTCATATTACATGTAATTGGGTATAGTAAACTGTACATTCCGACAGTATTTTATCAATTGACGATTATCATATACATTATCTTAATAGATTGTGTAGGAAACGTGTTTGGTGATTTCTGCAACGACACATGCAATTGCACGCATGCCGTGAGATGTGATAGATCATTAGGCTGCATTTGTCTAGATGGATGGACCGGCGAAAAGTGCGATTTGGGTGAGAATTATCATTTTATACGCTTTTGGAATTAGTTCTCTAAATTGTTGGTTCCATATTTAATTTATCTATTAAATGGTTTTATTTCCTTTTAGTCATATTGCCTATATTATCATTCTAGAATGCACTACCGACATTTTTGACAGCTCGATATTTTGAAACACGTGACCCAGTCTTTACATTTTATCCAACAGACGTCCAAGCACCAACTATCACTGACTGCCCAGCCAACCAAACAGTGTTGGCAGACGCTGACGACAACTCAGCTATAGTGAGTTGGAAGAACACCACTATAATTGATAACTCCGATAAGCCAGTTGTTTTGGGATCGAATCGAGAATCAGGGGAGAGATTTAGCACTGGAAAGCATGACATCATCATGTGGGCTTTGGATCAGGCCAATAACACTGCGTTTTGTAATTTTTCGGTATTTGTTGCAAAACAGAAAAGAAATGGTAAGCTCATTTATAGGTCTCTATAATTAGCACTTTATAAAATGGACATGAAACATATTCTGATACAACTATGATAATGTTCTCGGGTCGACTGAACTGCAATAATTCAATTAACCTTGCAAAGAGGCACCGATACATAATAGACTGATAATGCACGAAATGCGCATGCAAAATAAGGTGGTAAAATGTGTGATATAAAATTGCAGTATTTACTGATTATAAGGAAAATACAAAGAAATGCCATCTTTTCCAGTGTTTTGGAAAGGTTTAAAAAACCAATAGCTCTTTAAGGCTAACAGCGTCCGTCAACGTGAAAGTCTCATTAAAGTATGGACATGTTCTTAAAAATTAACGTCATTTTTTCCACGCTAAGGGAGCTGTCATTGTTTATGGCCTGGGGGCGGTCGGAGGAATTTCATCGGAAACTCTGAAATTGTGACTGACAGAAAAGTTAAATACCAATACATGTATTTGTAAAATTTGCAAAATACAGCAATAGTACAGACCTTTCAAATCCTCATGTATCCTGCTAGATTATCATTGATTATCTCATGACAGTTGAAAAAGGTGAAACAATCAAAACGAAATTCAAAGTCACAGCAAAATACAGATATAAAATCTCACGCTATAACCAGGAAATTTGGAAAGGTATCATGACAGGGTTTTCAATAGGATATCTGACAGGGCAAAATGTGAAAGTACATGAGGACAACACGCGAGAGGCTTAGAGAGACAGTGTCAGAGGGGCTGTCCCCTATCTTGCATGGACAATTTTTAGATATTGGTGTGTGCAATGGTGCAGTCAGGTGCAATCTGAGAGGTGTTTTTGTTTTATTATTAAGTATAACTGTTAGAACACCCCAAGGGGAAGAGCATGAAAGGGGGCTCTTCCTCTTGTATCGTAAAATTTGAAAAATTGATGTGTATAATGATGCAATGTGAAAGGTGTTTCAATGTATTTTTCACTCGGTAAAACTGTTTGAAAACGACACTGAGCACTGATATTTATGTTACATTTTTTTGCATGATCAGTGTTTGAGTCACAATATTCAACAACTAAACAATTACAATACATATTGTAAAAAACAATTCGATCCTGTGAAAAAGCTTTTAGTAATTGATGTGTGCAATGGTGCATTCTGGTGCAATCTAAGAGGCATTTTCAATTTGTCTTTAACTAGTGAAACTGTTAGAACACCCTAGGGGCACGAGGGGTTATCCCCTTCTCTCATCGAAAACTTTGAGAAATTTGTGTAATGGTGCAATCTGAGAGGTGTTTCAATTTATTTCGCACAAAAAATTGAGTAACCCCCTTTTCCTATTCACATTTGAGCAACCCCCCTGAAGTTTTCAATTTTTTGAGTGACCCCCTCACATTCCCCCGACTACCTAGGCCGTAAATAAGGACGGCTCCCTAATCCGTTTGTCGTAGCAATATATTGTACGGGGCATCGTATACAAATGGGTGTAACCCTAACAATCTGAAGAGTTACTTTTTTGTGTTTTAGAGTATTTGCAATTGTTTTGAACAGTAGTGCCACGTCATTGGGCAGACATGTATTGATGCCGATGATAGTCATACACTCCTACTGTAAGGCGGTGGCAAATAAGCATACGAACTCACACATTAGGAAATAACCCTGAACTATATAATGGAGAACAATTTCATGACTAATCATAAATTCTTTCCATTGGCACAAACGTTGACTTCATTTCGCAAACTAATCGTTTTCAGCTGGAATTATCAAAGCTACACCACTCTTTTTATGGATTATACTGGCGGGAATACTTTTCTGTGCTTTCATGCTGTTTGTGTATACATGTAATGCCCGAAGGCAACGACCCTACGCACCTGTTGACAGAAAAGACCGTGGGTTTGAGGATTATCTAAAGGCAAGATGTTCACCATAATATATGAATTATATATATTAAGGCATATTTTGCTTTTACACATAAAATATGACGATATCAAATATCGGCGCATCGGATTGCACGTGTCTATTTTACTCCCTTATACATTTAGTATTTCAATAAACTTTGAACACAAACATTGCATGGTATTGGTCATTAGATGGTGTGATTCAAGTGAAATCTCTGAAGTTATATTTTAGTTATTAGCTAACATCCTACTTAGGATATCTTGTGCGAAGATTCGTGTAAACTGCCTGATGCTTCCAAGACTCCTCATATTTGATAGGGCTTTTCATAGAGGAGTTATCGTACAGATGGAAATGAAAATGAAAATTGTACATCTGAATCTTCTTTTACATATATTAATCGGTACAAGAGCAAACAAAACTGAATAATAGGCTTCCAAAAAGCTCTAGGTTTGCTGATTTTCGTAAATATATATATTTTCTGTCACATTGTTTTGTTAAGGCCCTTCTCTTCTTTATCCAAAGTTCTTGTCTATCTTCGCCTACTAGGAACATCTGCCGAAAGAAGCGTTGGGTTTGAATGTTGAGAAGAAAGCTTTGAAAATATTTAAGGAAGACCCGATTGGTAAAGGAGAATTCGGACGAGTCTATAAGGCTCGATTGACTACCCGAGGAGGAGAAAAAGAGGTCGCTGCGAAAACTATCTGCGAAGGTGGGTCGAAATTCATTTGAACCTTTGTTGTACACTATGAGCAATGATATAACAGTGAGCGCCAGTGTGCTGATATTGGAACGCACTATACTTTCGTCACACGAAGCATCATCTTGTGAATCTGTCAACACCCTTGGCCAACGTTGGCTGGATAGTTGTCATCCGGCATCAAGTCATCAAGTCGATTTCCGAAATGTTGAATATTCATGTCGTTTAAGATAGTAACTCTGGATTGATATATAGTCGATTATGTCTTGTGATACATTGCTACTTCCCTCAGAGCTCTACAACTGCAGTGTACTCGAACACTAACTGTCAAAATTACAGCAATTGATTAGAGCATAGGTTGCTTTTAATAATGCTAGAGACTAAAATTTACAAATTTCACAAAGGGACCTTGCGACTGCCAGTGAATAAGTAATCTTCATATTCATCGTTAAGTGAATCAATACAACAATTTACCAGTCTCAGCTATGTACATAAATATATGGTCGGCTACCCGCAATTAACATGTGTCTCGGATTCAAGGGAAAGTGCGCGTTTCACAGAATTAGAATATCTGCATTGGGTGCTTAGAACACATGACGAAGAATTTCAGGCAGCTCAGACGAGAATGTATAGAACAGCATTGCTTGTGCAGCAGGTTGCTCAGACAAAGGGGAAGCTCCTGTGGCTCACCCTTGTTGCCGCATTCCCCAATGGTGATTAAGATGCAGCTGTTCAAAGATCGTATTCAGCTACTATAAAAAGTTTTTACACCTACTTTAATTCCGGTTTTTGGCACAGGCATGTTAAAGATCGTTTGCGACTACAACAAATTACACCTTCAATCGTAAAATACGAAAACAAAATGTACATTAACTCTCAACATAAGGTAAGACAGCGATAAGCTATCAAAGATAAGAAGTCTTGCAGTTAATGATACAAACATAATTACCCGTTTAACTATTTCCTGGGAGATGTTTAGGATTTGGATTACTTTTCTTTAATCTTAAATTTTCTGAATAACGTTTTGTTCACAATTATTCCCTTATTCGACGAATGGCCAAAGTACTTCAACTCAGGCGAAATCATTTAAGCCAAGAGGAGATGTTTTCATTTATGAAAACATCTTAATTTTTACTAATCACTGAGGTATTCCAATTATAATTTTCGTATAATTAAAATAGCCAGGACATGCATTTTCAACTCAAAGGAATATGCATCTGAGGAGGATTATAAAGAAGCGTTACTGCAATACTACACCTTCCTCAGTCTGATATTATCCCGGTCAATTTCTTTGATGCGACGATTTACAGAAACCCCTTAAAATCTTGAGGCAGTCGTGATTCGAGCTTTGACCTCTTCGACCACATTGTAATATGATCAGCCGGCAAGGGTTTACTTGGCCATGCTTACGAACTATGATTTTTTTATTTCAATTCAGTACGTTCAGACGCAATAAGCCGGGAAAATTTTGTCAACGAAGTTCGGTGTCTTCTTGCATTGGCCTGTCATCCTAATATCATCTCCATTCTCGGCATTGACATTAATGGAGGTAGGATTATTTAACCCTTAAATTATTAATACACGTGTTTACAAATAACATATATACTAAGAAATTCAAATCAGAAAAAGTGAACACTTACTTGAAAGGATACAGTATAACAAGTGTCTGAGTTCTTTACACAACAATTCTCCTGAGAAAATAATGTCGTGTTCAACAATTTGTCACAACATATATAGTTTTAACCACTGGACGTTACGTAAATAAGATGTGGAATTGTTTCCAAACTCTTTCGAAGCTCTAAAGGCATCAAAACCAAATTCATCTTACTTCTTGTTTATGCTTTCTGTTCTGTAGATTCGAAATACATACTGACTGAGTATGCATCGGGCGGTGATCTGAAAACCTATCTGAAATCAACGAGATTAATCTGCATAGAAACTGAAACACTATTGATAAACGTTGCCAAAGACATCGCGAATGGACTTTCATTTATGTCAATCAAAAGAATAATTCACAAAGACATTGCTGCTCGCAATGTGTTCCTGACTAAAAATTTCACGGCCAAGATTGGAGATTTTGGACTGGGACGAGACGTTTATGAAAGACTTGGCAGCGACTATCACTCTCTTTCATGGGTAGGTTTTAGTCATTTAAACGCATTCGTGTGTCTTTTTTTAAAAAAAGACAGTTTTCTTGTTCTTTGAGCAGACATGCACAGACGAGTCATATGCATTTTCGATTTACATTCCTTCGGGAAATGTTTCTCAAGGAGACGGAAGAATTCCTTTCCAACGTAGGTTGTCACACTCTTACTGTATGTCAATAAGAAATCCAACCATCCTCCATAATTAAACACATTTCCGATACAGTTGGAAAGCGCCTGTTCAACAAGGCATGCAGTGATATTTACAGTGAGGCACATAAGGCAAGTGGGTACGATGACAAGTTAAATTAAGTGTGTATGTGTGCGATGTATGATAGTGAGCATGCGTGCGTGAGTGCTTCACGAACTCTACAACGTGTGGAGCGGTCTCAGTCAGAAAAATGTAACAACTTAGCCGGCTATTGAACCACTCTTTTTGGGAGTGGAGATTTAGCCGAGCGGTTCTCTCTGTGGCCTCTCCGCTAGGCGACTGATGCCGTATGTTGTGGGTTCGAACCTGATTGAAAACTAGCCGTATTTTCTACCCTGGGTTGGTAACTCTGCTTGTGGACAGAATTGTCCCCGAGGTTATCGTTCGCCCACTTAAAGCGATGAAATTTGTTTCTTCGCTTTGATAAAGTGTGTATGTGTGCGATGTATGATAGTGAGCATGCGTGTGTGAGTGCTTCATGAACTCTACAACGTGTGGAGCGGTCTTAGTCAGAAAAATGTAACAACTTAGCTGGCTATTGAACCACTCTTTTTTGGGAGTGGAGATTTAGCCGAGCGGTTCTCTCTGTGGCCTCTCCGCTAGGCGACTGATGCCGTATGTTGTGGGTTCGAACCTGATTGAAAACTACCCGTATTACACACGTGTTGACAAGCCGGCAAAGAAAACAAGAAGCAGAGAGCGTAGGATTACATGGTTCAACCCACCCTACAGTAAGAGTGTGAAGACCAACGTCGGAAAGGGATTCTTCCGTCTTCTTTAGAAATATTTCCCAAAGGATTGTAAATTACATAAAGTTCTCAACAGAAATACAGTCAAATTAAGCTACAGCTGCATGCAGAACATGGACAGTATTATAAAATCAGACAACAAACGGGTCACACAGCGCAATGATAAAAACTCACTGACGTATATAAATGCCCCACCAAGACCAATTGCCCACTCCAGGGAGCTTGCCAGTCTAAATCTGTAATATATAAAGCTACTGTTACAAGCGATGTCAATGAGGTGAAACATTACATCGGTCTAACTGACAACACATTTAAAACACGCTATGTAAATCATGTCCAATCTTTCCGAAGTAAGGCATACGCCAACGGCACAGAATTATCAAAATATGCCTGTTACTTCAAATCCCAGGGCAAACCATTTGATATATCGTGGTCTATCCTTTCGAAAGCAAGTAGTTACTCAAATGTGTCAAAGAAATGCAACCTTTGTCTTACAGAGAAGCTATTCATAATCAATACAGATAAGTCCAGCCTTTTTAACAAGCGTTCCGAGTTGGTCTCCAAGTGCCGACACGAAAACAAATTTTACCTGTCAAATTTCAATCCAACCCACTACACCAAATGGTTTCACCCAACCTGATACTTATATGTAAGCACCTGAAGCAAATTTCATGCAATGAAATCTACCTATATGAATATAAATATAAATTTTACTATAACTCAAGCGGGATTCGAACCCCCACACACTCATGGCAACATCGCCTAGCTGCTAGGCCTCACACAAAACCAGTCGGCCACTGCTTCCAACCCAAAAGAGTTGGTCACAGTTACCAACTTAGATGTTTCAATTCTGTGCGCGACAGAACAACACGGTATGCGTGGAGCAGACGACACACAGACACAGTACACACACAGTACACACATATAAAGTAATCGGAAAAGCACGAAGCTTTTACTGAGCTATCAGACAGACTCGGGGACAAGTAAATATCCACCAGCAGAACTGTCCACTCAGGTTAAAGAAATATAAATTTTACTATAACTCAAGCGGGATTCGAACCCCCACACACTCACGGCAACATCGCCTAGCTGCTAGGCCTCACACAAAACCAGTCGGCCACTGCTTCCAACCCAAAAGAGTTGGTCACAGTTACCGACTTAGATGTTTCAATTGTGTGTGCAACCGAACAACACGGTATGCGTGGAGCAGACGACACACAGACACAGTACACACACACAGTACACACATATATAGTAATCGGAAAAGCACGAAGCTTTTACTGAGCTATCAGACAGACTCGGGGACAAGTAAATATCCACTAGCAGAACTGTCCACTCAGGTTAAAGAAATATAAATTTTACTATAACTCAAGCGGGATTCGAACCCCCACACACTAATGGCAACATCGCCTAGCTGCTAGGCCTCACACAAAACCAGTCGGCCACTGCTTCCAACCCAAAAGAGTTGGTCACAGTTACCGACTTAGATGTTTCAATTCTGTGCGCGACCGAACAACACGGTATTCTCTGCACCCCTTGGCCTTGAACCGAGTACTTTACCCATCTTAGAAGATACAAACGAGCTTTTGTATATATATATATATATATATATATATATATATATATATATATATATATATATATATATTTACATATATAATACAAATTACTTCAAGTACACAGCATTACTATCTGTTAATTAAGTTTTATGCATCCTGCAATCATCAGACAGATGAAATGAAAGGATCCTTAGCCCCACACTCTCTTGTGCATTTTTGGGACGTACATCTTCTTTCACAATCACCGAGAATAAGCAACATTACAGGAGTCCTTTTTTATTGGGCAAGAGTCGTACTTGGGTCACACGAATTACATTTAATGTTTATTCACGGCAACTTTCATGACAATCTTTTCACAGGCAAATCAACATTGTCGATTTCCTTCACGATGGATGCCTCCAGAGTTTCTCCGCGATGGAACTTTTACATTGGAAAGTGACTGGTAAGATTAACGCCTGAAAGATGAAGACATGAAAAGAGTCTTAGTCGATTCAATTTGCACAACCTTGATCAATAGCAATACATATGGTTGCAGTCTCAATGTGCTGTAAACTAATTTTCTAGTTCGAAGTTCTCCGAAAGTACTTCTACAAGTGTGTAATTTATGTCTTGCTATATTGTAATTTTAAATCTGGTTTTTCGTTTCACAGGTGGTCGTACGGAATACTCTTATGGGAAATTTGTTCACTGGGTAAGTGCTGAAAACATCATATTAAAATCAAAGAAAGCTCGCCATTGCAACAGATTTGCAATCATTTAATATATCATGTTGCATTCGTATCTTATAAAAAGGTGGTTCTCCAATGATGGATGTACCAGTAGAAGACTTACTTGAGTATCTACAACGAGGCAGAAGGCCTGTGAAACCAGAAGGATGTACACCAACAGCGTAAGTGATATTGTCTTCATATGCAATATTCCATTGTGTAGCCTAGTACACGCAAGTTACCAGGTTCATTAGAAAGATGGTCAAGTAATAGATTAAGGTTATCTTGTGATTTAACACTTATCACTGTCAAGGTTTATCATTTATATAATACAACTGGGTGTTCTTCTGCATTGTAAAGCAACGCTTCTACCAAGAGAAATACACCATACACAACATAAATGAATAGTAAATACTTACTGTAAATACCAGAGGCCAATCGACTTGTGCAATTACCAGCTCTCAACCTGATTTAAGAGTACTGATAGGGTACCAGATGTGCCGAGATATATCATAAGAATAATAACCATCGTAAATCGTTGTTTCATCCTTTGTAGCTACCGGATTATGCGGCGCTGTTGGCATGAAGACAGGTACGAGCGCCCAAGACCAGACCAACTCAGGGATATCTTCGACTATATGTTGTTAAGAACACCAGCAAACGGTTCTCAGGTACGTCCAATTAATTGCGCTTCTCTTTGTCGTCCACTTGAGTTTTCTTTCATTTTAGAGACTTAGTTCAATCACAAGTTTACATACATACAATGTAGTAGATTTTTTTCATTGCGGGCACAGACTGTTTTCTATGTACCTTTGTTAAGGGACTGTACACCTCGAAAGTGAAAGACTTGAGATCTTGCTCACACTTACCTCATGGAAACTTTTAACCATTCTAATTCAGAATCAAGGTAATTTCAACTTCCGCAAATAAAACTGAAAAATTTATTAATTTTACGAGCTTCAAAATGAACCCAATGCAAGCGATAGATCAGAAAAGTACTGTTAAATTCTGAGAGTCCGAATATTTGTTCCTGAGGCACATTCTACTTTCAATGCAATTTCTCCTTATATGTTTAACATGACAACTTAATGTTAACACTTGCAGAGATTCTTCACTGAAGCCTTTAAAGAGAGACACAATAATCCACCAAATGACCAAGCGTAGGAATACCTGGAATATTTAAGACTGGTTCTCAAGTCTTCTTAAAGTTCTTAAAATTCCAGATACTAATTGTTGCTTGCAACATTACTTTGTTATTTTTCATTGGCTTCTCTTTACCATTAGATTGGTTGAAATTGATACAGTTTTGGTGATAGCAATGTTACTTCTACGCTCTTAAAAAATTCAGTAAGATTGCATGTAGGCAAGTTTACCCAGATCTACTATTTAATACAGCTACAGATTACTAAGGTGTCAATATATAGACGGATTTCTGCATTGCTTTTATCTATGCTTGGTTGGTTGTTCTGCCAACCTTGTATCTTCAGTAGAGAGTGACAGAAGTGTTTGTCATCTTAATTAAGTTAATGAAATTTTGGCGACTAAACAGATAAAACATGGTGTCACCAAAGCGACGCGGTCTGGAAAACTAGACTACGTCTTCTTTGAAAGACATCGGCAATAAACAATCAGTTTAATTTATTTATGATACTTTAAAACAGGCAAGAGAATACTGTGATGTAGTGAAACTTTGAGTCCGAGAAGCAAACGGTAATGGTCGCAGGATGGCGGAAATACAGACACATTCGCCTATTGGGAACAACATTTACTTTTAAGAATTAAGACTTTATCCTATCAGGGTGAATAAAGTAACTTTTGAGTAAAGCATCTGAAATGAATCTCAACCTGCATCATATTACTCATCCGCAATTTAAAAAAAATATTAAATTCACAGATAGTTCATATTGCACTTGTGATATAACATTGTAAGAAACATAGATACATTTGCTAACGAACACAACAGTGTTTGCCCGTGTCAACTACCAATATTGATTTAACTGAAAAACTATGTGGCAAGAATCTATAGATAACAGAGCGAAGTTTCATCAGTCCTGTTTCGTACCGCTTTCTGTTTCAATGAGCATATTTTTTTCAAAACACAATGGTAGCGCAACAATACTTTGGCCAGTATGTGGCGCGTCATCGAGGGGTTGGAAATGTCAGCCGCCTAAAATGCAATACCAATACTGTCATAATCATCAAAAATTAATATTCAACACCTCTTAGTTTACATGACTGTCATATTTCCATTGATCTGCCTTGCTAGTACCGATTTATTTCCTAATATTTCCGAGAAATTAGCTTTTTCGAGCGCGATAAATTCCACTCTATTGAAACTTAAACAATAGTGGCGCCACAAAACACCAGCACGGGAGCAACAGCTCGTTCACACATTTAAAAAATCAATCCAGTTATCCTCGTGGTGGAAATCTTCATGCAACCTCCATCTTTTCATCGTTGTCAAACCACTAATCATATTGAGCCGTATATTTATGGATAGTAGCGTACAACGCATAGGCAGGTGATACTTTGTACTTTTCTAATGTCGATGCATATCATAGTATTCCATGTCATCTTATTGTGTTCTTTATGGCCACTGTATCCGACATAGCCACGATACTGTAACTGGGCGGTGACACTCTTACTCAAAAAATACCATAAATGAACTGAGTTACTCACAGGCAGGGACAGACTGTCAGGCAGACACACTCGCAGACAAAATAATCGACCCACTCTCTCATTGAGGGATACTCTGACGATAAAATGGCACACTAAAACGAAAATTAACATAAACATTACTCGGCCTACGGCCTCGTGAAGCCTCCAGGTTTCTGACCAACACTTCTAGTTTCCATTGTAAAACCACTCCAACTTGTGTTTATAATTACTTCTTACACAAACAGCTCCATTGCACCTTTTTCTACTAAACTTTAAAAGCTACTCGACGGACAGCTTTATTTTGCTTTTATGTTATTTTGTTAAAGCCATTAGACAAAATATGATAAACATAATCAGTAATATCATTAATCTTATCGATATCTGAGCCAGTCTGAATAGGCACGTCCCTAAGAACGTGAAATTAAAATTAAATTGCCCAATGGTTTCTGAGACAAATGAGTGTTGCACGAAACAAGCAGAATATTAGGCAAAGGCGAGTTTAAGGAAATATAATTACGCGTTTTTGTGATTATTTGTAATACCGCAGATAACTCAAACCTGTTCCATACTTTTCATGTAGAAACAAATTTTGAACAGACACGTACTTATGAACTTAAAATAAAAGTAAATATATCGACCATAAACAATGCCAAGAAAGGTTATGTGGGTTCCAAAGCAAGCGTACATTGCTTTCAACAAAAGCACGACTGGAACTAATTTGCGGTAATTGGATTGTCATATTTTTCAAATTTCTCAAAAATGTTAGGTGCCCTATAGCTGAATGTTGCAATATTACACATTACTCATAAAAACAAGTGTGTAACTTAAAAAAGAAAAGCAGATGAGCTTACATTTGCAGATCAACTAGACCATCCAATTATCCCAAATTAGTTCCAATCGTGTTGAAAGGTGCTTTGTCTGTGAAAAAAAAAGTATAATTCTACTTGAGGTCATACAAGCATGATTTTTACAAATGAGTGATAATTGATGAGTGATATTTTAAACCCTTGGTTGATAGCTCTGCTGGTGGACGGAATTGTCCCCGAGGCTGTTATTCTCCCAGTTTAAGCGATGTGTTCATTGCTTCGAAAAGGTTTGCGTGCAATGTGTGATAGCGAGTATGAAAGTGTGAGTGTTTCATGCATGAACCCTACAGCAGTGTGGGAAGGTCGCACTCAGGAATATTTTAACAACTCGGCTCAGTTATTGAACCAGTCTTGTTTGAGAGTGGGAATATGGCCGAATGGTGCTATCTGTTGCTTCTCCGCCAGATGACTGGCTGCCGTATGTTGTGAGTTCAAGACCGATTGAAAACAACGTATTGATAAACACGTTACATTGAAAGTACACATTCATTTTGTATTATATAACATAGATCATCTGGAAATCTTGGATGGCACGTTTTCATGTTATCTGTTCATTTTCTGGGTTTTAGAAGCCCCTCTCAAGTTAATTTCAAATGTTAGGAGTATAAGGTGTATAAACAGTGATTGTTAACAGACTAAAGAATTGTATAAAGTTTACTACTTTATGTTTAACCGTCGCTAGCGTTATAACATTTAATCATGTAATGAAAGCATTTGAGAGATTGGAGTAACACTCAACTAGCATTAACTATTATTGTGACTCGAAAATTGTCATTTTCGTTACCATTGTAATTTGTAAATGTTTGTGTTGTCAAATATGTCTGCTTTCATTTACAATTTACAGCATCAGAATATTATCGTCCTTTGAATGATAGTTTTGAGATGTTAGATCGCTGTAATAAGACTGGATTCAGAGTTGTTGAGAATCTATCTTTGCCCAAAATTAAACCGCAAATGAAAGTCACTTTATGATTTCGTGCGCTAGTGCAACGTCATGGAACAATTATTGAACGCTGTGAAGTTCGAAACATTCGTTTAGAGAATGTCTTTTAGACTAAAGAATTGTGTAAAGTTTGCTAACTACTTTCGCAGAGCGTTACAATATTTAAACATGAAATGTAAGTATTTGGGAGAGATGGGGTCACATTTGATTTGACATTTGTGTCATTAGGCCAGATAAAAACAATTTTCTTCATCGTATTTTTTGGACCAAGGTTAAGCGGCAGCGAGCGAAACATTAAAAAAAAATTAGGCCAAAGGTAACCGCGGTCTCTCGGACTTTTTTGGCCGGGATACAGACAAGGCAAAAATAATCTTTTCCCTTTTAGGCTAACCAGAAATATCTAAGACAAGATACACTGACACTGGTTATTGAATTCAACACTATATTTCAGACGTCGTAACAATGTGTTTACAGAGCTCAGTGCAGACACGTCGGAAGTCTCATTCAGAATCCCAAATGCCCGCAAAAACCCGACGAATTGTAGGGCGCCGCCAGTGACGGTACTAAAGTATTTGCAATGCAAAAGTATGAATTTGCCAAATAATAAAAAAGACAATTCAAATCGGGCAAAGTAGAAGCGGCAATTCCGGTGAACATTTTTTTTTTCTTTCTGTCCTTATTAAAAGTTTGTTCGAACCCGTTTGAAACCACCGTACTTTCTACCCAGGGTTAATAGCTCTGCTGGTGGACAGAATTGTCCCCGAGGCTGTTTTTCGCCCAGTTTAAACGATGTATTCATGGCTTCGCTTCGATAAAGTTTGTGTGCGATGTGTGATAGTGAGCGTACGAGCGTGAGAGCTTCACGAACTCTACAGCGTGTGGAGGGGTCGCAGTCAGAAAAATCGTAACAACTTAGCTGGGTTATTGAGCCTATCTTTTTGAGATTGGGGATTTGGCCGAGCGGTTTATCTGTGGCTTCTCCGCTAGGTGACTTGGTGCCGTACGTTCGAACCCGTTTGAAACCACCGTATACATACATGCATGCATACACACACACACCAGGTAGTCCACTTGGGCTACCATTTTCTGAAGTTGTTAGCCGGTAGTTCTTGCATATTTTAGTTCAGGGATATCTTTTTTCGTTTTCCAGACAAGGATAGGCTATTTTTCTTGATTCTGCCCATAAAGTGAATTTTCTAGTCATTTAATGTGAATATTGCACACCTTTGTCTGTTGGCCTCTGCGCTAGGTGATTCGGTGCCTGCGTTGTGGGTTCGAGCCCGGTTGAAACCATCGTATTCTCTATCCTAGGTTGATAGTTCTGCTGGTGGACAGAATTGTCCCCAAGGCTGTCTTCCGCCCAGTTTAAGCGTTGTATCCATTGCTACGCTTCGATAAAGTTTGTGTGAGATGTATGATAGCGTGTGTACTAGCGTGAGTGCTTCACGAACTCTATGGCGAGTGGAGAGGGGGCAGTCAGAATTGTAACATCCTTAGCTCGGTTATTGAACCAATCTTTTTTGAGCTTGGGGATTTAGCCGAGCGGTTTGTCTGTTGGCCTCTATGTTAGGTGATTGGGTGCCGTGCGTTGTGGGTTCGAGCCCGGTTGAAACCATTGTATTAATATCCAAGGAAACAGGTATAATGCTCGATAGTGATACTCAAAAGTTTGGTGACCTATTGACAACCTGTTTTAAATCCCATAGTTGTTTGCAAATTTTAATAGTCGTCATGACAACAATAAGACCTCCTCAGAACTGAGACATACAGTAGCAGGGTTGAAAATCGACCATGGGCTTTCTGTAGGGAGAAGGCATAATTTCTAATAGGGATTGTAATTGATACATTATGATCACAATGCAAAGAAAATGCGTTTTCATTGGTCACCCATGTCCTGTGGGGTCATTCAAGTACGTCAGTTCAGATATTGAAACTTTGTCGCAAAGTTCCACTGCACGACCGGTCGTCTTAGTAATTTGCATAATTCATGGTTTGGCCTCTCTGTGTCCAGCTGGGTTTGACTGCATTTTAATTGAATAGCTCGTCCGAAAGTGACGGACCGGCCATGGCATGCCAAATAGTGACTGAATTTTAGGTCTCAGGCTTTGGTGGTCCATGTGGGCTACCATTTCATCGATTGTGGTAGCCCCAGAGAAAAGTTGGTAGTCTGTTGACGCGGGACTACCGCTAATTTCGAGTCTTATACCTACCTACCTACCTACCTACCTACCTACCTTCCTATATTCCTGTATATTATTATGTCAAATTCATCAGTGCGTCATTCTGATTGCAACTAATACCAGGTTGTGACACTAATAATGGACCAGTTCTAAAACACGCCCTGTTACAACTGATAACGTAGTAACTAACCGATAACGTAGCAAACCCGATACCGTAGTAAAAAATTACCGACAACGTATCAAATCAACCGATAACGTAGTAATTGATAAGTTGATGTGTAGTTCGATGGATAGAACGATGGATCCAATAATCGATACATTGATAGATAAATCAATCGATAGATTGATCGAAAGAAGGATCAATCTAACGATCGATTCGATAAATTGGTTGATAGATAGATAGATAGATAGATAGATAGATAGATAGATAGATAGATAGATAGATAGATAGATCTGTTATCACGTTGCCTCGTACTTAATTTTCTTTTTCTCCTATCTATTTTTCTTCCGTTTAGGGTAAATTACTATAAATTTATGCAGCAAATTAATCGTGTTTCTATGTGTCATGGTAGTAGGAAAGACTAAGGTCAAACTAGTGGAATTGGTCTGGGAATTGTTTCTGGTCTTGCTATGGAAGCTATACATTACTGTCTTCATAGGGAAACCATTATATGAAAAAATGATATATCATAACTTCATTAATATGCAAGCCACACTAACCACAATCTAATTAGTTCTTGCAATTTGCATATGGTACCTGTCTACCAAATCTGACTTGAATCCGTTGAGGCGTTTTTGAGTTACAGTGTAAACTGACAGACAGACAGACAGATACATACACACACACAAGGACAGACAGACAGGCTTTGCTATGACATTAGGTGACGTGTATGAACACGTCACCCAAAAACGACAGAGCATTAAGATAATGCAAATCTTTGGTGTTAGAATTAAATGGTCTTGTACGGCGATAATTAAAAGAGCAAAACTAGTGTAACCCTCATGCAATTTTGCTTTTTTGACTGCCTTATTTAAACAATTGACTGGAACGTCTCTTTACCTGTGTAACCTTTATGAAATTTTGCTTTTCCGAACAGCCCTTTCAGAACATTTGGCTTGAACTTCTCTGGAAAAGTGTTCTCATTTTGCTCTCTGCCTGACTTCCACGGCCATAGCTGCATAAAGATGCTACCTTGCCCTCTCTTTATAATGCTTGGCCAGATAACAGTTGCATAATTTTAAAATCTTTCTTTTTTGCTGCAACTGCGGTGCACCAAACTGTCAACTTTATTGGAAATAAATTCTTACATGCGTATGAATAAACCATTAAGATAGCAGAGCTTTTGCTTTCCTTTTCGG
>LD351683.1:560088-584054 GCA_001465055.1 Ptychodera flava | reverse complement strand
ATATATTTTATATATATATATATATATATATATATATATATATATATATATATATATATATATATTATATCAATTACAGCCTCTTCCAAGCCAGTTGAAGGCGACACTAACTTTACATTTACTGTCAGCATACCAGAAGTAAGTAACCCCAAATTATACGTATTCCTTTAACCACAGAAAATAGTGGAAGTAGTCACAGCTTAGAATTCAAATGTTCTTTACTTACGCTCATAATTGGTTAGATATGATGTCGGCATGTTTGGTTAATTTTTACTAACACTGAAGTGCTAACAACTATTGCTTCACATCTGTCAAAGCTTCTCTGTACACATAAATGTTTATAATTAACATTTATGGATTTGTACATTTTTAAAACTTAGTTGTAGGCTTCCTGTATGCTGTTTACTTTGAAAACGGTAAAACTTTAGTTTGTCTTTGTGAAGAGGTAGGATTTTTTGTATTTTTTGTCATCAAAAGCCGCTAAAAAGTTCAATATAAACTAATTGCAGCTGAAGATCCAAGAATGCAAAGAGTTTCTAGGTTTGCTTTTGAATGGAATTATTTTTTTGAAAACGTACTGCGATTACATAGATACTATTTATTGTCAAATTGAAGGCTAAACGCGGTCTCTTTCTTAATGTAGAACGAGCAATAAGAAGTGCAGTGCATGCGTGCCCTAAAAAGATAACATGCTATCGAAGCACACTCCCTGGTGATTATAGCTTCCTCGTTATTTTAAACTAAACTCATGACTAACTTTCTCAGGTCAACCGTGTACGTAATAGAAAAATGATTGTCTGAGTAATGGATATCACGATTTTTAAACTGTCTTTTAGAGTTCAAGGCGTGGCGAGGAAGTGTTTAATTTGCGAGACGCTTTGGGAGAGAACGTACATTCGTTCCAGATTCTGTCGGGAAACAAGGTAAATAGTGAAAATATTTTATAAAGTTTCTGGCAAATGCTTTAGACGTTTTGAATGCCATTAACTTTTATCCACGATTTCCAAAATAGGTTTTAAGCGTAGGCGGACAAACATATTGGATAAACGGGCTACGACTAAGTTCGGTTGTGCATTATGACGAAATAGGGCATTTTGGAATGTTTGTAGTTTATTCGAAAAACAGAAATGAAAAGAAGAAATGTAATGGGGAAAAGGGAAACATAGGAGAAATGAAAGCTGCAAGATCCTTACGACCAACACATTTATTACTTTTTTGCAGGCCTAGAAACATTTTCTTAACTTATAGGAATTCCTATTCACCTGGGAACATTTTAAAGGTCTCTATAAAATATCCTCACAGATATTGAGTTATAATCATATTTATTTTGAATAGACAAACCAAAGTAATCATAATAAATCTATGATGTAGATAATATATTTATAATTGTGAAAGATTTGACACAAAGCTACTAAGCAAGGGACATGAACAAGTTGTGTATTACAGTTCACCGTTTTCTTCGTTTGGGATAGTGCCATTCCAGAGGTCGTTGGGATACATGAACAGGGTAGGGACTCCAAGTCTTTAAAGTTAGGACTCGTTTATTTAATACGTCTGGAAGGTACAGACTTAGTTCAAGTCTGTGATTTATGAATGTTTGAGTTGGGTTGGGTGGGTGCGATGATTTGTGTTCTGTGTCATTTGGAACGCGTGAGTTGGGTGAACGTGATGAGTGGACGCGACGAAGTTTTGCAGAAACTAACTCACTACTGCGCAGACTCAAAGGTAACGCGTTCAGTCGCTAGGAAAACCTGGCGTTGAATGCCAAATTCTAAATAGGTTTTTATGAAATAAGAGAGACACAAGAGAAACTATTACCAGTGATTTTATTTTTTTTAAATTCACCGATTTGGACCAAGTCTAAGAATATACATTACGTCAGGGATAGCTACAAGGTAATTGAGGTCCCTCTCTCCCCTTACGTGCTCTCAGTCGTGCTCCCGATATCATTGAAATATTGTTTTCTACACAACACATAAAAAAAGGTAGTTTCGATCACTCAATAGATATGAAGTAAAGATAAAATAATACATCCAATCACTATCATCAATACAGCCTTTGGTCTTCAATTGACATATCAGAAATAATATTTAAAAGCCACTGCATGTTTTGAGCCAATCAGATGAAATTCTTGTGTTCCTTCATTAGTGTAAATTATTTTAATTATTTTAATATCAGTCAAACATATGTCGTATCAAAACTTCAAAACATCCCCCTTCGCTTCTTTGTGCACTTTCAGCAAATTTGGTTTGTGTCCTTAATTTTTAATTTTTGTTGCCAAGAGGTATATCTACATAGCTAGATAGCTAGATGTTGTATTGATTAAATGAATTTTTGACCGAAATTGGTGAAAAGTGCCCCGAAACAAATTGTGCATGTATCTGCATGACTTGATTATACCTTACGAGTAGGCCTCTTATCCCTAGAAACTGAACAACGTAATTAAATCTAACTAGCGGTTTCAGAAAAAATGAGTTTCGACAAGGAAAAAATACAGAAAATTGTTGAGTTGATTGTGAATTTGAAGGTCATTCAAAAGTTACCGATATACATCACATGTTTTTGACTGACCGTCATGTCTCAGGCTTTGTAGTCCGTGTGGGCTACCACTTCATGGATAGTTGTGGCATAAAGAAAATGTGTGAGTCTGTTTAATGGGACTACCGCTAGTTTCGAAAACAGCTGCAAGCTGAGAATCTTTCTGTGTAACGACTGGAAAAATTGCATCGAGTTATTGACACAGAGGGTGCTTTTCTAAATGTGATTTTAATCCGACCATATTTAGCGCGAGTTCTCGTACATATGCACGGCAGATTTTTCTGGGTTTTTTCTATTTTTTAGGAGTGAAATTAACGATACTTTGTATAAATAATTTTATAAATTATTTACTGGCTGATGGGAGCGATATATTTTATTAATGAGGAGTTAATAAATAGTACTTTGCAGGTTTTGCATTTGATTCCATACAAGCACACCAAAAACATGGCGGCTTCCATGAATTTATAAATTTGGTCGGTACACTTCTGGTTACTCGCATAGTATATTGAACACGTGCATGCTTGATAAGTTAGCCGCTAACGCGACTAATAATTTTACTGGTGCCGATGACCACAGGGTGCATGAACCTTTGTATGAGATAAAGTACCTTTGCAACAAGTGTATATCTGGAAGAATCCCTATATTACTGTAAATCGAATACCCTCATTTCATTTTGTTCATTTTATTAGACCCATGTTCTACGAAATATTTCCCAGTCTTTATAACTCTATTTGATTGTTTTCGCTTTCTAGTTTAATAAGGATCTCTTCACGTAACAATTGAGTCAAATTCTGACTTACATTATCAAAATAGATAAAATAGTTACGTTTTTGAACAAAAAAATATTATGGAGAGTTCTACTTAGGTAACCGCCATATACAAGTATCCAAAATAAAAAACTAGTCGGCTGGTTTTGATCAGCTCACCGTTGGTTCCGGAGCTATCAGTCCTAAATCGCCCGACACAGTGAATCCGACGCAAATATCGTCAGACATTGTGAAGATGAACTGCCTTGCTCATTGTCAGTATCGTTTATAATTTCTTTTCGTAGGACAACAGGTTCAAGATGAGGCTTGGTGGCATTCTGGTTACACATGGCTTTTTAGACTATGATATCGATGCTCATTACAAGCTTGGGATTTTATTCATGGTAAGTTACTAGCTAATTTTTCATCACAAATTTTTCAGATACTTCATACACATGTGAAAGGGTACCCATATCCATATAAATATGTATATCTTTAATTTGTGTTGAATCGTCCATTTGAAAATTATATACAATGATTTACAATCATCTCCCAGGAAAAGTTTATCAGCACTTTGAATCGAATTCTTTGGCTCAAATTCATATACTGTATCACTTCATACAATATTTAGACAATTTTGGGACCAATCCTGACGGGTGTAACATGCTAGCAGGGTACGCTTACCCATTCCGTACACTTGGTACCACCACTAACTATCAGTGGTTCAAGATGATCCTACTTAAATTTGTAAATCTCAACTTTCCCATGGACCTGGTAATGTATTACCTTGAATGGAGTGATTATTGGATCAGTTTAATGTCATATTGATACATTCTTAAGAACACAAATGCCAAATGCCAAACTCGGTAGTATTAATATTGTCGTTTTGTTTACCAATAGGAAAATTTCCAGGAAAAAGAGGCGACGTTAACGGTGACTCTTCTCAACGAAAGCGGTTGGCCACCTTTCTACAACTCAACGTGTGAAACACCAGTTTATACGAGGGGTCCCGTAAACCCTGTACGTGATTATTATATTTGTATACTGTAATCACATTTATGTACTGTAAACACATTTATTACTTTCGTTCGACGGAAAATGTGTTCCGATGACAGATAAATTAATCTTAATAAAATTCATATAAAAATTGTTCGAGCGTTTCTTAGGCCACATTGAAATAAATACTATCCAAAGCAAATTATTGAAGGCCACAATCTTTGTCTTTCACTCATAATTATGAAAATAATTGACTATTTTGTGATAAAATTTGATCTGATCACTGATTATCTTGTCCAAAGTATTTAAATAGTAAACATTTCACCGATGGGATCTTGTTGCACTCTGGACAATTGCAATCAAACTGTCGGTTATATTATAAGTTCAAAGGAGTAAATGTGGATAATAAACGATACAATTTTGGGTTTTCACCGTAATGCCTGTTGCAGTTCGGTCATGTCCTCTTCGATATATCTTTGGGCGAAATGAGATTGGCTGATCTCGACTATCCATGGCAAGGTTTCATCCTTCGGGCTGACTCTGACAATGACCGATGTAAGTAACTCTTAACTGAACGTTGAACTCCTCAGTAGCCGTATGTTGAATACGCAATCCATCACCAAAAATACACTACAGTGGCTGGACCTTTGCTTGCTTATAAAGTTCGTGCAACAAGAAGCAACAAACCAGATGTGAACCGAATGTGCCCATGTGTTTTACATCAGGTTTATTAAATACTAGTACGCTTCATAGAACATTCAGACATCTGTCATATCATTATATGGCATTATTAACTACAACGTTCAATTTGATAAGCATGTGCTAGAAACCATTTCTCATATCAAAAACTGCGACGTTGTTATTGACGCCAAGCTTTACTTTGTCTACCACATTGATACAATCTTTCTATAAAGCCCATAGCTGGTCTTATCAATCGTCTTCCAATCATTACGTTGCTGCCCTTTTACCATTTGTCTAATTTTGCTATGTTCTATTTTAGAATACAGTACTTTCATCTTTAATAAATGTCTGATGATCATTAGTCCAATCTTTTTAAAGGCCTTTAAATATCATCTTAGTATTTCTATCATATACAGCGATGCCATGAGAAACTACCTTTTTGCTTAGATGTCAAAACCAATCCCTCTATGATTTTTACACGGTACAGGGAAATGCAGTTTGATGTCATAATGTACTAACAACGATAGTCTTTGAACATACATACGTTCCCTTTTGAAATCCGTTCTGAGAGATGACCATATTGCTGACTGACCACTCTCTTGCTTGTCAAATAAATTACTCCTCTTAAGGTAGTATGAGCATTCAAAGTGAGAGATTTAAACTTTAGCTCAAACTTTTCTCAAAGAATATCAACCATTCTCTTTCAAAATCAAGAATAAAAGTCGGGGGGTCACCTGTGCAAAATTTATTATTTAAGAAACAAATTACCAAAAATCATTGACGATATTTGGAATTCAAAATGGCCGCCATCAGTAAGTAATGAGAAAAATGAAATCTTCTATATTCGATATACTAAGACGATGAAAAGTTCATTTCACACCAAGAGCTTAAATGAGCTCGGGAGTCCGAATGGGTGTCCTCGAAGCCCATTCTAAATTAACGTAGAATCCAATTCGGAATTGGAAATCTTGTGTTGACTCTGCGGTGAAATATATGATTTTCGTTTTTCAGAAAACTGAGCCGGCCAAAGATTTGTTTTCTCCATGACTTTCAAAATGAACCCACAAGTTGTAGACTGGGTACAAGAGCCTGAGAATTCATTACACATCGATAGATGGAGTAGAGTAATATCATTTAATCAGCCTGATGGCGACAGCAGTCCCGTAACAGAAAATAGTCAGAGTAATTAAATTGATGACAGAGACAACAAAGTCAGTACTACATGTGTATGTAAACTTTGTATAACCATTGTGCTGCTGAAAACATCAATGATTGTCTCATATGCATCCGAAATTGCGATCAAATCTTGTCTACCAGGTACATTGTCACTCTATAATAAAACTTTTTACCATGTATGTAATCACATAGGTATCGCCGACATCTTCATTGGTTTATTTGACCCAATACCAAACGTTTGCGATTTCGTACACGTGCCGTTCAACTACAAAATCAACCAACTACAGGGGCCACCAATACCAATACCGAAAATCACGTTGTACGATGACAGGGTACGTAACAATTTGAGTGGATTTGTATCAGGAAAACTGATGTCTTGCAAAGTGGATCTCCCGATATTTTGAGTCTACTTTGTGGGAAACATAACCCTTCGAATGCCGAGAAGTAAGGTATGTTTCATGCTAAATCCGATCGAGTAACAGATTAAGCGTTAACAAGAGGGTGTTACAATACCGCAATGACCAAGATGTCAATATGTGTATGAACGTAGCAGCAATGAGTAAACTGAATTTTTGAAAAGGACAATGGATATCTTGCATGACCAAACGATGAAACTGAATCATTGATCAAATTGCTTTCATGATTTAGATATTTTAGTCCACTTTTTTCCAAAATAATATAGCATCATTGTACCAGAGACGACGACATGACAGGCACACAGCCGGGAAGCAAAACAGACAGACAGTCAGACTGAGAGGGACACAGAGAGACGCATAGGCAGAGTTGCATACTACCGAACGATCTTTTGAGAAGTGAGAGATGACGCTCTTCCTATGTAACATCAGCGTTTGCTTTAGAAAAAGGAAACTCTATATATTTATTCTTCTTCCAGAACGAGCTTCCTAGGAACCTTTCCATGGATCCGTTATTGCGCTCTGATTGTATTGGGGAACTTCTACTTGAGTACAGTTCTACCAGCACACCCATAGTTATGCTTGTATCACTTGATCTTTCAGCCATGGGATATTTCTTTCAAACAGCAAAGATAAATATCGACAGTCAAGGTAAGCTAAATTAAATAATAAAACATAATTCACTCTAATTTTTATAACATTCTAATTCATGTAATGTAGCCTATGTATGTACTTCATTATTGTTCTTTGCAATAATGAATTAACTTTCAAAGTCTTCGCCATCATTATAAAGACACACAACAAATTCATACTTTTTTAAATATATTCCAAAAGTTGTTTTGTAAAAGTAAATGACAGACTTAAAGTTTCGTCGAATTATATCGCATAATAAGTTGATCGCAACTGGACAATCACAGCATATCGCTTGCATAAGATATGTAGTCAAATAAAGGATGGTATTTTTTAGTACTAGGGCATGTAGCTTTCAAACATAATTTGTTTCCGAAGAGCTTAACGCGAGTATGAGGTATCTAAGAGTATTACAACGGTTATGAACCCACAATGGTTGTATTCAGAGACTACAATAAAGTGCATAGATATGTTTACCGTCGTTCTAATCTCTGGTATTTGATGATTCATGCAAATTTGTCAAATGTTTACCTTAGAGGCAATTGCCTGGTCGCAATAGTACTTTTACGGGTGCTAAATTTTTGCTTGAAGATTTAAAGCCACAACTGTTATGGTACCTGTTATTTGCTATCAATAAAATAATGATTATAAACCTGCGTAACTAGGTTTACTGAGGAATGCAACTCTGCAGTAGTAGTATTGGCAAACAAGATACTCACACAAGCTCTACTTTATATTAAAAGTTTATTTAACTAACATGCTTCATGTCCAATTGCTGCAAGCTAGATTCTAACAAAATGCAAACGTCATTGAGCTGTCTTTGTCATAGGCTATTTTTCCAGAAAAGCAGTACATCTACAGCTATTTAAGAACAGAGACATACTCTCGATAACAATTGTGAGCAGATGCGGCCGTTAATACACTTCGAACATACTTTACTATTTCTTGTCACAACGAACATATCATTGAATGCAACAGTTGTTGAAAATGCTGTATAATTTTCTCTCGTTCATATCTTTCTGCATGTGCATCTTGCCAAAGACGTTTAGAATCTCTTACTGTTAACTATCATTTGATCAACGTACCTCCTCTAAATGGTGGTTCAAGATTACTCTATTGTCATTGCATTTTTTTCTTGCACCTGGTGAATAGTGTATTTAACTGGAATGGTACTGGACCAGTTGTAACGTCACATTCATCAAGAATTTTGATGATTTTCTAATTCACTGCAACATTAAAACTATGCCACTACTTCAAAGACTGAATTTTTCGTGATGTACTTACTGTATCGACGCTCTGAAATTTGTTTTTGTATGATGAAATCGGAAACACGTAAGTGTGGTCCAATTGGCAAAAATGGTGAAAGGCGCCATGCTTCCTTCATTGTAGAATAACGATAATCGAAAATCTCCTGAACCAGGCTTTGGCAAATGAAATAATTTTAGAAGCACCTTCTTGAAACCGATATTCTTATATATCATCAGCTACAATTGGCACTGTATCAGGAAATATATTTTTAAACTTGGGATAAAGTTCAATAACTTGAATGGATGCTTGATGAATTAGAATTATTTATTTGTTTCCTTTTGCAAAGGTCAGCAAAGAATCATGTCTTAGAAAAAAAATGATTCTGTAGCGAAGATGTCAAGTGACCATAAATTTATAAGGCTTTACAGTACAAAAGGGTCCGTGTATCCATACATCCCGCCTCTGAAAAGCCAACATTATTTTTGAGTTAGGGCTAGTAAGTGGGTTAGCAGAGGTGGCGTCTGTGTAATTCATGTAATTGTATTCTACAGGTTGCCCACCTGGTAAATATGGTTTGTTATGTGATAAAGACTGCATATGTCAGAATGGTGCTTCTTGTCATGGGTTCAATGGTGCTTGTAATTGCTACAAAGGATGGACAGGACCTGCCTGCGATATTGGTAAACAAAGCTGATAACTAAAGGGCCGTGAATGCTTTCCCGTTATACTTCACAGTATGCATTAGTTTAAGGGATAAATCAAACGTAACAACAACAACAAAAGGGTCAAAACTGCAACGATATTGATCAGTTATTCTACCACTTTTTTAGAGTTAGCGATAAAGCAAAGGGGTCCAGATCTTCGACCGACCGACTTCTTCGCTTGGTGGGCAAGTACCGTTTGCTGTTAATTCGAATCAATGGAGAAAACTAAAGAAGTCCATGTATGACCATAGACGAAATAAAAATACAACAAAGTGCTACAAGTAAAATTTGTGTTGTTTTCATTCTCTCGGGACTTAATATAGAAAAAAATGTTTACCGAATTTAAGCTTCGAATCTTTTTTTTCAAAAGGTTCATCTCGCAAAAGTCTCGTACCGAGGAAAGAGCATAGTTTTCCGAGAATAGCATGAAAAACTGGTCAATGGTGTAAATGCAGTTTGCAATTTAGTAGACATAATACATTATTCTTTTTCAATGATATCATAATGCCGACAATGCACATTCCACTCATTGCAGCTGTAAAAGAGATATGGATACTACATACAGATGGTGAGCCGATCTTCGGTCAAGAATTTGATCTTTCCTGTCACTACAATTTTGAAGTCAACTCAGCATACGGGACAGTCTGGACGTTTTTCAATGGTTTGTCTAGTAGAATTCTACAGGGTCCATTGGAACAGATCTCCTATAATGAGCATAAAAGGTCAGTACTTCATATGGTACGGTGCTGTGTGGCAGGAGACAGCGACAACTTATCAAATAGTTCTATCCTTGCCATTTTTATAAAATAGGATAATGTCATGTTTAGTATTCGATTGTGAGGTTTCAAAGTGCAATTTGTTCTTAGATGAGTGAAGTTTGATTTCAATTGCTACCTCTCTCTATTGAATGATAGTCAAGACAAAGTCATACATTTAAATCGACAGGCAGTGCATGCCCTAACTCATTGACGGATCAGCTGTTTTAAATTATCTAACATTGAGGACAATGATAAACCTGATCACTAATTGCATTAAAAGACTTCCTTTTGTTCATGGAAGAACAAGTAATGCTCAGAACAAGTTCCAAAACTTATTTTCTCTCAGCCTTTTGTTACATTATCACATTGACACTCTGAGATAAAATTCGATGTAAAGCTGATTTTACGTATCATGAGCACAACAAAAAATGTTAATTTTGTTTTGAATTTATTCTCTGTTTGAGACAATTTGCATTCGGACGACGTCATAAACAAGTCTCTCTGTTGTTGAAACTACAGTGATTTTTCAACGTCTTCTGTGATATATAGATGTCAGGAAGATTGATACCTGAAATTATTTTGAAATATAGAGCCCCTTCAAATAGTCTATGGAAAACCTAGCATTTCAAATCTTCTTTGACAAAAAGGGCTCACGAATAATTTAAAAACATTCAAAATATCCCAATCCTTTAAATGTTATATGGCCCGCTAAAAAATTGGCACCCAAAATTATTCTTCTCATATTTCAGCAAACTAACGATAACTCACTTTGATGGAGAGCGAGTAGGTACTTATAGATGTTCAGTCACCGATCAAGATGGAGTAGAATACACTGCTGAAACTATTGTTACCTATGCAGGTAACTATTATATGATAGACGCTAATGACTTAACACGATTGCAAAGATAAACCGATACTGTTTCAAAACGTATGCTTCGGCCTGCTGGCTTGATGTTCGTAGTTTGTTTTGTACTCTTTTCCAGGAAAACAACTCTAATATTTGTACAATATGTAATATTGCCTTTTTCTGTTCTTGTGCAGAATTCACTTGAATCGTAATCATTTTACAAACACGAACGTTGTCGATACATTTAACATAATGACCTTTTATTAATTTGTGGAATCTGATCTCGAAACTGCAATCAACAAAGAAAATAAAAATACAGGAAAATATATCAAACCAGAGTTTATATGCCCCTTCAAGTAATGAAATGGGTAGTGTTTGTCAAATTTACAATAGTTTATCCTTCATCCAGCTGAGTACTTGTATCTGTCTCCTGGTCATATTACATGTAATTGGGCATAGTAAACTGTACATTCCGACAGTGTTGTATCAATTGACGATGATCATATTCATTTTCTTGATAGATTGTGTAGGAAACTTGTTTGGTGATTTCTGCAACAACACACGCAATTGCACGCATGCCGTGAGATGTGATCGATCTTTAGGTTGTATTTGTCTAGATGGATGGACTGGCGAAAAGTGCGATTTGGGTGAGAATTTTCAATTTATACGCTTTTGGAATTAGTTCTCTAAATTGTTGATTCAATCTTTGTTTATCTATTAAAGTGTTTTATTTCCCTTTAGTCATATTGTCTATACTATCATTCTTGAATGCACTACCGACATTTTTGACAGCTCAATATTTTGAAACACGAGACCAAGTCTTTACATTTTATTCAATAGACGTCCAAGCACCAACTATCACTGACTGTCCAGTGAACCAAACAGTGTTGGCAGACGCTGACGACAACTCAGCTATAGTGAGTTGGAAGAACACCACTATAATTGATAACTCAGATAAGCCAGTCGTTTGGGGATCGAATCGAGAATCAGGGGAGAGATTTAGCACTGGCAAGCATGACATCATCATATGGGCTTCGGATCAGGCCAATAACACTGCGTTTTGCAATTTTTCGGTATTTGTTGCAAAACAGAAAAGAAATGGTAAGCTCATTTAAAGGTCTCTATAATTAGCACTTTATAAAATGGACATGAAACATATTCTGATACAGCTATGATAATGTTCTCGGGTCGACTGAACTGCAATAATTCAATTAACCTTGCAAAGAGGCACCGATACATGATAGACTGATAATGCACGAAATGCGCATGCAAAATAAGGTGGCAAAATGTGTGATATAAAATTGCAGAGTTTACTGATTATAAGGAAAATACAAAGAAACTCCATCTTTTCCAGTGTTTTTGAAAGTTTTGAAAACCCAATAACTCTTTAAGGCCAACAGCGTCCGTCAACGTGAAAGTCTCATTAAAGTATGGACATGTTCTTAAAAATTAACTTCATTTTCTCCACGCTAAGGGAGCTCTCATTAGACAGGTTTGGCTACACGTTTTACGTGAACGTGAACGCGTAACGTCACGAATTTCTGCGATGATATCATCGACTTGTGCGTACGTTCTCCACGTACACGGAGCCGGCGTCGCGTATTTACGTGGAGAAAGGTGTTTTCACGTAATTTGTAAACGTGTAAATTTATTGTCATCTTTAGGTATCAGAACATGATATAAAGTGTGAATCATTCATGCACGTTGTTGTGTCACCCCTATTTGTAACAATCAAACCTATTTGTAACAAAACTTAATTTTCAAAAAAACTTTGCCGTATTTGTTGAAATATTAATAAAATTTGCATATGTTTGGGGAAATTTGCTTTTTTTTTCCTTCTCAAAACTCATTTTTCCAAAACTGCTTTTGTTACAAATTGGGTTGATTGTTACAAATAGGGGTGATATGTCAACCCTATTTGTAACAATCAACCCTATTTGTATCAAAACCCCTAACTTTTAAACAAACTTGGCCGTATTTGATGAAATCTTGATGAAATATACATATAAGTATGTTTGGGGGCAATTTTCTTTTTTTCCTTGTCGAAACTCATTTTTCCGAAAATGGTCGGTAGATTAAATTTCTTTGTGCAGGTTCCTAGGGATAAGAGGCCTATATAATCAAGTCATGAAAATACATGTCAAAAGTTTGTTTCGGGGCAATTTTTAACAATTTCGGTCGAAAATGTTAAGGAATATTGTTTTCTGGCCGAAATCTTACTAAACCTATATTGGGTTAAATTTTGTTACAAATTTGGTTGATTGTTACAAATAGGGGTGACGTGTCAACCCAATTTGTAACAATCAACCCTATTTGTAACAATTAACCCTATTTGTAACAAAATTTTACCAATTTGTAACAAAACCTAATTTTCAACAATATTTGTAGCAATCAACCCAATTGTAACAAAAGTTTACCCAATATAGGTTTACTTATATTTCTGTCAGAAAACAAGATTCCTTAACATTTTTGACCGAAGTTGGTGAAAATTGCCGCGAAACAAACTTTTGACATGTATTTGCACGACTTGATTATATCTTACGAGTAGGTCTCTTATCTCTAGCAACCTGCACAACGAAATTTAATCTAATGAGATTTTTCGGAAGAAATGAGTTTCGAGAAGGAAAAAAAAGAAAATTGCCCCCAAACATACTAATATGTATATTTCATCAAGATTTCATCAAATACTGCCAAGTTTTATGAAAATTAGGTTTTGTTACAAATAGGGTTGATTGTTACAAATAGGGGTGATACAGTTGTTAGTTGGCTATATGATAGTGACATCCTAAAAGATATTCATGTATTTTCGTTATTTTTTATGTGCAATTTCTTCGTCAATTCGCTGCATACGGGCTAACCATTGAGCTACCCCTGTGATGCGGAAATAGACAACGCGGACCCAAACAGAGTCGAATCATTTCTTGCGCGTGCAACAAGAACGGTTTGCGTAACGCGTTGCAAAACGGATTTTTGCACGCGAACGTGTACGCCATCGCCAACGTGGATTCTACGCATTCACGTTCACGTAAAACGTGTAGCCAAACCTGCATGCAAAATATGGCGGTAAAATGTGTGATATAAAATTGCAGAGTTTACTGATTATAGAGACGCCATCTTTTCCAGTGATTTGGAAACATTTGAAAACCCAATAATTCTTTAAGGCCAACAACGTGAAAGTCTCACTAAAGTAAAGACATCTTCATAAAAATTAACTTCATTTTTTCTACGCTAAGGGAGCTGTCATTATTTACGGCCTGGGGCGGTCTGACGAATTTCATCGGAAACTCTGAAATTGTGTGACTGACGCGCCCTCCAACTTAGAAAAGTTAACTACCAATACATGTATTTCTAAAATTTGCAAAATACAGCAATAGTACAGACCTTTCAAATCCTCATGTATTTTGCAAGATTATCATCAGCTGCATCATCGGTTATCTCATGACAGTTGAAAAAGGTGAAACAATCAAAACGAAATTCAAAGTCACAGCAAAATACAGATATAAAATCTCCCGCTTTATCCAGGAAATTTGGAAAGGTATCATGACAGGGTTTTCAATAGGATATCTGACAGGGCAAAATGTGAAAGTACATGAGGACAACACGCGAGAGGCTTAGGGAGACAGTGTCAGAGGGGGCTGTCCCCTATCTTGCATGGACAATTTTTAGATATCGGTGTGTGCAATGGTGCAGTCAGGTGCGATCTGAGAAGTGTTTTTGTTTTATTATTAAGTATAACTGTTAGAACACCCTAAGGGGAAGAGCATGAAAGGGGGCTCTTCCTCTTGTATCGTAAATTTTGAGAAATTGATGTGTATAATGATGCAATCTGAAAGGTGTTTCAATGTATTTTGCACTCGGTAAAACTGTTTGAAAATGACACTGAGCACTGATATTTATATTACATGTTTTTGCATGATCAGTGTTTGAGTCACAATATTCAACAACCAAACAATTACAATACATATTGTAAAAAACAGTTCGATCCTGTGAAAAAAATTAGTAATTGATGTGTGCAATGGTGCATTCTGGTGCAATCTGAGAGGCATTTTCAATTTATCTTTTACTAGTGAAACTGTTAGAACAGCCTAGGGGCACGAGGGGGTATCCCCCCTCTCTCATCGAAAATTTTGAGAAATTTGTGTGATGGTGCAATCTGAGAGGTGTTTAAATTTATTTCGCACAAAAAATTAAGTAACCCCCTTCTTCCTATTCACATTTGAGCAACCACCCTGAAGTTTTCAAGTTTTTGAGTGACCCCCTCACATTCCTCCAACCACCTAGGCCGTAAATAAGGACGGCCCCCTAAACCGTTTGTCGTAGAAATACATTGTATGTGGCATCGTATACATATTGGTGTAACCCTGACAATCTGAAGAGTTACTTTTTTGTGTTTTAGAGTATTTGCAATTGTTTTGAACAGTAGTGCAACGTCATTGGGCAGACATGTATCGATGCCGATGATAGTCATACACTCCTACTGTAAGGCGATGGCAAATAAGCAAACGAACTCACATATTAGGAAATAACCCTGAACTATATAATGGAGAACAATTGCATGACCAATCACAAATTCT
This sequence comes from Ptychodera flava, assembly GCA_001465055.1. Classification (NCBI taxonomy): domain Eukaryota; kingdom Metazoa; phylum Hemichordata; class Enteropneusta; family Ptychoderidae; genus Ptychodera; species Ptychodera flava. The sequence goes on along the minus strand of LD351683.1, from coordinate 568,743 downwards.
TTCCACTGGCACAAACATTGACTTCATTTCGCAAACTAATCATTTGCAGCTGGAATTATCAAAGCTACACCACTCTTTTTATGGATTATACTGGCGGGAGTCCTTTTCTGTGCTTTTATGCTGTTTGTATATACGTGTAATGCCCGAAGGCAACGACCTTACGCACCTGTTGACAGACAAGACCGTGGGTTTGAGGATTATCTAAAGGCAAGATGCTCACCATAATATATGAATTATATATATATTATGGTATATTTTGTTTTTACACATAAAATGACGAGATCAAATATTGGCATATCGGATTGCACAGGTCTATTTTACTCCCTTATACATTTAGTATTTCAATAAACTTTGAACACAAACATTGCTTGGCATTGGTCATTAGATGGTGTGATTCAAAGTGAAATCTCTGAAGTTATATTTTAGTTATTAGCTAACATTCTATTTAAGATATCTTGTATGAAGATTCGTGTAAACTGTCTGATGCTTCCAAGACTCCTCATATTTGAGTGGGCTTTTCATAGAGGAGTCATCGTACTGATAAAAATGAAAATGAAAATTGTTCATCTAAATCTTCTTTTTACATATATAAGTCGGTACAAGAGCAAACAAAACTGAATAAAAGATGTAGGTTGGCTGATTTTCGTAGATATATACATTTTCTGTCACATTGTTTTTGTTATGGCTTTTCTTTATCCAAAGTTCTTGTCTATCTTCGCGTACTAGGAACATTTGCCGAAAGCAGCATTGGCTCTGAATGTTGAGAAGAGAGCTTTGAAGATATTTAAGGAAGAGCCGATTGGTAAAGGAGAATTCGGACGAGTCTACAAGGCTCGATTGACTATCCGTGGAGGAGAAAAAGAAGTCGCTGCTAAAACTATCTGCGAAAGTGGGTCAAAATTCCTTTGAACCTTTGTTGTACACTAACTACATCGATTAAGGTTTCTTTTCGTCTTGCCCCTTGATCAATGATGTAACACTGAGCGCCAGTGTGCTGATATTGGAACACACTATGCTTGCGTCACACGAAGCATCATCTTGTGAATCTGTCAACACCCTTGGCTGGATGATTTTCATCCGGCACTTTTCGCATATTACACACGTCGATTTCAGAAGTGTTGAATATTCATTTCGTTTAAGATACTAACTGTTGATCAATGTATATTCGATTATATCTCGTGATACATTGCTACTTCCCCCAGAGCTCTCCAACTGCAGTAGATTCGAACACTATCTTTCAATATTACAGCGATTGTGAAGGATATAGGTTGCTTTTAATACTGCTGAAGACTACTATTTACAAATTTCACAAAGGCACCTTGCGACTGCCAGTGAATAAGTAATCTTCATATTCATCGTTTAATGAATCAATACAAACATTTATCTGTCTTAGCTATGTACAGATATCTATGGTCAGCTACCCGCAATTTACATGTGTGTCGCATTCATGTGAAAGTGCGTGGTTCACAGAATTAAAATAATGCATTAGAAGCTTAGAACACATGATGAAGAAGTTCAGGCAGCTCAGACGCGAATGTATGGAACAGCATTGCTTTTGCAGAGGTTGCTCAGACAAGGGGGAAGCTCCTGTTGCTTACCCTTGTTCCCGCATTCACCATGGTGATTAAGAAACCGCTGTTGAAATATTGTATTCAGCTACAATAACATTTTTTTATACCTACTTTACTTCCGGCTTTTGGTAGAGGCATATTAAAGATCGTTTGTGGCAACAAATCACACTTTCAGTCGTAAAATACGAACAAAATGTACATTTACTCTCAACATAAGGTAAAACAGCGATATGCTATCAAATATAAGAAGTCTCGAAGTTAGGAATAGAAGCATAATCACCCGTTTCACTATTTTTGGAAGATCTTTAGGATTTGGAATACTTTTCATTTGATCTTTAATTTTTACAATAACGTTTTGTTCGCAATTATTCCGCTTATTCGACGATTGGCCAAATTACTTCAACTCAGGCTAAATCATTGCAGCCAAGGAGAGATGGTTTCATTTATGAAAACATTCTAATTTTACTGATGACAGAGGTATTCCAATTAGAATTGTCGTATAATTAGAATAGCCAGTACAGGCATAAAGAAGCGTTACTGCAATACTACACCTTCCTCTGATACTATTCCGGTCAATTTCTTTGATGCGACGATTTACAGAAACCCTCTAAAATCTTGAGGCTGTCATGATTCAAGCTTTGACCTCTTTGACCGCATTGTAATTTAATCAGCCGGCAAGGGTTTTCTTGGACATGCTTACCAACTATGATTTTTTCATTTCAATTCAGTACGTTCAGACGCAATAAGCCGGAAAAATTTTGTCAACGAAGTTCGTTGTCTTCTTGCATTGACCTGTCATCCGAATATTATCTCCATTCTCGGCATTGACATTAATGGAGGTAGGATTATAAAACCCGTAAATTATGAATACATGTGTTGACAAATAACATATATATTACGAAATTCCAATCAGAAAGAGTGAAAGATAGCATTTACTTGAAAAGATACAGTATAACAAGTACCCGAGTTCTATACACAAGCTTCATCGTGAGAAATAAATGTAGTACTTACTAATTTGTCACAACATAGTCCTAACCACTGGACGTTACGTAAATCACATTGGGAATCGTTTTCAATGCTCTTTCGAAGCTCTATAACCAGCAAAAGCAAACATCTTACATCTTGTCTATGCTTTCTGTTCTGTAGATTCGAAATACATATTGACTGAGTATGCATCCGGAGGTGATCTGAAAACCTATCTGAAATCAACGAGACTACTCTGCATAGAAACTGAAACACTATTGATAAAGGTTGCCAAAGACATCGCAAATGGACTTTCATTTATGTCAATCAAAAAAATAATTCACAAGGACATTGCTGCTCGCAATGTGTTCCTGACTAAAAATTTCACAGCCAAGATTGGAGATTTTGGACTGGGACGAGACGTTTATGAAAGACTTGGCAGCGACTATCATTCTCTCTCATGGGTGGGTTTTAAGTCATGAAACTCATTTGTGTGTCTTCCTTTTAAAAAAAGAAAGTTTTCTTGTTCTTTGAGCAGACACTCACAGACAAGTCATATGCATTTTCGATTGCAATGACCCGGACTTTATGCAGTGCTGGTAACACGCAAATGTGCAACATAGGACTGCCTGTCTTTGTTCGTGGTTCTTATCTTCTCTGTATCTTGTATCTGTAGGCACAGACACACAGACACACAGACACAGACACACACACATATATACACACACATATATATTATATATATATATATATATATATATATATATATATATATATAATATATATATATATATATATAAATTACTTCAAGTACAAACTGATCATATCTGTTACCTGTTACTCAAGTTTTATGCATCCTGCAATCATCAGACAGATAGAATGAAAGGATCCTTAGCCAAACACTCCCTTTTATATATTTGGGACGTACATCTTCTTTCGCAATCACTGTGAATAAGCAACTTACGAGGAGTCCTTTTTGATTTGGCTACAGTCGTACAGGGGTAATACGAATCATATTTAATGTTTATTCACGGCAACCTTCATGAACAATCTTTTTACAGGCAAATCAACAGTGTCGATTTCCTTCACGATGGATGCCTCCAGAGTTTCTTCGCGATGGAACCTTTACATTGGAAAGTGACAGGTGAGATTAACATCTGAAAGATGAAGACATAAAAATATTCTTAGTCTATTGAATTTGCACAGCCTTAATCAATAGCAGTACATATTGTTGCAGACTCAATGTGTTGTAAACTCATTTTCTAGCTCGCGTAAAATATAGACCAAAAGTTCTCAAGTGTGTAATTTATGTCTTGCTACATTTTAATTTTTAATCTTGTTTATCGTTCCACAGGTGGTCGTACGGAATACTCTTATGGGAAATTTGTTCCTTGGGTAAGTGCTGAAAACATCTTATTTAGATCAAAGAAAGCTCGCCATTGCAACAGATTTGCAATCATTTAATATATCATGTTGCATTCATATCTTATAAAAAGGTGGTTCTCCAATGATGAATGTACCAGTAGAAGATTTACTTGAGTATCTACAACGAGGCAGAAGACCTGTGAAACCAGAAGGATGTACACCCACAGCGTAAGTGATATTGTCTGAAAATGAAATATTTCATTGTGTAGTCTAGTACACACCAGTTATGAAGGTTCATTAGAATGATAGTCAAGTAATAGATTAAGGTTATCTTGTGATTTATCCCTTATCACCGTCAAGGTCTGTCATTTAGATAATACAACAGGGTGTTCTCCTGCAGTATAAAGCAACGCTTCTGCTAAAAAACCACACACAACGTAAATGAATAGTAAATACTTACTGTAAATACCAGAGGCCAATCGACCTGTGCAGTTAACAACTCTCCACCTGATTTAAAAGAACTGATAGGGTACCAGATGTGCCGAGATATGACATAAGAGTAATAACCATCGTAAACCATTGTTTCATTCTGTGTAGCTACCAAATTATGCGGCGCTGTTGGCATGAAGGCAGGTACGAGCGACCAAGACCAGACCAACTCAGGGATGTCTTCGACTATATGTTGTTAAGAACGCCAGCAAACTTTTCCCAGGTACATCCAAGTAATAGCACTTCTCTTTGTCGTCCACTTGAGTTTTCTTTCATTTTAGACACTTAGTTCAATTACAAGTTCACGTACATACAATGTAGTAGATTTTTTCATTGGTGGCACAGACTGTTTTCTGTGTAGCTTTGTTAAGGGACTGTACACCTCGAAACTGAAAGAATTAAGATCTTGCTCACCTTTAACCTCGTGGAAACTTCCAAACATTCTAATTCAGAATTAAAATTACAAACATCTGGTCACAAGGATTATACCTGAGACTATTCGATATTTAAAGTTTTAAAATGGCTGCCATAGGCTTCTAGCGTTATCTCTATAGGAGAAAAGTAATTTCAACTTTCGCAAAATAAGACCAGGAAAAATGTATTAATTTTACGAGCTTAAAAATGAACCAAATACAAGCGATAGATCAGAAAAGTACTGTTAAATTCTGAGAGTCCGAATATTTGTTCTTGAGGCACATTCTACTTTCAATGCAATTTCTCCTTATATGTTTAACATGACAACTTCAATGTTAACACTTGCAGAGCCTTTAAAGAGAGACTCAATAACCCACCAAATGACCAAGCGTAGGAATGCCTGGAATATTTAAGACTGATTCCCAAGTCTGCCAAAGGCTAAAATAGGTAGTATTCTTTGGTAACGCACAGCTACATGTACCTGAAAACCCAGATTACATAAGCAAGACTGTAATCTTTCTAATGAAATGAATATTCGCATTCAATTCTTACCACTTTCGTAGTTTTTAATTACCTGTTAAGGCAATTTGTCAGTGATATAGTCCAGAATGTTAGAGAAAATATGATTATGTAAAATAATTGTATATCATCATTGTTGGAGTACTTTGTGTGAGTGATATATAAATGATATCGTCAAGAACAATGATAAACTTTATTGGAAGTGATGTCATCTACATTGTTTATAGTTTTCTGTCTGCCATGCTTGCATTTATACTGTGCTGCGATGTTATTAATGGAGTAACTATTGACGCCTATATTTGGGTTGTTGCTATCAGCAGATATTTAAATTCCAGACACTAATTGTTGCTTGTAACATTACTTTATCATTTTACATTTGCTTCTCTTTACGATTAGATTGGTTGTAATTGATACAGTCACGGTGATAGAAATGTCACCTCTACCCTCTTACAAATTTCAGTTAGATTGCATACGGTCAAGTCTACCCAGATCTACTATTTACTACAGCTACAGTTTACTAAGGTGTCAATACATAGACGGATTTCTACGAACATTTGCATCTGCATTGCTTTTATGTATAGATCTGGTTGGGTGGTTGTTCTGCAAACATTGTATTTTCCGTAGAAAGTGACAGGAGTGTTTGTCATCTTAATTCAAGAAATAGTGGCGACTAAACAGATAAAACATAGTTTCACCAAAGCGACGCGGTCTTGAAAACTAGACTAGAAATCGACAATAAACAATCAGTTTTATTTACTGTTGATACGTTAAAACATGAGAATACTGCAACGTAATGAAACTTGGCGTCTGAGAAGCAAACGGTAATGGTCGCAGGATGGCGGAAATACAGACACATTCGCTTACTGGAATCAATATTTACTTATAAGAATTAAGACTTTTTCCTGTCATGGTGAATAAAGTAACTTTTGAATAAATCAGCTGAATCAGAAATAAATCTTAACCTGCATCTTATTACTTATACCCAATTTAAAAAAGATGAAATTCACAGATAGTTTATATTCCTCCATTATTGATGAAGTAACTACTTGTGATGTAACATTGGAAGAAACATAGATATATTTGCTAACGAATGAAACAGTGTTCGCCCGTGTCAACTACCAATATTGATTTAACTGCTAAGCTATGTGGCTAGAATATATAGCTGTGATAACAGAGCGAAGTTTCATCAGTCCTTTTTCGTACCGTTTTCTGTTTCAAGGATAATATTTTTTCAAAACACAATGGTAGCACAACAATAGTTTGGCAAGCATGTAGCGTATCATCAAGGGGTTGGAAATGTCAGCCGTCTAAAATACAATTACAATACTGTCATAATCATCAAAAAGTAATATTTAACACCTCTTAGTTTACGTGACTGTAATATTTTCATTAATCTGCCTTGCTACTACCGATTTATTTCCTAATATTTCAAAGAAATTAGCTTTCTTGGACGCGATAAATTCCACTCTATTGAAACTAAAACATAGTGGCGCCACAAAACACCAGCACGGGAGCAACAGCTCGTTTACACGTTTAAAAATATCAACCCAGTAACTTAAAATTCTCGTGGTGGAACTCTGCATGCTAATTCCATCTTTTCATCGTTGTCAAACAACTTATCATATCGAGCCGTAGATTCATGGATAGTAGCATACAACGCACAGGGAAGTGATAATTTGTACTTTTCTAATGTCGGTGCAAATCATAGTATTGTATGTCATCTTATTGTGTTCTTTATGACATCGGTAACCGACATAGCTACGATACTGTATCAATAGACAGTGACACTCTGAATAAAAAAAACATAAATGAACTGAGTTACTCACAGGCAGAGACAGACTGTCAGGCAGACACACTCGCAGACAAAATCAGGGATACTCTGACAATAAAATGGCCGAAATGGCCCATAAATAAATTCCGCGCTTATGTTAAACGTAGCATTTTTTTAGTACAGAAAACCGGAGTACATATTTTACCACAGCATAAACCTGTGAGCCCCAACCGTTGCAAGATGAGAAGCCTGCTAGTGAAAATGAAATGTTGTGTGGAATATTTTAGGGTATAAAGATACGGGTTGATATGACAGGGTGGGGTTGAAACTGATGAGAAACTACGTGACAAAAAACGTTCTAAATTGCCACTTTCACTCTTTGCAGTAATTTGCCTTTAGTAGAATGATTTGGCAATAACATCACTCAATTAAATGATACTCTAAAACGTCAAATGCTTGGCGTTTTAAACCAGTCAAATGATCAGTGATTCCTGATATATCGTTTTTGTCATTTTTCTATGTGGAAAACACACTTTTTGTCCAAAGCTAGTAACATTAACACGAACATAAACATAAACACGAACGTAAACATAACTCGGCCTGCTGCCTCGTGAAGCCTCAAGGTTTCTGACCAAGACATCGAGTTTCCATTGTAAAACCACACCAACTTGTGCTTATATTTATTTCTTACACAACAAGTCATTGACAATGACATATTCCTCACTTGTAATAGGAGTATTGATGGGGCAGGGAAATGTGGTCATTAAGAAGTATCACTGGAGTGTATATGTTGAGATCTATGGGCACATAGGTCTATGTCGTTGTTCCCAATTTGAAACACATGAGGCATGTCTAAGTTATGGTTCTAAATCGGGAAAAAAGATCAGACCTCTAGCTGTATTGGCCAGCCAAGAAATACATATGCGCATAATAATGAGGTACAAGATGTGACATCTTAAGGTCTTATATCCTATCAGAATTGGAGGGTATCGAACTTGTTGTTACTGAGTTATGCATATTTATGTATAATCAAGGTCAAAGGTCATCGAGGTCACGTGACATTTTGAAAAAAAATTGTGATGCTATTTAATCCCTATTTGCCAAAAATCAGACCTCTAGCTCTATTCGCTTGCCCAGAATTAGATGTGTGCATAATTAATGAGGTAAAGCGTGTGTTGTCATAAGGTCTCCCACCCTACTAAATATAAAGGACATAGCACTTGTGGTTACGTATTTATCCACATAAACGTATATTTCAGGTCAAAGGTCAATGAGATCACATGACATTTGGTCAAAAAATTTCTATCCTATAGTTATCCCTATATACCAAAAATCAGACATCCAGCTCTATGGGCTTGCTCAGAATTAGATATACGCATAATTAATGAGGTACAGTATGAAGCATCATAAGATCTCCCATCATACTATATATGAAGGGTGTACCACTTGTGGTTACTGAGTTATGGACAAATGTGTATATTTGAGGCCAAAGATCACCGAGGTCACGTGACATTTTGTGAAAAAAATTGTATTGCTAAGTTATCCCTATATACCAAAAATCAG